>CM033474.1:177841541-178441541 GCA_019447015.1 Hymenochirus boettgeri | reverse complement strand
CCCTGCAGAAGCCGGGACACTTCTGCGATGCACGGTTCAACTTTCTCTATATAGAATGGTCGCAATCCGGCCCGTTTGCCTAAACGATCCTCTACAGCCCAATGGATTACCCTCACACTGGTAAGTCACAGAAATACTGGAGTGACATCACTGCTAACATGAACAGGAACAATCAGCCAGAGCAGTCACCAGTTACACTGTGTGGGAGGAGTGGGGACATCTAGTGGCCAGGGCAGTGACACACGCACGCCAGCACATAGTCAGCAGTTAGGGTTTTATTATATAGGATGCAGGTACACGGCTGAGTCCTGACCTGAGGAATTGTCTCTTCTGTGTTGGGCCATATGTTGGTGCAGCTGCTGTTTGGTCTCCCCCACATACAAATCAGAACACTCCACACTGCACTGCACTGTGCATATGATGACTAGCGAAATGTCTTCAAGAACTAAATAATACATAAGTGTGACATTTTATAACGGGAGCTGCAGTGGTATGTATCCTTATAAAAATCACTCAGCTATGTCACTAAGTGACTCATTTCTTATATTTCTTATATTCCACTACTCCGCCCATTCCAGTGTTCATGCCTGAACAATGACTCAGCATTTTTTTCAGTGTTTAACTTGACAAACAGAACCTGATGGAGCTGCTTCCTGTCACTTCATAAACAATGTCTCTCTCCTCCTCCACAAAGATTTGTTTAACCTCATAGATGCTGGGCTGGGATATTCCTTTCTACTGGGTTTAAGTTGCAGAAGGTAGCTTGGGGGATTTAAGGTAGAAATAGGGACAAGGCTAGAATTTAAAATGTGATATAAGGACATTACGCCACCTCGGAGTTCCCTGTCCTGTATAACTCCGAGGTGGCGTAATGTCCTTATGTAACTCCTGTATAACGGCCTCGTGCTTCTATATGGTCAGGGAACTTCTTGGTGGCGTAATATCCTTATATTACACTGTAAGGGGCGCATTATCCCTTATATAATCAGCCAAGCGAGAGAATAAAGGGACTTAGATACACTCCTGCATACTGCATATAGACACAGAGTCTTACATGGAAAAACGTTTGATTTATTATGAAAAATATCCCAACATCCAGTTTTGGACCCACTATTCATAGTCATTAGTTCAAGAACTAAACTTTAAGTCTAGTTGATCTAGCTGAACAGTTATACCATGACTTGGATGAATGAGAACTTTCACAAGCATTGCTTTAAAATATTAACTGTATTGACCACAGTTTAGGTTAAAATGTTTTCATGTTTTGATATGATGATTTGATGCTTTCATTTCATACCATATTGTATTGTACCTGGACAGGTGTCACAGGCGTAATCAACACTGAAAAGCTCCTTCTTGATCTGATTCACCTGTGAGCAGACCTAATCTGTGCTGATTAGCTGCCTCTTGGTCACCTGGCAGGTTTTAAAACTCACAGCAGACACTCATAGTAATAAAGCTTTGTGCAGCCTTTTAAGTCAAATTCAAAAGTTTACACTTTCCCTTTCTAGTTTATTATTATGCTCAGAGCAGGTGCATGTTTAATTTAATTAAATTTAATTTACACCTGGATGTTTTATAAATCTTGTTCTGCCATAGTCTTGATGTCTTGTTTATGGCCCATGTATGCAGAGATGCCAATGCAAACCTGCTAGTATAGTATTGTATAAATTGACTAAAGTGCCATTTTGAAGTTTAATGAACTTTTTTTTTTTAGATACATTTTTTAGATTAATGAACAATAGTCACAAACAATCATTTTAATCACAACAAAGTATACAGATTGTTAAAAGCCATAATGCATAAAATAAACTGTTTACCTGATCGGTGTCTGCAGTGCTGGGGATCCAGAAAATGGGGTAAAAAGAATTAAATGAATGAGTGTTGAAATAGCAACATATATTCAAATGTTTAAAACATTCCTCACAATGTAAATCTGAATTCAATTTACCTAAAGAAATAAGTACTATCTAGCTGATGGAAGACATCTGTGCACACCATAAACCTATCCTGGTTCTTAAACATTTAGCAGTGAATGACTCTCTCCTGCTGATTCATCTGAGGCTTTGGATCTATTTAGCTGTGCATTGGATGAATATGATTTCACTAATTTGGAGTTATTGTCAAATTTAAAGCAACAAAAGTCATAAAGAGTTCACAGACGCAGCAATTTGAGTGGGTAAAATTTATTGGCGTGTGGGGATTGTTATCCACCAAATAAAAAAGTGTAATTAAAGCCAATGAGGCTTATTTAAGAGGTGCAAAATTTGGCTCATGTTCCTAATCTGCAACAACCAATCAGGTTAATCTGCAGTAACCAATAATAGGTTATCAAATGTTTTCTAAATGTGGTAGACCAGCAAAAAGGTAACATCTGATTGGTTGAAGAAAATCAACAGCACAGGCACACTTGTGCATCTATTATTAAATAATCTTGAATATGTTTAAATAAAAACTAATGGCTAAAGATCTACAGTATAAGTTGTTGCCTTAAGTCAGTATTTCATTTTGATTGGCTGTGTATGGTCTGTTCTATAGATTGAATGGTGATATCCCAACAATCCCATCCACAGCTATATTATTTTGGGTAGATTTCAATTTGAAACCTGCGCAAAATGGATGGTGCAAGGTGCTAAACATTGATCAGAATTTCACTTTGATAAAAAAGTACTGACCAACTGCACCACCTTGCAGCCATCAAATGTGTATGGCAAACTTTATTGTCCTAAATGTTTTACATCTCCTCATTTCTTCAGCTCTTAAAGACCAAATAAACTGTGAAGACGGGATCACACATCCCTGTCTGCAATGCCTTTTTCCTTATCGTTGTCCCTTTCCCTTTTTATACTGCTCTAGATGGCCTGGAAGACAGACGAAAATGGTCCACACAGCAATGTTGACATCTCAGAGCTGCACAATTGGGGAGATTTATTTTGAAATAGTTATACAAAATGAATCATATGTGACATACATACACATTATTAGGAATTTACAGAGAACTACAAGCGCTCCACATTTGTTTATTTAATATTGTGTTTGCATCTCTCGGTAAATCACAATCGGTCTTAACCACTGGGTGACTTAAAAAGATGCTAAAAAAACTGTAACAACAATATTAAGTAACTTGCAGTGACTACATGAGTGTCTTTTGTGAAAAATACACAGACTCTGCTATTCTTTAAGGGCATGACCACCCCCAAACTAAAATATAACCAACTACTGGCCCCACTGTGTTGTTTATAAAAAACCCTTACCTTACATCTCTGTTCCAAAAGGTTCTCCTGTAGTGTCTGTCCCAGAAAGTGAACAGTAGGAGCTGTCTTTCTGTGTAAAAGGTTTCGGTCTTCTCCAGTGGCATGTGCAGGGGAGGCCTTTACCCTCCCTCCCAGAAGAATCCCTTCAGAGAAACCTGCACTCCTTTCGTGGCTCCTTCAGAAACCGGGAATTTAAATCAGGAAGAGACCGATTTCTTTCCTTTAACCAACCTAGACAGAACAGTGGAAGAGGTTGTTTTGGTGGATCAATACCATTTTCCCAATGACCCAGACCTGTGGGGGGTTGCCTTTCTGCTTATTTCCAAAAATGGATTCATGTTACATTAGACAGATAATTCCTAGAAAACAAAGAGCATGGCTATTCTCTGGAATTTCTAGTTTACAACATTAAGTATTCCCAAGTTCCCAGAAAAAAGGATTGCCTTACTTCAAGAAATAGAAAAACTAAAATCTCAAGCAGTACTTCTTCCATTCCCTCATCAAGCATCAAGATATATGTGAGGGACTATATTCAAAGGTCTTCCTCACCCCAAAATCTACAGGGGGGTTCTGTCTGATAACAGATTAAGACACTTGAATCAATTTATCAAAAAAAGCCACCATCACTGGTATGTTCCCGGAAGATTTTTTGGCCTCTCTGAACTTAAAAGAAGCCTACCTGCACGTCCCTATGTACCAATGCCATAAAAATGCTATTGAATCAGACATGAACATAGAACATCTTTAACTTGCTGCTTGGAATCCTCTTCGATACAAATCAAAATCTAATTCTGCTTCCAGAGAATCGAATTTCAAAAATCAGATCCAGAGTGGCTTGGCTAAAAGTAGCCTTTATAGTTCTATAATTAAAAGCTATACTAGTTATAGTTAAGTTATGGGCCTCTTTCGGCTGCAATAGAAGGAGTTCTCTGGGCAAGAGCCTATTTGAGACCTGTACAACTCTATTTCCTGGCTGCTTGGGACAGACAGACAACCTCTCTCCTTCTCAGGAATCAAATCCCAGAGAAAGTTCGGTTTTTCCTGAATTGGTGGATGATGAAGAGCAATCTGTCCAGAGGGAATCTCTTAGCTACCCCTCCAGTCATATTAAATACAGATGCCAGCAATTGAGGTTGGGGAGCACATTGTCAGAATGGCACTGCCAGAAGAGGGCTCTCTCCTTAAATTTCAGAGAACTTCAAGCAGTATGGGAAGCCCTCAAGTCTTTCAAAAACATTGTCTTGGGGGAAAGAGTCCAAATTCAAACCGACAATCCCACAACAGCTGCATATATCAACCACCAAGGAGGCGCTCAGAGCCAGACCTTGGTGCAGCTCTTCTTGAAAATAAGTTCATGTGCAGAGAAACATCTAACAGGCCTCTCAGCCCTTTATATCAAAGGTTCAACAAACCAATGGGCAGACAGTCTAGGTCGCAGTACATTGGATAGCAACAAATGGGAACTGAAGTCTGAGATTTTCAATAAGGTATGCCTCAAATGGGGAACTCCAGAAGTAGATTTGATAGCCTCTGCAGAAATCACAAACTGACAGTTTACTATTCCCTGTCCAAGGATTCCAAGGCTGCAGGAAGAGATGCCCTTTCAATACCATGTAACTTTCACATGGCATATGTATAACATTTTTCACTAATCCCCAAGGTTCTGAGGAAGATTCATATGGGCAGGAGCAGTATAATCATAATTGCTCCAGCTTGGCATCGCAGAACATTGTCTAACTCTCTATCCAACCACCCTGGAGTCTCCAAGTTTTGAAGAATCTTCTATCCTAGGGTCAAGTTCTTCACCTCAACCCTTCAGAACTGAACCTAGTCACTTCTGAAAGGGATATGATGGAAAGGATGGGTCTTTCTGCTACATCCATATATCTTCAAGCTTGGAAGAAATTTCAGACCTGGGGCGATATTTATAAAACCTCGCTATCGTTATTCCCCAAAATAACGATCGTTATCGGTAAATACCGATCGTTATCGTAAAAAATGATCGTCATTTTCCGATAACGCTCGGTATTTACCGATAACGCTCGGTATTTACCGATAACGATCGGTATTTTACGATAGCGATCGGTATTTCGATACGCAAAATACCGATTGCTATCGTAAAATACCGATCGTTCGGTAAATACAGAGGTTATCGGAAAATGCCGATCGTTATTTTACGATAACGATCGGTATTACCGATAACGATCGGTATTTTTGCAATAACGATAGCGAGGTTTTATAAAATCGCCCCTGGTGTCAGGATAAAGGTATAAATGGATCAGTTCCTCATATTCTGTCTTTTTGTAATTTTTTAGTGGAGGGACTTACACAAGGTCTTGCCACCAGTACTCTCAAGGTTCAGGTGTCTGCCTTAGGGGCATTTTTTAATTCCAGCCTGGCGGATGATCCCCTTACAAGTACATTTTTTAAGGCGCTCTAATCATAAGACTAAGAATTACTTCCCAAGTGTAACCTAGATTATTATTGAAGAGTCTGCTTCAACCTCCTTTGAAGAAATTTCCATCAAAACTGTTAACATGGAAAAATGCTCTTTCCTCAGCCAGTAAGAGAAACGAAATTCAGACCCTTAACTGCAGAGAACCTTACCTGGTAATAAAATAAGAAGGATTGTTTCCTTCCTTTTTTTTTTCTTCACTGCTTACTGATATCTCACAGTCATTGCTGCCTTTGGGGTGATGTAAATTCCATTTCCTTGAACCCCGAATAAAATTGTTGTATTGGTGTGGGCACTGAGTGGGCAGTAGGCAGTGTCTATAGAGGGCCTTTTAAGTTGGGACTGTCTTACCAGGGGAGGGACTACCTCTCATATTTATTGCTATTTTGGGGTACAAGGAAACGGAATTTACGTAACTATAAATTCAGGCTTTTAAGAACTGTTCATATTACACAAGAAAATGCTTTGTTTTAAAGGGGAACTGTGGTCTCCAAACAAGTTACGTTTAAATGAAAGGCCAGTTTCCTACCTTTAAAACAAGCCATCAACCACCTCTCTACGTGCTCCACAGCCCAAGATATACAGAAATGACTGACCAGAAAGTTAATGGGTGGGAGGCTGACTTGTGACATTCCTGAGGCTTCTCCTGCACAGTGCCACCGGCGAGCACAGCCTCAGACTCCCTCAGTGTGTGAGGGAGACAGGAAGTCCCTCCTCCTCTCTGCTGTGTGAAGTCCTGACAGAGAAGGTAAGGGAATCTATAGCCCTTCTCTTTCACGTTCTCACTCTGATTCCACAGAGTTTTCTGTGTGTGGGGGTCTGAGTAACCCACGGCACCTGCAAGTGGACGGGGCTTAGACCCCCTGCGAGTGGGCGGGACTTAGGCACCCGCGAGTGGACGGGTCTTAGGCACCCACATGTAGGCGGGGCTTAGGCACCCGCGAGTGGATGGGGTCACGGCACCAACGCGTGGGCGGGGCCACATGGGGCTGTAAGATAATGGGCCATGCAGGGTCTGCAACTGGAGGGACCATGGGGTACATGAGTGGGAGGGATCAGGGGGGCTGCAAAGGGGAGGAGGAGACACAGGACAGATTGACTGACAGTTTCAGAGCAGGAAGCATGAAGTGCAGGGGACCTGGTGAAACTGCTGCCATATCACACACAAAAATCTAAATATCTTCAAAACTATGCAAAATAAACAATGGAAATAAATTGCAAAAATTCTCAGGGGAGCAATTCCTATCAATTTACCTCAATTTACCTCAAGTCATTTTTGGACCACAGTTCCCCTTTAAGTAGGTCAGCACACTATGCAGTTGATCTAGGATCAGTACTTATTTTATTATTATTTTAGCAGCAGGACCCTTTAGACAGTCATCAATTTAAGAAATGAATTATATACCTGTACATTAAATAACAGTTGTTAGTCTAAGCTGCAAAATAAAATTGCACATTTGGAGGTATAGATTCATTAAGAAAAAAAACGATTTTTAGTAAAGCAACCACTAAATACATCCATTCATGTTCCTAGAGTTAGCAGTGAACTCCATATGAGCACCCCAAGCCTAAAGCAGACTCTAATGAAGCAATGAAGTTAGCCTTTACAGAAGGTTTCCTAACAATATCTCAGTTGTCTTAATTTCACAGATACATTAGGAAATCAGGGGCAAAACTGCAGGGGCCAGGCTCAAAAGCTGTGAGGGGGCCCAGGTCTGTAAAGGCTAACTCATTGACACACCACACCTTCTCCCCAATCTCGCACGGTCAGCAGTTTATAAACAGCTATTTGTGTGTACATAAGTAAAGGTGCATGCGATGAGCTGCTTAAAATGTGTTACCGGACCAGGATTTGTTTTAAACAGCTAATCGCGCGCACCTTTACTTACGTACGCTCAAGCACCTGTTTAAAATCTGCTGATCCAGGTACATGTAGGGAGATTGGTGGGCCCACTTATCCCCCTGCCCCCCCTGACACTGTAGGAAATAGTAATTGTAATTGAAAATGAACACATTAAACACTATGGTAGTCTTGGTGCTTATAAGTTTTTAGGTTCTCTTATAAAAATGGTTGGTAGTACATGTAATAAAATGACGAATGTAATATATTTTATCTCCATGAGGATGTTGAAAAGAAGGCTTAGATATCATGTTTTTACAACTAATGCAGTTTTTGCACTTAAAACATCCATTCGGTCTCTTAGGCCACCACGGTGTTTCCTTCCTATAACTCACAATGGGATCCGTGTTAACTAATAGATCCCTCAGGTTTTTACCCCTCCTGAACCTTATCATGGGTTTTGTAGGTAGTTTTTGTTTTAATTTCTCATCAGCTGTTAGAATATTCCAGTTTCTATTTAGACTTTGTCGTATTTTGGAGCCCATATTAGAGAAGGTCGTGGAGCATATAAATTGTTTCCCCTTAGATGGTGTGATCAAGTTACTGTTCTGCATCCCAACTCTTTCTTTGGCTTTGATTAATGCTTGTTGTAGTATGTGTAACGGGTACCCTCTTTGACAAAATCGAGTTTCCATTTCCTTAAGTTGTATTTCCATCTGGTCTGTTTCTGAGTTATTTCTAATAACTCTACAGAATTGTGAAATTGGTAATGACCTTTTTAAGGAATGTGGATGGTGGCTCTGAAAGTGCAATAATGTATTACGGTCAGTGTCTTTGCGAAATAATGTATACTGTAATCTGGGTACATGTTTTCTAACCATTATATCCAGAAATTCAATTTAATTTGTACTGACCTTAAAGGTAAATTTGATCGTACCTTCCAAGTTGTTCAATGTCTGAATCATTTGCATTAACGTGTCCTTTGATCCTTTCCAAATGAGGAATGTGTCATCAATGTACCTACAATAAAACATCAAGTGCTTTGCATATTGACTTATAATGTATCTCTTTTCATAGTGGTACATGAATATACTGGATAGGGCGGGGCCATAGCCGCACCCATAGCTGTGCCAGTACTTGCATTGTTAATAATCCTCAAACCTGAAAAATTTAATTTTAATGCCATCCTAATAGGGTCAATATAAAGTCTTGGTAAGGTTCTGACCAGTCATTATTTACCTTGAGCATATCCTGTACAGCTTTAATTCCTAAGTCATGAAGAATATTTGTATATAGACTCGAGATATCAAGAGAAGCAAGCCAAATCTCTGTATTCTCTGGTATTTCTAAATTCTTTATCAATTGTAAAAAATGTGTCCTTCACATATGTGTCAGTTTTTTGTACAATAGGTTGTAATATAGTGTCCAAAAACTTACCGATTGGTTCAAGTAAGCTTCCTTTGGAGGATATGATTGGACGTCCAGGGGGGAAATCCAGGGATTTATGTATTTTTGGCAGAGTATATAGGATGGGGCATTTAGGGTAAGTCTGTATAAGAAATAGACCTAAGTCCTCCTTAATAGTACCTGCGATAATAGCTCTATTAACCACACACTCGATTTGTTTTTGCACATCCTTAGTAGGATTTGTTCTTAACTTAACGTATACATTATGATCATTCAATTGTGCATAAATCTCATTTCGGTAATTCTCATAGTCCATTACCACTATGCCTCCACCCTTATCAGCTGGTCTAATCACAATAGTGCTGTCTGCCTTCAATGATTGTATAGCCTCCCACTCCAATTTAGAAAAGTTGCACTTAAGAGGCTTACCTTGATGCTTACTTTCACATATATCCGCCTGGACCGTGTTGTAGAAACTTTTAATTGCTGCGTTATTAGTAACTGGGTCAAATATACTTTTTAATCTGCAGGGATTAGAGGAAGAAACAACACCGCAATCTACATCATATATATCTTTTAGGGATAACAGCCTATTGATTTTATACAAGTCTACTTCCCATTGGAAATCATTAAACTTAGTGGTAGGTACATACGTTAGACCTTTTTGGAGGATGTTGGTTTCCACATCAGATAATTGCTTCCGTGATAAATTGAAAATTGGGATTATTGCCTGCTCCGTAAGCGGACTCCTAAAGCCCCCTCTCCTGGTGGGCCGTTTCTTTTGTTTTTGCTCTGGAGAGAACAGTCCTCCTCGTCCGGGCGTGTCTCTAAAAAAGACACCTTGTCATGTTGTGGTGCCCCTGTCCCCGCGCTGAATCTTTCTCGCTGCGGTAGGGTATCCCATGGTTCCTTGTTCCGGTTAGTACCTTGCCTCGTGTCTCTGGCGTCCTCCTCCGATTCCGGACTGGCTCCTCTAGCTCCCATAGTCCCATATCTATCTATCTATCTATCTATCCATCCATCCATCCATCCATCCAACCAGTGTGCCTCTACATGTTTGAAAACTACAAATCCCAGCATCCCCTTACATCCCTCTGTAGTGGAGAAATTCTGGGAGTTGTAGTAGTTTACAAACATCTGGAGGCACACTGAGAACCCCTGTATTAGACCAACATAAGTACTCCCAGGTCTTGTGCAAAACCTTTATTCACATGAGCAGATAACAGCTAGCAACATTTTAATCTATGTATAAGACCTTTATCAAGCTATCTATCTATCTATCTATCTATCTATCTAGATCTATTGGACAAGTTTGAAAATGAACATAGAGATCTACTCACCTCGGAAACGAACAATGACCACTTGATCAGACATAAAACATTATATGAGGCATTTAAAGCTGACCTACTGAGGTTCAAACGCAGTAAAATGTGAAGAGTTAATGAGGACTATGAACAACAATCTGTATATAGATGGCTGACAGGGGTCCAAGGCAAGGGCCCTGTTGCATTGCGCATCCGGCCCCGACGCAGAGTACGCTTTACGGAAGCACGAGAGACCACTGATGCGAGTTCCGGATGGTCGGACTCACCCCGCCAATGACACCAGTGACGCTCAGCCGGGCGACAGAATTCCGGAACAGAGAGGATGCCAGAAAGGAAGAACGGTCCGTACAGCAACCGGAGCCTTTTTTAGATGTAGGTACAGCCCCCAAAGTACGCAAGAGAATGGGAAACCGCACCGAAAGAGATTCCCGACCAGAAGGGGCGGTAAGCGGAAGACTCCGCCGCCGCAACTAACACCCACCTTAAACTTGTCCAGTAAGAGCCTGTCTCCAGCTGAAAGAAGCTTACTGCAGAAGGGCCTATCAAATATAAAATTTGTCATCAAATCGCTTTAAAGGAATTCTTTGCTGTCCACCCCACATAAGAAGCTGTACCCCAGCTCCAACTAAAAAGCACCTGGGAACCCCCAGTAACAATTCGTCTCTGAAATGCTTTTCCAAGATGATGCACTCCAGCCTGCATGGTGACCCTGACCAGAAGTCCCCTAAAGGTAAGCCTATTTACCACAATTTGACCTTTGAGGAGCGGGGAGCTCTAAAGAGTCTAAGGGATGATACTTCCATTATTATACGCCTGGCAGATAAGGGTGGGTGGCTGGTCATCTTGGATCGGATGTATTATAGAGAGGAACTTATGTCACAATTAAGGGATGAAGCTGTGTATAAGAAATTGGAGGGGGACCCTACAGCTATGATCTTAGACACTATAAGTACCTTGGTGGGTAATGCGGTCACAGCAGGGACCATTAATGAAAAATTGGGACAATATCTGTGTCATTCTTATTCCAATTGCCCCATAATCTACACTCTCCCTAAAATTCACAAACATTTGGAAAAACCTCCTGGCCATCCCATTATCTCTATGTGGGGTGGGGCGTTGGAACCATTAGGTGAATTTGTGGACAGTGTCATACAACCTATTGTAACACAACAGAAAACTTATTTGAGAGACTCAGGGCATCCTCATCCAGGAGTTATCCCTTCCTACAGATGAGGAGGTGTGGTTAGTCACCATGGACATGGCTGCAACCAAAAAATCTTTGCAAGAGGTAGATTGTGGAACACCAGCTTTTAAAGGGTTTGTGATCAACATGTTGAATGTGACATTAAAATTGAATTATTTTAGATTTGAAAACTCCTTTTTTCAACAGTTAACAGGTACAGCAATGGGCGCAGCAATGGCGCCGGCATATGCCAATATCTATATGTACCAATATGAATAGTGTCACATTTTGTCACCATATGGCCAGCATCTACTCATTTATTACAGATTTATTGATGACTTGCTCTTCGTGTGGAAAAGAACACTTGAACAGCTGGAGAATATGTTCATTAACCTCAATTCTCTGCCAACCAAGATACGGTTTACCAAGAACGTAAGTAAGACTCAGATTGAGTTTTTGGACCTATTAATTTACATTGATAATAACAGGTTGGCTTATACACTGTACCAAAAGGAAACTGATAGGAATATGCTCCTCCAATTCAATAGTTTCCATCCTCCTGCATTGAAAAAGTCCCTACCCATCTCCCAATTTTGCTGGGTGATCAGAAATAACTCTGACCCTACTGTTAGACTGATTCAGCTGAATGAGATGAAAGCTAGGTTTGCACAGTGGGGGTACCCAGAACAAGTACTACAACAGGCACTTATACATGCTAAGAACAAATGTGGAGAGTTGGGACACAATAAGGAAAACAAGGAACCCAAATTCATTTGCAGTTTGCAATTTGATGTACAACGGTCACAGGTACAAAGGGAACTACACAAAAATTGGAAACTATTACTATCAGATCCCATATTAGCCAAGGTTCTTCCACCAAGACCCACAATAGGATTTCGGAGAGGAAGAAACCTTAGGGATCTTCTGGTTCAAACACACCTTGGCACCACGTCCTCTACATGGTTACCTAAGCTAAAACCAGGCAGCCATAAATGCCAGAAATGCCAATCATGTAAATCCATGATTGATAGGGATTCCTTCCTACACCCACATACAGGCCAAAACAGACCTTATGCTTAGAACCAGAATTGATGGCCACAGGTCTGCAATAAATGGGATTAGGAGTTCTAGGCTTTTGATGGGTATATGATCATATAGAGAAGCCAGAATATCATGGTTTTTATTAATATTTTTCCATATGTTGATAGAGCCAGAATATCATGGTTTTTATTAATATTTTTCCATATGTTGATAGATGTTTGGGGTAAGGTATAAGGGTATCTTGTTTGTATGTCTCCAAGGAGGGTTGCTCCCATGATTTGATTTAGTTTCATGGGATGACACATTTTTTCTTCTATTTCACACCATAGATTTTTATTTGTGTTAGATTTCCACCAATATCTTATTTGGTCGAGGATTGTTGCTTGATAGTATTCTTTCAGTATTGGTATTGCTAATCCTCCTGTTTTACGATTTTTGCCCATGATTTGGTTGTTGATTCTTGCTTTTTTTTGGTTCCAGATGAATTGGGTTATGTTCTTTTGGGCTCTTGAGAAAGGGTTGGATTTAGTCTCCAAGGTTTTTGTTGGTTCAGGTTGAATCTTTCTGTTAAGTGGATTGTTATTGGTGCATGGTCTGACCATGTAATAGGGAGTATCTTTGAATTTGGAAGTTTTTGAAGGGTCCATTTATCTACTAGTATGTAATCTAGTCTGGAGTATGTGTTGTAGGATTGGGAGAAGTAAGTGTAGTCTTTCTCTGTTGGGTGCGTTGTTCTCCATGCGTCGAATAGATCTTCTGATTTTAAGAGATTGGAGAATGCGTTGTTTCTCTTTGTGTTAGGGTTGGAGGAGTCTAGTTGTGTGTCCAATAGTTGATTGAAGTCTCCACATAGTATGGTTTTTTTTGGTGGTATTCTTTAACTTTATGGATGATTTTCCTTATAAATTCTGCTATTTCTATTATATCTTTTTGGATCGTTTTAACCATTTCTGACACATCCAGTTTGAAAGCTTTGTGTTGAGAAATCAGCATTTCTTTTAGTATATTTTCTGAAATTGGTGTGTCTGTGGTAGGGAAGTTATGCAATGAATTCTGATCCTGTACAGTTTCTATTATGCTGTTATCTTCCTCTCCCTCTAATTCCCCTTTTCTATTTCTTTTCACAGGTTCTCTCTGGGGATATGTTTTTGGGGATCTCTGTGAGGCTGTGCTGTTACTTTGGGCAGAGGGGAGATCTGCATCTCCAGAGTCCTCGTCTGGGTCTATGTTCGGTAAGTTCATGTCTGTTTTTGGTTCTGTGTCAGAGTCTATGACTGTATTGTTGGAATTTAATGAATGTTTTTGTTTCCTTACTTTTTCTCCTTGTTCTCCTCCGTTTAGGTTCCGGGCCGCGTGTTCACCATGGGCGCCGCCATCTTGGATCGCGCCTCGCGGGTCCGTATTGCCTGGGAAGAATTGGGTAAGTTTTTTGGTTGTTGTTTGCTTGGCGCTAGCGTTTTTGTTTTTGCCCATCTTTGGCTGAATTTGTTGATGTTTTTAGGGTGTTCAAGTCCCGTTTAAGTTGCTGTGAGTAGCTGGAATCCTGGTAGCTGAGAGGGAGCTCTCAGTCCATGCGTCCTCTCTCCAGGTTAGCTGGCCACGCCCCTAATAGTTGGTGCATTTTAGATTGTTCCTTGTTGAATTTTAGGACCCCTTGTTTTACACTTTTTACACTGTCCACGTATAGGGCTTTTTAACATTATAGTCACTTTAATAGTACAGTCACGTGTCACTTTATTACTGTCACAAAAGCACTTTATTAATAGTGCACTTTTATCTTGAGTACATTGATATGTCCATATAGGCATGTGTTTATGGGTATAATATTGTATGTATGGTGTTGTTTTTCACTGTTGCCTTCTTTGACTCCGCCCACAGGAAGTGAGGCATGGGGGGTGTATCACTTTTCTTCTATAAGAGTTTTTGCCACTGTAACTGTGTGTAGGCTTGATAAAGGTCCAAGACCAGGGACCGAAACGTTGCCACTTGTTTTTGTATAAGACCAAGGAGTGCCCTGATGTATTATTTTTATTATTTTTATTATTATTTTTATTATATCTATCTATCTATCTATCTATCATCTATCTATCATCTGTCTATCTATCTATCTATCTATCTATCTATCTATCATCTGTCTATCTATCTATCTGTCTGTCTGTCTGTCTGTCTATCTATCTATTTATATATAACAAAACTTACAAAGCACTCTTGGGTCTTGTGAAGAAACCTTTTTTTCCGTGTAACAGTTACCTAAAGAAGAACTGTGTACTGTGATTTTGTTGTTTGGCGAAATAAAATCGGGCAAACCCCTATTTTGGAATATTGGTCTGGGTCCTTGGAAAGCAGTAACCCCCACAGTAAATACGTACAATTCCAGATGTATTAATTAATAAGCATACTTTAACAGCAGATATTAACAATAGATTAAAACAGGTGAGTACCAATGGAAATAGATAGATATTACTAAAAACATGAAAGGTAAGTCATAGGTAGGAGGGAGGAGGCAATATGGCGTATCAGAATATATTAAGAACAGAGGTATTACCCACACATAGTGCATAATGCATAAATGTGACAACACGTATTAAGGATTAATAAATTAATATATTATATATTACACACTAAAAGGTCAAGCCTGTAATATCAAACACACAAGTAAGTCTCCTCTGGATACGTGTTTCCAATGTGAAAATCCACTTCTTGTCTCAAGAGGAGAGCTGTTATATCACCTCCTCTTGGAGGAAGATAGACATGCTGTATACCCTGAATCTGAAACATTGAAGTTGCTGCACCATTACACTTCATAAAGTGTCTAGAGTAAAGGTGCTCATGCAGGTCACATCTTAGAGGGCACATAGTGCACCCTACATATTGTATCTGACACTTACTGTTAATTGGTACACACCCAATTTGGTGTTAGAGTTAATATATTCTTTGATTATGTACACTCTACCTGTGACTGTACTCTGAAAGCAATCTCTGAAAACAATCCCCAAACATGAGAAAAGTGCATATAGTGCATCTAGAGCTCCAGCATCTGTAGTTACCAGTATGTTTAAGCCATGTAGATGCACGTGACTACTAAAGGTGCTGGGGGTTAAACGATTCTCTAAGGTCGGAGATCTCTTTGAAACAAGTTTAAAACCACCATTCAATACATCAAAAAGAATGGGGTCACCAGATGAATGTTTGATGAATGTTTCTTTTAAAAATACTAATTATGAGAATAGAGAATTTTAAGGGAGACTGTTTAGTAATGTCTCGAGGGGGTTTAGTTTTGGAATCCCATATACAAAAGGGACATCTTGGAAATAGAAGCAGTTCAGAAAAGGGCAACTAAAATAATAAAGGGAATGTAGGGGCTTGACTATGCAGGCAGATTAGACAAGCTAGGGCTGTTTACATTAGAGAAGTGACATTTCCGTGGGGACATGATAACCTTACACAAATATATTAATGGGCCATACAATGAACTCTCTGGTGCATTGTTCATTAATAGGTCATATCAGAGGACTCGTGGACATCCTTTAAGGTTGGAAGAAAGGAAGTTTCATTTTCAGGTTAGGAAAGGTTTCTTTACAGTGAGAACGGTGAAACTGTGGAACTGTCTTCCAGCAGATGTGGTAATGGCAAGTTCATTGAATAGCTTTAAAAAAGGCCTGGATAAGTTTCTAAAACTAAAAAATATTGAGAACTACTGGTATTAATACATTTACTGTAGTTATGGTTGATCCAGGGATACTTTCCTATTGCCGTTTGGAGTCAGGAAGGATTCCCCCCCCCTTTTTTAGCTGTTTTTTTTTTTGCCTTCCTCTGGATCAATTGTTAGGAAGGGTTAAAAAAAGTGAATAGGTTGGACTTGATAGATGTATGTCTTTATTCAACCTCAATTACTATGTTACTATGTTACTAGTTCTCTCTCTTAACCTAGGATTCCCCTGAAGGAGCTCTTATCTCGACCAAGCATGAATAGTCTATGACGGTAGCCTCTCTCTCATAATCTAAGTTTTAAGTCAGCAGATGTTTAAAGGAATTCCTCCTCAGTGCTACAGTTCCTTCAGACCCGGAGGAACTGACCATAGGGTATACCCCTAAAAATATTAGCCGGATGGCTCGAATTTGCTTTTAAGTTGCCTAGAAGATAAGTCTCCTTCCAAATGCCCACATAAAGATTGCCATACACGGTGGCAAATTTTGCCCCCATTGCTGTCCCCTGTGTCAGGAGGAACAGGTCAGAGATAAGTAACTGACTCCAAAATAAAATATTTCAAGTTGTCTGTATAATCCGTATAATTATCCAGATGGCACTTAATTGCAGTAATACCTAGAGAATGGAGTATACATAAGAGAGATGTTATATGCAGATTGATGAGAGAATAACAGTATCCCTTCTCCCACTCTTTACCGACCCCTCCTTCCATCTGACATCACCGTGAGTCATTATTAGTTACATCAAAACGGAACACAGCAGAAGAGTTTATAATATTTAGTATAGTATTTGAGGTTAAATAAAGGCATATGTCCATCCAGTCCAGCCCATCTAGCAATATCCTCATTTCCTGCCTAACTGTTGATCCAGAGGAAGGAAAAAAACCCCCACCAATGTTATGAAGGGGAAAAAATAATCCTTCCTGACTCCAAGTGGCAATCGGAAATTTCCCTTGATCACCTGTACTTTATGAATCAATACCAGTAACTTGCAACATTCCTTGTTTGCAGAAACTCATCCAGCTTTTTTTTTAAACTGACCAATGAACCTGCCATAACAACGTCCACTGGAAGACAGTTCCATAGCTTTAATGTTCTCACAGTAAAAAACCCTTTCCAAACTTGAAGCCTAAACCTTTTTTCTTCAAGTCTTAAGGGATGTCCTTGTGTCCTCTGACATGTTCTATTGGTGAACAATGCCCCAGATAGTTTATTGTATCGCCCATTAACGTATTTATACACAGTAATCATATCCCCACACAAGCGCCTTTTCTTCCGCGTACATAATTGTAACTTTTCCAGTCTCTCTTCATATTCAAGCTCCCCCATTTCCCTTATTAATTTAGTTGCCCTTCTCTGAACCCTTTCCATTTCAAAGATGTCCTTTTTGTACACAGGATTCCAAAATTGCACAGCATACGGTATTCCAAATGAGGCCTTACCAATGCTTTGTAAAGAGGGAGAATAACATTTTCCTCCCTTGAATCCATACCTCTCTTTATACAAGACAATACCTAATAGCTCTGGCTGTTGCCACCAGGCACTGCTTGCTTCCTTTAAAGGGTATGTCCACCCAAAATATTATTTTTTTATATAAGATTCCCCAAGGGCTCCCAGCCCCAACCGCTATAGTTGTATCTTTAGAAAGCCAACCAAACTCTACTTACCTCCCCTCTCTCCTCTGCCGCCCTCTGCTTGCGAGAAAATTCAAGCAGAGGGGCGGGACCAGCAGCCGCGTCTGTGATTGGCTGAGCGGCAGACAATCACGGACGCTGCTGCCGGCAGCTCACTTCGCCGTAGGAAAGAGGAGAGGTAAGTAAAGTTTGGGGAGCTTTCTAAAGATATAAAACATAGCGGTTGGGGCTGGGAGCCCTTGGGGAATCTAATATTAATGTTTTCACGATGGGGGAGGGAATCGGGAGAGGAGAGGGAGGAGAGGGAAGGAGAGGGGGGGGGGGGGGGGGAGGGGGAGAAGGGCTGCAGTACGCATGGCAAAAATCTACCTGAGGCCAGGTGGAGGCAGAGTCCGCTATCCTCCTGGTGGTCAGTTTTTGGGACTTAAAGGAGAACCCTATGGAGCTGGGATGTGAGGTAAGGATTAAACTACACTACATGATGGGGCCAGTAGTTGGGGGGATTATAGTTTTGGGGGTGGACATGCCCTTTAAGTTTGTTATCCACCAAAACTCCAAGATCTCTTTCCAACAATGATTCACTTAACACAGGGCCATTTATAGTATAAGCAGCACAAGGATTTTTAAGTCCAAAATGCATCACCTTACATTTATCAAAATTGAATCTCATCTGCCACTTAGCAGCCCAATGTCACAATCTATCTAGATCCCCCTGCAACGATTGCACATCCTCTGAAGTTTTTAATGGTCGACAAAGTTTTGTGTTGTCAGCAAACACAGAAACATTAATCATTGTTGTCAATGATGGTTGTATGGTGTTTGTGAAAGTTTGAAAATAAGTTTGAAAATAAGGATTGTTTGTGCTGTGTTAAGGACTGTGTACGCAGGACTGTGTGCACTAAGCAGATTAATCTTTCTTTCTTCCAGTTAAAGGGGTGCGTTGGGCTTCTATATTCTAGTATTGCACCTGTTGTAATCACAAACAGGTTGTGAAAGGGTTAATAAATGTTTTGTTTTTTCCATCTCTTTATGGCTCTTGCACTAATTGGTGTGGGGGCTGGGGCCTATTAGTTAAATAGGATTCACATTGGTTGGACCTGTGGTTTGGAACTAACAAAAGGAAGTTTCCTGTGAGTGAAACAAACTAGAGTGGAACGTATAAGTCCCTCACTCTTAAGGACCTTGATCTCAAGAACATAGAAAAAGAAGGACATTGGAACAAGAAGGGCAATTAAACAAGGTTTGTGCGTCACTGTGCTGGTGTTGTGTGTTAGAAGACACCATGCAATGTGCATCCTGCCACATGTATAGGAACCTGGAGTAGACGTTCCAGGGAACCTATGTCTGTGTCAGGTGTAATTGGGTTGCCCGTTTGGAAGCTGAGGGGGCAGCTTGCAGCATTGCAGGGATTGGCAAAACTGGGGCGTCAGCAGGCACTGGCTGGGGCCAGTATAGAGGTGGGTGGAAGTGGGACAGGGAAGGTTGAGGGGGGGTAGTTTTGTTAGGGTTACTAGGGGAAGTGGGGGACGAAAGGGTAGAGTGGCTTCTTCCCAGATTGCCCATCCCGACAGATTTGCTGCCTTAAAATGAAGTGGAGGAGGACACCTCGGAATTAGTGTGTATGGAGGGGGCTAGTCTCTTGAGTACCTATGGGACTGCCATCTCTAATACAAGGGAGGAGGAACTAAGGATCAGGAATGCTAGGCAGGTGGTAGTGGTAGGGGACTCCATTATAAGGAAGGTAGATAGGGTAATCTGCCGCCAAGACCCTACATGCCGTGTGTGTTGCCTGCCTGGTGCTAGGGTTCGGCATGTGGTGGATCGTGTAGACAGATTATTGGGTGGGGCCGGTAGTGACCTGGTGGTCTTGGTTCACATTGTTGCCAATGACAAATTTATAGGAGGATGTGAGGTCCTTAAACATGATTTCCGAGAGCTATGGGCCAAGTTAAAAGCAAGGACCTCCAGGGTAGTGTTTTCGAAATACTACCGCAGCCACTTGCTAAGCGATGGAGACAGCGGGAGCTTAGGAGCATTAATGTGGGGCTAAGAGGGTGGTGTAAGGAAGAAATGTTTGGGTTTATTGAGAACTGGGCAGTCTTTGCTGTCGGCTACAGGCTCTTTAGTAGGGATGGGTTGCACCTCACTGATGGCGGTACAGCTGTTTTAGGGGAGACGATGGCTAGAGAGTTGGAGGAGATTTTAAACTAGGTTTGTGGGGGAGGGTATTAGCAGTCTCACTGGGATAGATAGCCCAGGAGGAAAGCAGGGTGTAAATAGGCCAGTGGTGGGTGGAAAGGGGGGTGGGGCTAGCATAGGGGATAGAGAGGCATGTGTATTAAAGTGTACGAATAAATTACAGGATCATAATCTAAAATGTATGTTTGCAAATGCGAGAAGCCTAACTGACAAAATGGGTGAATTGGAAATTATGGCATTGAATGAAAAGTATGATGTAATAGGTATAGCAGAAACGTGGTTGAACAGTTCTCACGACTGGGCTGTAAATTTAGAAGGATATGCCTTGTTAAGGCAAGACAGAGAAAAAAGGAAAGGGGGAGGAGTATGTGTTTATGTTAAAAAAGAATTGAAGCCAAATTTAAAGGAAGTGATAACTGGCGATATGGATGTTAAAGTGAGGGCAATATGGGTGGAATTAGGCAACAGGAAAGGGGGTAATGTCATTGTTGGTGTCTGCTATAAGCCACCAAATGCTAGCAGAGAGGAGGTGAGTCAACTTCATATGCAGTTGGCAAGGGCTGCAAGTTTGGGGTGTGTGCTCATTATGGGGGACTTTAATTACCCTGACATTGATTGGTTTAGTGGAACTGCCATCACTGAAAAAGGCGATGAGTTCCTGAATTTGCTGCAGGATAATTTTCTCTCACAGGTGGTTGAGGTTCCTACTAGAAAAGGAGCTCTTTTGGATCTAGTAATATCTAAAACTGTGGAGCGCATTATAGATATAAAGGTAACTGGAAACTTAGGGAATAGTGACCATGAAATAGTGGCGTTTGGACTTTGTTAACGAAAGGAAAAGTGCGCTGGGTTAACAAAGACTTTTAATTTTGGGAAGGCAAATTTTCCCAGGTTAAAAGCAGCAATGTCAACTGGGATAATGTATTATCAGGTAAAGGTACTGAACAGAAGTGGACTGTGTTCAAGGGGATTTTAAGCCAGTTTACATCTAAATTTATACCCTTGGGAAACAAATGTAAAAAAAAATAAATCCACACCCATGTGGCTGAATTCTGATGTAAAGAGGCAGAGGGAACGGAAAGGGCCTTTAGTTATTATATAAACTGTAACAAGGAGTGGAAGAAAGCAATCAAACTAGCTAAAATTAATAATGAAGTTAGGATAGCTGAACAAAGCATCACTAAGCCTACATTTTTTTTAAAAGTATATTAATAGTTAGAAGATGAGGACTGAGAATATGGCACCATTAATTAATGGGGATAAGTTAGTTAAGGAGGATGGGGATAAAGCAAGTGTCTTGAATACATTTTCCCCTCTGTATGCATTATAGAAGATCCAAGTACAGATATCATAGAGTATAGTAGCAATAATGGTATAAAAGATTTAAGTGCACTTTGGTTAACCGAGGATATGGTACAGAAAGAATGAAATAAGGTTAATATTAATAAATCTCCTAGATCGGATAAAATACATCCTCAGGTACTTAGGGAGCTAAGTTCAGTTTTATCTAGGCCATTGTTTCTTATTTTTCCTCATGTCTGGAGGTGTGCCTCTGGATTGGAAAAAGGTTGATGTTATTCCAATATTCAAAAAGGGTAGTCGTTCACAGCCGGGTTATTACAGGCCTGTAAGTTTAACTTCAGTGGTGGGGAAGATCCAGGAAAGTTTAATAAGGGAACATGTTTTAGAGTATCTTTCAAGGACTGACATTATAAGTAGTAACCATCATGGATTTAGGAGGAATAGATCTTGTCAAACTAACTTGCTTGGCTTTTATGAGGAAGCAAGTAGAAATTTAGACTCTGGCATAGCAGTAGATGTAGTTTACTTGGATTTTGCAAAGGCTTTTGATACAGTCCCCCATAGGCGACTAATGAATAAGCTAAGGTCTGTTGGTCTGGGGAGTCACATTTGTACATGGATAAAGATTGTCAAACTGAAATTGTATTCATACTGCTTTTTTTTAATTTGTGACATTACTATACATTTTTGGCTTTGCAGCAGAATTGCCAGGGAATTTATAAGAGTCAACATTGTGACACATCAGAAGTGTAAATTTCAGTGGAAGATATCGGAAACTTACAAAGGATGCTAAGAAGATGGTAAAAATTATAGTCCAATGGCTGCCTCACGTGGGTCCAAAACACTTTTCCCTTCTATCCCTGTAAGGTACATGCACCAGTACCTGAATTCAACCTAATCTCCTGTACCATATCTATATAATATTTATAGGGTCATACTGACCTACTGGGGTGCAGGGAATATCCTTACTGGACTCTCCAGTTTGCTGTTCCTGCAAGTAAGTAGCATATACCTATCAACCTTAAGAGTATCAGTTTCAAACAACATACAACAACCCCAGGATTGTCCCACAGTAAAATCAATAAGGATTGTCACACGCTGCACACCAATTTTCTGACATCAATGTGCATTGCCTTTGTGTTCAGCTGTCTCTTCAAGAGTGAAGAGAATGTGGTGTGAAGGAGCTGATAACTGGTCTGCTGCCATATGATCCTATACCCTGTCATCAGATTTTTACTGATGCAAACATAGGGCATTAATAAAAATTTGTTAAAAAATGTCACCCCCCCCAAACTATATTTTAACCCCACCACTGGCCCTACTCTGTAGTAAATAAAAATCCTTACCTCACATCCCAGCTCCAAATGGTTCTCCTGTAGTCCCCCCCAAAGTCCCAAAAACTGGCCAGCAGGAGGATAGCAAGTCCATATAGGACTCTGCCTCCTGTCTCCCTCCGGGAGAAGTTTGGCATGCGTACTGCAGCCTTCTCCCCCCCTCCCTCTCCCTCCTGATTTTGTCTCCCTCCCCCTAGCTCCAAACCCTTTTGATATAATGTACTGCTCCCTCCTCCGCCCACCCATCACAGAAAGTGCCCCGATCTTTCCTTACCATGGCTCTCTCTTTCGCCGGTCTGAATTCCCGGCAGCCTCGTCCGTGATTGGCTGCCTCTCAGCAATAACAGACGTGGCTGCCAGTCCCACCCCCTGCTTGTATTTCCCTGCTTGTTTTCCGTGCAAGCAGAGACCAGGGCAGTGCTGCGAAGGAGAGATTCATGGTAAGTAAAGATCGGGGCACTTTCTGTGAATAATAGTAATGCGGTTGGGGCTGGGGAGGGAGAAGTATATTATATCAAAAGTTTGGCAGAAGGGTGGACATGCCCTTTAAGTTTTCGCCGCCGTGATCGTTAAAATAGGACTATTTCTAAATAGCCAATAACTGGTGGTGAAAACTTTACTGACGCATACCGCCATGTCCATTTTTGATGCATATCGCTGTACACCACAGCAATACCCATCGATCATATTTATAACATGGCAAAAGGGTTTTTGACACTAAGTAAGCCTATAAGATCACCAGGCTGAATGGAGAAAATGCATTAGTGGTATATCTCTAGCCGGAAATGGTTCTCACAAATCATCACTAGATTATGAGTGGTTTCATAATACAATAAGTGTTTTAATGTAATGTAATGTTTCCTATTTCTCAGTTACACCTTGGTCTGTTATTGTAGACCTAGTTGTTTATCATAATTACCGCAAATAATACAGCGATGTTACCCCCTTCCAAATCATTATAGATTAAATAGAAGCGGCCCCAACACAGAACCTTGTGACACCCCACCTTAGTCCATAAATGAAGCCCCATTTACAACTACTCTCTGCATCCTATTCATTAACCATTTTCTGGTTAATGAATAGGATGCAGAGAGTAGTTGTAAATGGGGCTTCATCGTTATGGACTAAGGTGGGGTGTCACAAGGTTCTGTGTTGGGGCCGCTTCTATTTAATCTATTAATGATTTGGAAGTGGGTAACATCGCTGTATTATTTGCGGTAATTATGATAAACATACTAGGTCTACAAATAACAGACCAAGGCTGTAACTGAGAAATAGGAAACATTACATTACATTAAAACACTTATTTGTATTATGAAACCCATCATAATCTAGTGATGCATTTGTGAGACCCATTTCCAGGCTAGAGATATACCCACTAATGCATTTTCTCCCATTCAGACCTGGTGATCTTATAGGCTTACTTTAGTGTCAAAAACCCTTTTTGCCATGTTATAAATATGATCGATTGGTTATTGCTGTGGTGTACAGCGATATGCATCAAAAATGGACATGGCGGTATGCGTCAGTAAAGTTTTCACCACCAGTTATTGGCTATTTAGAAATAGTCCTATTTTAACGATCACAGCGGGCGAAAACTTAAAGGGCATGTCCACCCTTCTGCCAAACTTTTGATATAATATACTTCTCCCTCCCCCAGCCCCAACCGCATTACTATTATTCACAGAAAGTGCCCCGATCTTTACTTACCATGAATCTCTCCTTCGCAGCACTGCCCTGGTCCTCTGCTTGCACGGAAATACAAGCAGGGAAATACAAGCAGGGGGTGGGACTGGCAGCCACGTCTGTTATTGGCTGAGAGGCAGCCAATCACGGACGAGGCTGCCGGGAATTCAGACCGGCGAAGGAGAGAGCCATGGTAAGGAAAGATCGGGGCACTTTCTGTGAGTGAGGAGGAGGGAGCAGTACATTATATCAAAAGGGTTTGGAGCTAGGGGGAGGGAGACAAAATCAGGAGGGAGAGGGAGGGGGGGAGAATGGCTGCAGTACGCATGCCAAACTTCTCCCGGAGGGGAGACAGGAGGCAGAGTCCTATATGGACTCTGCTATCCTCCTGCTGGCCAGTTTTTGGGACTTTGGGGGGGACTACAGGAGAACCATTTGGAGCTGGGATGTGAGGTAAGGATTTTTATTTACTACAGAGTAGGGCCAGTGGTGGGTTAAAATATAGTTTGGGGGGTGGACATTCCTTTTAACAAATTTTTATTAATATGCCCCTATGTTTGCATCAGTAAAAATCTGATGACAGGGTATAGGATCATATGGCAGCAGACCAGTTATCAGCTCCTTCACACCACATTCTCTTCACTCTATGAAGAGACAGCTGAACACAAAGGCAATGCACATTGATGTCAGAAAATTGGTGTGCAGCGTGTGACAATCCTTATTGATTTTACTGTGGGACAATCCTGGGGTTTGTTGTACTGTTGTTTGAAACTGATACTCTTAAGGTTGATAGGTATATGCTACTTACTTGCAGGATACAGCAAACTGGAGAGTCCAGTAAGGATATTCCCTGCACCCCAGTAGGTCAGTATGACCCTATAAATATATATATGTATGGTACAGGAGATTAGGTTGAATCCAGGTACTGGTGCATGTACCTTACAGGGATAGAAGGGAAAAGTGTTTTGGACCCACGTGAGGCAGCCATTGGACTATAATTTCTACCATCTTCTTAGCATCCTTTGTAAGTTTTCCGATATCTTCCACTGAAATTTACACTTCTGATGTGTCACAATGTTGACTCTTTATAAATTCCCTGGCAATTCTGCTGCAAAGCCAAAAAATGTATAGTAATGTCACAAATTAAAAAAAAGCAGTATTGAATACAATTTCAGTTAGACAATCTTTTCAGTCCTACTAACTTGCCCTGCCAGCATTTATTCCCGGAGGCTATGAGGTAACAATTTAATAACTTGCAGGCCCTTATTATAATTGCTACCCGGTATATCAAATAGCACCATTTCCATTTTTAACAACATTTAGTTATTTTAATGTTGTTCGCAACATCTGACTTGGATGCTGAATTCTTGACAAATTGAAAAATTACTTTGAGGGATATCCCACTGGGTGAATTATTCCGCAACAAAAATAACAAATGGTGAAGTGTCACATGTATTGCCAATGTAATGTTTTAAAATATATTAATGTGGCTGCCAAGTCATTTTATTTACTTCTTCCTATCAATGGGAGACAGAAAGCATTCATTTCCATCATTGCTTGCAGTTGTGTGGATGGATCTGACTCTTCTGTACTCAATCGAATTCTCTTGGGATCTTTCATGTTAACAATATCTGCAGAAAACAGAAAAGTTTTCACATCTTATTCGCCTAACAGATAAGACAGGAAATTAACTGGCGGATGAACATCTCGAGGGCACTTTATTTTGTCACAACAAATGAAAGTCCCTTGATGCTCCATGGCACGCAGAAGAGACGCGCATAGAAATACTGCCGTTTATTTTTTAATTTATTGATAGCTGCGCTTCGCTTTAAGCTAATTAAAATTGACTAAAGATACTGAATTCATTCCTTTTTAATCATCTTCACTGTAATCTTCTTTGTTAGGAATAACTATAATAGTTGGCCCTGGAAAGTTGTAAAAGAAACAATGCTTCATTTTCTGTGCATTCCTTTGGATTACAAATCTCAATTTCATAACCCAGAGGCTACTAAGTCATGTTGGGAATTACAGTTTCATGCATGCTCAAGGGGGCCACTTCAAGGAAAAAATGTGCTCAAGGAGTTGTTTTTTTTTTTTTTTAACTTTCTTTAAGGGTTTCCTAACGGAAAGTAAAATGATGGTTACAGGAGACTCCTTTAGAAATTCTAGAAAAGAAAAAAACGAAGAAAGAAAATCAATTATGATGTGTACCTGAATTTTATTTTCACACCAGAAACCAAATTACTCAGCAAACTTATCACCTGCTATTGCGGGGCTTGGTATTAAAGAAAACAATCAGGCCGACAGGATTAATCTCTGACAGCTGCCTTATCTTCAACTTGCACCTTTGTTATTTTCTGATGAGCTTCCTTTTTTCCCCTTCATTTTTCCCTCTTGCGTTGTTCTCTACTTCTGGTTTCTTTCATTTTATCAAAAGGCAAGAACCAAGGACCTTTCAGTTTATTAAAAACCTTATTTGGAAAGAACAAAGAAAGGGGGTGGGAGAGGAATGGCAAACAATGAGGTTAGATTGTGCGTTCAGACAGGAGTCACTCACCTGTTCTATAGAACCTTATCAGTTAAGGGGCGCTTGGTTTTCAGCAAGTCAGATTCTAAAAAAAAAAAAAAAACTCCCCTGTCAAATTTTAATGCCAAAATGAAGTTTCCTTGCAAATATCTAAGGTTATCTGGGTAAAAAGACAAATAAACTTGTATGGCAGTACTCGTTTTTTTTCAACTGACAAACAAATCACCATAGCTTTTAAGGTTAATGTTCAACACTAACTCTAGGCAGAATAAATCTTGGTTTGGTCAGCTTAATTTAAACTGTTTCAGCAAATCATTTTTTAAAAAAATAGGCAGGTCTGATTGTTATACCCAATGGGTATAGTCTTTATGAAAAATGCAGCCATTTGTGTTGAAAATCATTTACTGATTTGTTATTACGCAAATAGGAAAATAAGTGTAAAACCCACGCTCTCCGATGTACTCCGGTTAGGAAGGCGTTTGCACGTGGTGTAAGCGATAATAAATTTAGCAATGGTTTTTTGCACTAGTTTTTAGCACAATTAGTAAATTAAATTAAATTAGTAAATTAGTAAGCCCCCTAAAAAACAAAGTTTGAGTAAGATCGAGGCCACGCGTTGCCTGATCACTGTCATTTTCGAGTATCGGAGCGCATGCAGATCACACCAAAAATGGTGATCACATGCGCTCCAATCAACAGCCACAACACACCTAGTGTGGGCCACACTAGAGTGCACTTTTAAATGGATTGCAATCATGATTGGATTGTGCTTAAAAGCACACTTGTGTGGCCTAGCCCTAAAAAAGCACTTGTCTTAGGGCTCTCACCATGAAAAACTTTACTCAGGTGCCCTTCCTTTAACTCTATGAGTTCTCTTTAAATTTTTCTAGTTCCAAAAAGCAGAGACTGACCTATTTCTCCTGTGCCTTTACAGAAATTCACTGATTTACACATTCCTGGTAGCAAGGGTGTCCCTAGTGTTTTTGGCACCTGAAGTAACTCTTGAAAGCTGTCCCTATTCAAATGTGAGACATGCGGAGCGCAACACCGGTGTGGCAAAGTGGGCGTGGCTTCACATGTGGGTGTGGCTTCTTTGATGGGTGTGGCAACACTTTTGAGAATTTTGTATTTGGAAACATTAATTTACAGTTCTCTGTTGTTATAACACATAAAAACATACTTTCTCTAGAAATATGTTGGGGAAAAGATTTGTAAGCTTGCCACCGTGTCAATATAGACTCTTTCAGAAGGGCCCTAACTAAGCTATCTAGTCTAACCTAACCTAACACACTAACTAAAGCTAGCCAACCATATGAAATTCCCTTTAAAGCGTTACTGTGGTCCAAAAATGACTTTAGCTAAATTGACAGGAATTGCTTTCCTGGGGATTTTTGCAATTTACTTTCATTATTTATTTTATATAGTTTTGAAGATATTTACATTTATATGTGTGATATGGTTGCAGCATCACCAGATCCCCTGCACTTCCTGCTTCCTGCACTGAAACCATGTGACAGTCCCTCTTCTGTGTTTCCTCCTCCTCATGGGCCCCCATGGCCCCTCCCCTTGCAGCCCCTTGGGCCTTTCCCTTGCAGCCTCCCGGGGCTCCTCCCATTCATGGCCCCAGGGCAAGTGGGGGAGGGGCCTCAGGACCCGTGAGTGTGGATCCACAGAGTCCATGAGTGGGAGGGGCCACAGGGGGCTGCAAGGGGAGGGGACACATGGCCCACAATCAGGAAGGACCGGCAAGTGGGAGGCATTTAAAAAAGCAGTGCTGTGGGCTGTGCTGTTCTCCCCACCCCCTCCTACCCTTCAGTCATGCACCGAGAATCTGCCAACCGCAGATTAGAGGAGGAAACAGTATTTATGACTGCAGATTTAGAACCTCCCACCCCCTAACTTTCTGATGAGTGATTTCTTCATATTTTGGGCTGTGCAGCACGTAGAAAGGTGGTTGATGGTTCATTTTAAAGGTATGAACCTGGCCTTTCATTTACACTTTTGGAGACCACAGTTCCCCTTTAACAATATCCAACACATATTTAGTCAAAGTGAAATATTTAAAAAATATCTGCAGCAAAATATGTTTGTTAGAGCAATCTGTTAAAAACTGTAGTCCTCATCATATCTGTTATTTAGGCAAATTCAAGTCATTTAGTTAATTTTTTGGTCACAATCTTTGAATACCTTGAATACCATGGTAGTATCTGGTGTTGTCTTGTATTTTCAGCAAGAGGTCATCAAAGCACACAAGTAGGTAGGTAGTCCCCAGGACAAAAGTAGTCAAGTAGATCCCAGCCCCCAAGTAGGTAGGTAGGCAGGCCCCAGCACACAAGTAGGTAGGTAAGCCCAAGCAGATAAGTAGGTATGCCCCAGCACACAGGTAGGTAGGTAAGCCCAAGCAGATAAGTAGGCATGCCCCAGCACATGGGTAGGTAGGCATGTAGCCAGCCCCCAATAGGTAGGTAGCCAGCCCCCAAGTATGTAGTTAGACCCCAGCACACAGATAGATAGGTAGGCCCCAGCACACAAGTAGGTAGGTAGGTCCCAGCCCACATGTAGGAAGGTAGCCCCCCCAAAATGCACTCTCACAAATCACAATAATTACTCACACAGTATGTCCCCATGCTCCTGGTAGGGCAAATTTAAAAGACGGCAACTTTTTCAAACACCCCCCCCCCCCAAATCCTGTCTTACTTTTGTTGATCACAGCAATTTCAAGCAGAAAAGGTAGTGGCTGGACCAATTACATCAGGAATCAGGATTTCTGCACACTGATTGGTCCCAGTCCACAGCTATTCCGGTGCTACGCATGATAGGAGCGGCCTTGTCTCTGTCTGCTGTCTGCAATTGTTGTCTTCTGGCTACTGTCAGCAGTTGTGCACACAGGATGGGCCCCCTCACACACACACATGCTCTATCTTATGCATACACACTCTCTCTCACACACACAGTCTCTCACTCACTCACACACTCACTCACACACACACTCTTACACACACACTATTCTCCCACACACTCTCACACACAAACTCACACACACACACACACACACACACTCACACCCTTACACACACACACTGTCTCTCACACACAAAACTTTCACACACACTCACACCCTTACACACACACTGTCTCTCTCACACACACACTCACACCCTTACACACACACTGTCTCTCTCTCTCTCTCACACACACACACACACACACACACACACTCTCACACACACACTTTCACACACTCTCTTACACATACTCTCTTGGCTTGGTTTCTTTAATTTCAAATAAATTGCCTCCTTGACACCTCTGTTGGACAAAGGCCCTCTTGCTGAAACTTTGGGCTGTGTTTTTTCTGAACGGTTTGTTTTGTAAATAAATATGGGATAAACCTGAATATTTGTGGGGGTGGGTGGGAGTGGGGTTTGAGGGGTGGTGTGGGGTTTGGGGTCAACACCAACTGTCTGCATGTACAACACTAAACTTCAAGTCCAGTTAATCTAACTGAATACCACGGATATACCATGACCTGACACCTATCCAATACCATGACACCTGTCCAATAGCTAATTATATATAAATATATAACCTCATCTCATTGTAAGCTCCTTAAAACACAATGCAATTGCATATAAATGTATACATTATTTTATATAGTAAGTATATATACTGTATATACACACAGCTGCTGCAAACCTAGCCTGTAATACTGGATTGTTGCTTAGTGGCTCCTGGTGTATCACCCTTTTTATCTTATGAATACATTATCATTTTTCTATAATCATGAGGAAAAGAACAAAGCTCTATGACCTTCATATATGTATCATCTTGTTTGTAGCCTTTTGCATGTAAAACAAGGCCACGTTCAAAGAGTCCCAAAAGTCATCATCATGCTGTGCTGTGAGTGTAATTATAGTAATCAGATAATGAATCCATAACTTAACTAATTATCCTAAATCAAGTAGCAATATCAGTTCTGGATTTGGAAAGCCGTCTTCCCTACTGATATTACAGTTAGAATTGAACAGAGACCACAGCTAGAGGATTGTGTTTGATTTAAGCAGTAATTAGCTTTCCCTGTAGACTCTGCAATGCAATAATGCTGCCATGTACACAGTTCTAATAATGCTTGTATTAATGATAGCGCATCTAGAAAAAAAATGATACTGGGAATAGATTCAATGCCTTTAAACTTACACTACAAAAAACAAGTCATTAGAAAGACTTGTTTTTATTATAAAGTCATTAGAAAGTGCTTATTTTTATATATGACTTTCCTAACCATATTAACCATTATTCCAAGTTAGTATTGAGTGCATAAACTAGTATAGGTACAGAATGTGTCATTTATTTAAGTTACTATATACTGTACAATATCTGCTTCAGTTGCTTAAATAAATGTTGCTCCATCATCTCCTGTCGTTTTTCCTGTCTACAATTAGAATTTGGAGCTTAAAAAAAAACAAAACAAAAAAAACATTGCGTGCATTTCCTCCTGTTTTATTCAGACCCATTTAGCCTTGCCCTGTCAATCCTACAGCATGTACATACCGTACTTCCTGGCACTGTGTATCATCTCAGTAGTCCACATTTTCACAAGTAAACAGAGCAACGTGACTGGTGAAGGTAATGCAGGTTTAGATAAAGTCAAGTCTGTGTCTCACCACTGCAGACATGATTACAAAACATTATGCTACAAGTACGATACTATAGTCCTATCGATGAGAATTGTTGGATGAGGATTGGCTAAGCCAGGGCCATAACTAGAAATCAGTGGGCCCCCCAGCTAAACTCTGGATGGGCCCCATCCCTGGCCCATGTAAACAAACTAAAATAAATAAATTTGACCTGTGGATACATGTGTTTATGTTGCTAGGTGTGTGTGTTTATATATGTTCATGTTTATCCATTTTGCAATCTTTTTTCTTTTCCTAGAATTGAGTCTTTTTATTTTATTTTCCTTCCTTCGGGCTGATCTCCGACCTGTACCTCAACTCCATTAGAATATGGCCTTTCCTTGTATCTTTATTTGAAGACTAGACAGCAGTTAGATGGCACTGGAGGAGTAGGAGAGAATGCTGCTTCACATATTGAACCAGCTCAATGCTCATGATTGAGTTCATGTGCATTGAGCTGGTAAAAGAAGCATCATTAGATACTGCTCCCTGTTCTGTATGGTGAAGGAGGAACTAAATGCCATCAAGAAAATGCATTGGGAGGTAAGACTATAGTTGGCTATAGTTGGCCCATATAATATCATATTATGTATATAAGCGGTAGACATGCTCTTTAAGGCACTGAATACATACATACATTCATATTTCCTGTACCACAATGTTTTTGGCTTAGAAATAATTTTCAAATATTACCTTTATCCACAACCTATCATTCAAATTTTTAATGTGGCCCTGGCCAGGTCAAATTGAATCCTAAACAATCATAATAAAAAAAATCTAATAATTACCTAAACCACTTGGTCACCAATTGAGCTAACAGAGACTAAAAAGAGAAGTCAACCCTGGGGTGAGGACTTTATTAGAAACTGAAGTGAGGTCAGTTTCTCCGTCTACTAGAAAGTGTTTCTGACGTTAACAGCCTGATGCAATAAAAGGTTTGAAAACTTTGCCCAGGCTATTAATCTGCAGCAACTAATCAGATGTTATCTAACTGAAGTAACCTCAGCAACCAGATAAAATATAAAGACAAGTGATACATCCTTTGATTTACTGTAGCTAAATACTGTCAAACAGAAAAATAGTGCTTTCCCACAACCCGGTAGATACCCGGTAGAAACATAAGTGAAGTGCAGTCTTCTCAGTCTACCACAGGGACCTTCGCATTTTCAGAAACCAACATCCAAAGGATCCTAGTAAAACCTGAGGCGATAGACCGTTTACACAATGAACTGATTAATTCAACAGAGTGGAACCAGCAATGGTACAATCTACGCAAAAAAAAAACCAGCTTAAGTCTCCATACTACCACATTGGAGAAATATATCTCCAATAAAAGGATCCTCAGAGGTCTAAGAATTGATCTCCAACCTAATATTGGCATGAAAGAACCTGAGTTTACTCAGAAATGGCAAGCAATATGCAATAAGTGTAACCTTGATCTTATGCTACTAACAGTTGATAAACTCACAGATAACCTAACTACTCTTAAACTTTACATTGGAGAAAGGAGAAGAAGAATCAGCGCTAGTGTTCCAACAGTTTAATGAGATACTGGAGCATTTTAAAACATCAGTAGCAATTAAAAAGAATAATATGTACCAGAGAGACAAAAACGATTATCTACAGGACCGGGTGTACTCATGGACAACAAAGATGGCCACATGGAAGCAGTCCCAAAGGGCATTGACAGCAGCGATGTGACAGGCAATCAGAACCAGCCACGATGTCACTTCCCCAGAGACAGAGAGACAGAGTGATGTCATATCCGTGTGCCAAGACCAGACGCCAGTGGAGATACAGCACCACCAGTGCACGTGGAAGCAGCACCACCGGTGATGAGAAGGGTCTGACAACTACATTGTATCATAAACTGTGTTCAGGTAACTCCATCTTACGAGTTGATTTGAGTCACCTGCCACGTGTATTTAAAGGTATTCCCTATGGTCAGTTCCTGCGTGTTCGCAGGAACTGTAGTACAGAACAATCTTTTTTATAGGGAAGCAAACGCTCTAAAAATCCATCTTTTGGATAGAGGGTATAACCCTGGATATTTCAACACAGCTATGTCCCGAGCTTCCAGCTTATCGAGAACCACTTTATTGGCCAAAAATCCTAGGAGGATTAATGACACCCTTGTAGACTCTAAGGAATGGCCACTTTTCCACCAGATATAGCCCGCAGTTTAACCAAATTAAAAAGATTATTAAAAAACATTCCTGTTTTGTTTGCTGATGAGACCTTTTTTCAAATATTTCAAGGGGAATGTAAGTTTATTCCCAGGAGGTCCCCTACTTTGGGGAATCTACCGGCATCAAGTGCAATGTGGACTCAAAGTGGACCCAATGTCTTGGTTGTGTCATAAGGGCACCTTTAAATATGGAAGCACACGGTGCCAAGTGTGTAGGTTCTTAAACACTGGAACCAACTTCAGAAGTACCCATAGTGGTCAAGTTTTTTCCATTTGGGAATACATTAATTGTAACACCAAATTTGTTGTTTACCTGATAACTTGTAATACATGTTCAATACAATATGTAGGTAGTACCATTAGACCCCTGAGATGTCGACTTGTGAACATATTAGGCAGGTAGCCCCTAGAGATCTTTCTAGCCCTTGTAGCACTCCATTTCTTGATCTGTAATAATGGTAATGTAGCCCAGATGAGCTGCCAAGGCATACAAAGAGTTCAAATTAACTATCGAGGCGGTGATCACAGAAACTAAATGGATCTTTAAAATGGGGACTAGAATCCCTAATGGACTTTACTTTGTTTTTGACGTTACAGGCTTTGTAGACCTGTAATTCTGCTTTGCATATGATATGGATTGTTTATTAATCCTTCTTTACCACTTTAAATGTATCCATGTATTGAATTATATTTACTGTTATTTGATACCTATTTAGCTATTTATATACCCTCTTGCGAACGTTGGGTAAATCCTTCTATGTGGTCTTTAATAATAATATAATAATAACATTTTTGTAGGGTTTTTATTACTTATAGATAAATCTTGATTATGATCCTCTTTTACCTACCTGCTAGATCCCTCTTGCTTATCCATATTTAACTGAAGTTATTGATAAATACAGATATAAGGTTTCTTTGGACTGTATGTTTTAAACAGTATATTGGGTGAAACGTTTTTGGGTTGATTGTATATATATATATATTTTTATCTGTGGGATAGAGGGCACTGTTGCTATCGTTGTGCTTGGAGACAAAGCACAGAGGGAACCACTAAGGCAGCTACTGGTCGGGAAGGGAAGGTGTTTCAGAAAATAAAAAATAGCCTAGCTTAAAAAAACTTTTCTTAATGTAGTATTGAATTCATTGACTATTTTATTATGTAGTTGTACATCAAGCAAACCAAATAAAATAATAGGAGTTTTGATGTGATCAAACATAATGGGGGAGATATTTCATAAAGTTTTTAAATCTTATCATGCACTTTCTTGATATGCACAGTGTTAAGATAATGCATCCATGGGAAATTATTAAAATGTTATATGCCGTCATTGGATAAAATGTGAAGGATTTTTCAGACAATATTGCCAAGCAACCTAAATCATATACTTCTTGGGAATGTAGTATTAACAAAATAAAGTTCTCTGTAACAGAAGGCAGTTCCAGCATCCAATACAACACAGGTGGGTGATTGTATTGTATACACTGCATGACAGAAAGAAACACCATCTGCTATTTGTATATGTGTAAGTGGTGGAACACGTTAAAAAAAATGCAATAAAAAACAAAACCTGTAATATGGTAATTTTATGTAAATGGAAATATACTTAGGGAGCACTATCTGACTGCTCTCTGGACCCTTATCCTCTTTCTTCTCCTACCATCTTTGACATTGGAAAGCATATGTTAATGAAATGGAGGGCAGACTGGGAGAGGTGCCAGAGAGTGTTTAGCTACTGTATGATTATAATGTTACTTTAACAGGCAGGATACCCTTGAAAAAGCTATAAGAGAGATAGCGAAACGCGTTGGGACAAATACAAGTTAGTAGGGTAGCACCCTCAATATCATACAATAAGACCCTTCACCCAAGAAGGTTATATCACTATAGCATAATAGGAGAAGGAATTAAAAGAGGATTCCCCTACTTTTTAACCCACATCTTTTAAATATTTGCAATATGTGCATTGCACTTTATCTTGGATGTTTTATATAATGTTTTTGTCTATGGAAAAATAAAGCTGTGTTTTGACCTGCATCCTTGGAACACGTAAGTCTTCTTTACACATTTTGTATATGGTTTGTATCTATTTATTGCATTGATAAGATAGTAATACTATTTATTTGGTCTGATCTATTTTTGGGTGAGAGGAGGACAGCGCAGCTACCAGCTTTAACCTTTCAAGACATCTGTGATACAGTGTAATTTCGAAAATTTTAGAAAATAAGTTTTTCCGTGCATTTTCGAAAATACGAGAAATCCTTGTAATTTCGAAAATTTTCAAAAATGCGGTTTCGGAAAAGTTCGGAAGGCAGAAAACCGGAAAATCCGCGATATCCCCGAACTAAGTAAATCCGCCGCGGATTCGGGTTCGGATCCGCGAACTGGGCCATCACTAGTTATCAGTGAATTGCGACCTAAACAGCCTGCCAGTGAATTTAAAGCAATTAGTTCAATAACTTGGCCAAATTATTTTAAGCCCAGCAACCACATCACGGTTTGCTTTATTCTGCTGGGTCCTAACCTTTAATCTTAGTAAATTTTACCTAAGTAAGAGACGTAATTCTCAAACTTTATCTTAGTAACAGTACCTGCCTTTAATGAGATGAAAATCCCTGATGCTTGTTCGCTTACTGTCTAGGGACTAAGGGCAAGGTCACACTGCAACGCAAACGCAATAGCATCCGATTTCATGTGCGATTTTCGTTGCGTTTGCCCTTACGATTTCTTCAATAAGTATAGGAAAACGCATGCGATTGCGATTAAAAATGCAGAACGCAAAACGCAATCGCACCGAAAAACGTGCGTTTTTTTGCGTTGCCGCGTTTTCAATGATTTTGTAAAATCGCAAGCGCAATCGCAATCGCAATCCCAAACGCAATCGCAAACGCAAAAAAAACGCAGCAGTGTGGCCTAGCCCTGACTCTCCAGCTTTAAGTACTTGAACACATGGGCCACTGTGGGTGGAGCACACATTTCCCAGAGGCTTGGTCAAACCTCCAGTGCTTACAAAATACATACAAAAGATGGGATAGTATGCATCCACACAGAGTGCAACTAGAGACCAAAACTTTCAAATATATACAAACAGAAGTCTGGTGCACATCCAACTAATTTGCTTACATTTAACGTTATCAGTGAATTTCGACCTAAACAGCCTGCCAGTGAATTAAAGCAATTAGTTCAATAACTTGGCCAAATTATTTTAAGCCCAGCAACCACATCACGGTTTGCTTTATTCTGCTGGGTCCTAACCTTTAACCGTAGTAAATTTTACCTTCGTAAGAGACGTAATTCTCAAACTTTATCTTAGTAACAGTACCTGCCTTTAATGAGATGAAAATCCCTGTCGCTTGTTCGCTTACTGTCTAGGGACTGACTCTCCAGCTTTAAGTACTTGAACACATGGGCCACTGTGGGTGGAGCCTAGGCTTCTGATGTTTGTATATATTTGAAAGTTTTGGTCTCTAGTTGCACTCTGTGTGGATGCATACTATCCCATCTTTTGTATGTATTTTGTAAGCATTGGAGGTTTGACCAAGCCTCTGGGAAATGTGTGCTCCACCCACAGTGGCCCATGTGTTCAAGTACTTAAAGCTGGAGAGTCAGTCCCTAGACAGTAAGCGAACGAGCAACAGGGATTTTCATCTCATTAAAGGCAGGTACTGTTACTAAGATAAAGTTTGAGAATTACGTCTCTTACTTAGGTAAAATTTACTAAGATTAAAGGTTAGGACCCAGCAGAATAAAGCAAACCGTGACGTGGTTGCTGGGCTTAAAATAATTTGGCCAAGTTATTAAACTAATTGCTTTAAATTCACTGGCAGGCAGTTTAGGTCGCAATTCACTGATAACGTTAAATGTAAGCAAATTAGTTGGATGTGCACCAGGCTTCTGTTGTTTGTATATATTTGAAAGTTTTGGTCTCTAGTTGCACTCTGTGTGGATGCATACTATCCCATCTTTTGTATGTATCCTGCTTAGGACCTCAGATTTCCCAGTGACAAGCCCCCCCTTATAGACTCCCTGGTTGCAGCTGGGTATAGTATAGTATTTGTATAGTATTTGAGGTTGAATAAAGACATACGTCCATCCAGTCCAACCCATCTAGCAATATCCTCATTTCCTGCCTAACTGTTAATCCAGAGGAAGGCAAAACCCCCACCAAATTTATGAAGGGGGAAAAAATTCCTTCCTGACTCCAAGTGGCAATCGGAAATTTCCCTGGATCAACTCTACTTTATGTATCACTACCAGTAACGTACACAACGTCCACTGGAAGACAGTTCCATACCTTTACCTCACAGTAAAAAAACCCTTTCCGAACTTGAAGCCTAAACCTTTTTTCTTCAAGTCTTAAGGGATGTCCTTGTGTCCTCTGACATGTTCTATTGGTGAACAATGCCCCAGATAGTTTATTGTATTGCCCGTTAATGTATTTATACACAGTAATCATATCCCCATGCAAGCGCCTTTAAAGTATAGTATAGGGTATAGGGTAGTATTAGTATTAGTGGACCTCCTGAAGCCTACCAGCAAAGGGAGGCCATTATTTCCTCACTTGATCTGTCTGGCTTCTGCCAGGAGATTGAGTGGGGTAGTTGGTCTTAACCACCACACGGCACTTGTGCTGTACTACAGTGTTGGGTGTGAAAGCACTGAACTAACTTTGATGATCTTCAGCATCTTCATAACACAATTTCTTTTATCAATATTGTACTCATTTTAAATTGTTGATATCCTTTCTGTAAACTGTTGCACAAAACTGCACAGCATAATCATATAAGGGCTTACAAGGGATCTGCACAGCAGCAGAATAAAGGTGCCAATAAACACGTGACTTTGGCTGCTAATTCACAATCAGATTCCATTGGAATTTGAATGTGGATTGACTGAAGGACAACAGACAGTTCTGTAAAAAGTAATATGGAACGATTGTTCCTATAATTTGTTCTGTCCATAGATACACACAATCGTTAATGTCTCCTTATACTGCAGTATAGAGAGCCGGTAATGATCCAATGATAATTTTCCATTCAGATTGATAGCCAGCGATGCCAGCAGCGTTAGCTCGGTGGCTTTACAACCTTTTTATACATTGCTGATATTTAGTAAATCCCGTCACATCTGAATGTGTATGGGCACCTTTATAATACTATGCTCCCTACAGGAAAAGCATTTTATTTGCTTTAGTAAACACTGCCTGACACTACTGTTACAGTCTACTGTTCACATTAAGTCCTTCTATGTCAACACCAATCCATTTAGGTTATGACTAGCATTTCTGTTTTTCCAAATGGATAATTTCACATTTTTAAAATGTTGCCGTTTTGCACACTATTAACCAAGACTACTAGAATCACCATGCAAGGTGGAGACATCTAACTCTGAGTTTTATAGTCCTGCTAAATTTTTTATCATCATAAAACACAATATTTTATTTAATACACAGTAGTAAATAGTTTTGTCCTTATAGGGTCTAATGTTAAAAATATGTTTTATTTACTACTAATTCTAAGCTACATTATAATAATTAAATAATTTCCATGCCATGCCTTGGCTTGAGAAGTGTTTAATCCCTATATTTATATGGTATATTGATGGGGAAGCAATCTACAAAACAACCATTAAAAGGGAACTGTGGTCTCCATACAAGTGGCCTTTATTAAAAAGGGCACACCCAGTAGCCACAGCAAAAGGAGAGGTGAGACAGCTTGTTGTATGTTTGAGAATGTGCTCTGTCTATTGGGACTATGTTATCTGGAGATTTTAGATAACATAAAAAGTAATGGCTCATACTGTACACACGTGTAAAGCATGATGTGTATGCACAGCTGTTTTGTGCCGTGTATGGGCATTTTGTTGCCCAATACGGACGCTCAGTCTGGGTATAAATTCTTCTTGTTTATTGGAACATTTTAGGTGGGTGAATTATCATTACATTTAGGTTCAGTAGAGGATATATTGTTTTTGAGATTCAAAGGTTCACCTGTGGTGAGATATATTTATAGATCTGGCATATATATTTGTATAAATTATGTATTTTGATGATTTGATGATTGAGAAAGAAAAAGATAATTAATAATATTTAATTATTATTTTATGTTGTGTCCCAGACACACACAAATTTTTCAAGGGTTCCCCACAGATATAAAGGTTGGGAAACACTATTTAGCTGATCCAGACAGTCCTTTAGCCAGCCCACTACAAGTGATGTGTTCCTCTCATCTTTGCTACTTTGGATTACTGCTCCCCTGGGTAGGGAGTTTGGAGGATAGCACCTACTAATTTATGGCAATTTGCCATATCTGTAGTGCTGGGGTGAAACTACACTGTTCCAGACAATAATATCACAGCACAGAAACCTGCCTCTGTTAGTCATAGATCATGTTAGAGATGATCCTGCCTCTCAGACACAGAACAGAGATTTATCAGTGTTAACAAGCTCTATTCACACACACACACACACACACACACACAGACACACACACACACACAGCCATAAAATCGACTACATTTTGTATTGAATAGGGGGTCAGTGAGCGTGTTCAATAGGTTACATGCACACATGGCTCTTTGAAGACTACATGGGTTGTGAGTTGTACTAGCAATAACATGTAAGGCTCACATGATATATGTAAATGCAAGTTACTAGAGAAGAATCTTACAATATATAAGGGTTCTGGGGGGGAAAAGCTTGCAATTTCGTATTACAAAAAATGTTGTTTAGTTCTCCTTTAAACCTAGAAGCTAAATACAGAACAATCTACCCATGTTGTTTCTTTCTGGGTTGTCTCTTTCAGTGGTTGTTATTGTTTGTTACCTGAAAAAGAAAATTTTATTTGCAAGATTATTGAAAAAGTAAAATGGATATGGTAGTATCATTTGGAAACAGCCTGTAATCCTTTACTTTTTCTTGTAAAATGCAAGTAACATAAAGTAAACATAGCAAGACAAGTCAAGGACAAGGCCTTCCAAGCTGTACATTACATCACTAGCCGGATCTGCCTTCCCTTCAATTTTCCCTTTTGCTACTTCAAATCAAGTCCACCATCTGCTGTGACAAGTGTTCACATTCACCTTTTCTCTCTTATCAGTTCTCTTGCAGGGAAGTGCTCTGGAGGCTGACAGCCTAATCTGGCTGCTGATACCGCAATTCCATATTCATCTATCTGCCCTGCGGGCTGCTGCTGAGTCTATTCTTTTATCAAAGTAAGAACTTTATAAGAAAAAACACATTCAAAATGAGAAAAAGGCAAAACCTCATCACAGACATGTGTAGTGCTAGTCCTGCTTTTCCACTGCAAAAGGCCTGATTGTATTAATTGTATGGGGTTCTTTGGGAACACATTTTATCAAACAGACTTTTTGAAATAATGCCATCAGAGGAGTACATGTCCCTATCAGCCCTAATGTCCTTCTACTAGCAGACAGGGGTGACTTTGGTGCAGGTAAAATAGATATTCAAACTATTTTCAGTTGCTATTTTAAAAGTCGTTGATTTTCATTACAGGATTTGGAAAAGGAAGTACTGGTAGTGTTTGTGTAAAGGACCCTATGAGTTGTGAATAAGCAGAAATTGTAATTTATATCCTTAGCTATAGGGATGGGCAATCTGGGAAACTTCCCAGTGGCTACGGATCATTAAACAATGGCTACCAGAGCCTTGACCTATCAGATTGTTGGACAAAGTGGCCACATACTGTATATAAAGTGTATACACAGCTTAGGAATATACAGAAAGCCTCTTACACACGTAAGGCCGTGTGAACAAGGCACGATGGCCAACAGATGCGTAATGAACTGCTACTTTTACCAAATGTTGCACGGGTGTGGCTGCTCATTCAGGGGTCAACATACAACCCTTAACCAATCGGCCACACACGTGCAACAGCAAGCTGAATCAGCCATTTGTCGGGCCTTGCTCACACATTCCTACATGTGTACAAAGCTTAAAGTTAGTTGGTCTTGGTAAAACTATTTGTGAATGGATAGAGAAGTGGCTACAGATCAATTAAACTGGAGGGGCATAATTAACAACTGATTTAGCTCCTTAAGATATTCTGTACAAAGATCCAAGGTAAATAGATCATGGGACACTGGTGACAAAGGTGAGTTTAAAAAAATGATTAAATATAATTTACAGAATTGACAACAAACATTCATGAAAATATTAAGCTATGTGTGATTTTTTTTTTACCATAATCCATATATATCAATATATATAGTACTAACTGCCAGATTTCCTGGCATGGGTTAATCAAAATTGTAATCCAGCTTGTGTACTGAATAGATTATTTGTCACATTTTAAGTATAACTCAGTATTCAGAATTCATGTTATAAAGCAACCCATACTTATATGTCACTGTTATTTATAATTACATGGCCCTGTCATAGAGTGCTGAAATATACAATGATGCTGCTCACACCAACTGCGTGCTAGGAAAGCACTGAATTGCACATGCTACCGATGCACATTTTTATGATAGCCATGGTAACAGCCTATACAGATGACAATGAAAATAACATCTTACAAAGCATTCTGACTGCCTGAAAGATCTGAAAGACACAGCTGCAAACAAAATGATTTGGGTTATATACACACTTGTTTAGAAATAATAAATAAGAGATTTATTACTCTATTTTCTCCCCACAAGTTGATCATTGTGCTCCACCCCTCTCATTGGAAGATCATATTGTAGAAAATCATTTTATTGCGTGAATATCATTTATCTTGGCAAAACATTATTTCTAACAGGAAACAATACTTGTAGGAATGCGTTTGGTTTTGTTTGCTTAAACATAATGAATGATTGAAGTAGAGAAATTTGTATATACAAATGTAGCTAAATGGTGGAAATTAGTTGTTAGTCTGCAAACTTTTGATTTGTTTTTAGAAGTTTTCACTTTATTATGATCCAAAACTTCAGAAAGAGAAAATACATTTTATCTGCACCCATTACCGTTACAAATACCCAAACGACCTGTGATTCCATGCCAGGCTTTATGCATGCAATACACAGTGGCTTTTGTGTGCAAAATAACTCAAAAGGGCAGTGTAGTAAGAGGGCTTCACATTGAAAATCAGTGATGCATGACTATAGCTATAGCTACTGCAGCACTTGGCTACTATAGAGTGTGCCGGTCCAATTCCTCCTCTCTCGCATTAACTTTAAGAGCAGAAATGAGTATAGCAAATCTATAGCCTCCTAGTCCTACAGATGATGCTGTAGCTGAAAATGATTAAACAGTATGTTGAAATTATTTTGTGTAATAGCTGTTTAAAGCTGCATGCCTACAGTTAGTGTTGCACACTGTATGCAAGTCAAAGTGTGCAGTAATGTGGACACGGCTGGCTCACAGTCTCATTATCCTCTAGACTGACAACTTATGCAATTCACACCAGAAGCACCAACATATTTTCTCCCATTAAAGCTAGATACACACACTACAGATTTTTGAAAGATGACAACAAGATCTGCAAGATCCTGTCTGTGATTTATCAAAGATCTGGATACACACAGTCCCAAGCATTCCCTATACACCACATATCACAGAATAGTGGAACACTCGGGACTGTGTGCTTCCCTTGGCCGAGCTGACTCCTCTATAGGGGATCTACTGTGGCTGAGGGAACGTTCAGTGCGTGAGCTCCGGGAAAACCACTACACACACTAGCGATAAAGCCCCAATACCAACAGTATTGGGCTTTATCGCTAGTGTGTTACCTAGCTTTAAAATCGCCTAGGCCTGGTGTTAATTGTTGACTTTTATTGTCTATTGTCTGTATTTTGAATTATCTTTAAGACTAGAAATGACCAAACTTCTGAAAATCCATTCAACTCGTGATTTCCGGATTTTCAAATTTAAAGTCAATGGGGGGAAAAGTTTGGCATTTTCCCCTAAAATAAATGGCTCTGGGACCTGGGAAATGGTCCAGGAACACGTTCCCGCAGGACGAACAGCAAAAAAATAGCACACGCTCTCTACTTCCAGGTTTCTGCGGGCTGTTTTACGTAATCCTTCAATGACTGGTTCTAAAATCCCCGAACGTTAGAGGATTCTCAAATCGGCTGTTCAGGGATTCCCGAATGGCCGCAGCTGGATGTTCAGGGGTCCTGCGGCTCAAGTCGGGACCCCCTCCCGGTCCTTAGTAGGACCATTGCTGCCCTTACAAAGGCCCTTTGGGGCTTAAGGGGTCCCACAGCTCAACCCGGGACCCTCTCCCTGGCATCTATAATGCCCTTTGTGGCACTGACAGTGCCACTGTTGGGGTCCTTCAGCTCATGGGTCCTTGGGGGCATGTCTTCTTTCTTCCCAGCCACCGCACCAACTCCGTTGATTACCACAACACCAGTGATGTCACTGCGGCCCGCCTGTAACACCACCGGCGCTGTTGCCGTCTTTTTATTTTGCCGTCACTGTGATGACTTCTGAGCTCCGTGGGGTTTGCACCTCTTTATATAGGTTTACTGAAGGACCAAATCCAATTGTGATTGGTTAATATTTCAATACTTGCAATCATATGATCACACATTAAATTTTTTATAAACGGAATTGGGGGAAACCAGTGGGATCCGCGATTTGCAGACCTTTGAAATCCTGCAGGCTCCCATTAATATTGTCAAGTAATCTGTCCTCACTAAATATTGGTGGTGCCATAGTGGGGTCTCCCAGTCACTCCTGTCTATATATCTGTTGTATTCAATTAGATCAACTGGCTTTGAAATGTAGTTCTTGAAGAGGTTTCCTATTCAGCCTACTGGCCTTCTCAATTCAGAATGACTGTACAAGAATCTTGTGACATTATGTACCCTGGAAATCCCAATTAGCATTCACAGCCAGGTGTTAAGGGTGTGATGGATAGTGGCTAAGAGGGTGTTTAGGAACTCCCAGAGTAGGTTGTGAAAACATCATTGTCCTGGCAAACAGTTTGGTGTCGAACCCCACCCTCTATTTAGCTTGGTTTCTTGATTGTTTCACATTCCGATAAATGGCCTCCTTACAACCCCGTCTCGTGAAACCATCACGTTCACTTCGCCAATATGTGCATTCCCATCTTCAACTGTATAATATCCTTTATCCTTAAGATGCAGGTACACGGTGAGTCCTGCCCCCCGAGGAATTGGCTCTTCTGTGCGGGCCATACGTTGATTGCAGTTGCTGTTTGGTCTCCCCCACATACAAATCCATAGCATGTTCTTCACTACTTACACTGCACGCACTGCTATATGATGTCCGCTTTCTTGTGTTGGTATTGGGTCTTCGGAGACCAATTGCTGACTCCGTGGGTGTTGTTCGTTTCAAGCAGACAGGATACATAGTTTTTGAAAAGTCTTCTTAATTTCTCGAGCCCCCTGCTACACTATGGGATTGGGTTTTTCCGGGTACATAATTGTCACAAGCTTTCTTGTAAACAAGTCATTCGAATTGGAAAGCCAGTCGGATAACTACGAAACAATCTTCAAGAACCTAAACTTCCAAGTCCAGTGTGATCTAATTGAATACAACAGATATCCAGGACCTGGATGAATGAGAACCTCCAAGCACTTCCTGTCTATATAGAATATTATGTAATGTGTTTTTTGCTTAGTTGCAGCTTAATATTTGCTTATTAAGATTTAGTAATAAATCTGTGAAACTAAATTATTTTTTTAGAAGATGCAATAAAACTTTCTCTTTTAGAAACATTACACTCCTAAATATTCTGGCTATTTCTCCTATTTTTAATCTCTTTTGGGACATGTAGTCATCTTATTTAATTGCTGCCTTTGCACTGCATAAATATATATTATACACTTTTTTTGATGTTTCCATCTTTTGCCAAGCACACTTCCTCCTTCTTCTAGGGCCATATTTACTCTGGGATACAAGAAGCAAGATATTAATTTAGCCTGAAGTATAAACTAAATTTATAGGAATGTAGTGGTTTTATTAATCACCTTAAACTTTAACCTTCATTACTTGGGTTCCTGTAACCAATTCCAAAAAAGCCAACTAGGGGCAATCTTTATAAAAAAAACGTAATAACGCAAAATAGCTAATTGCGCTAAGTACAATATCGCCGCGAAAGGGCTTTTAAAATCCCTTCCGGCGCTAAGGGGGCGTGGCAATACGCCCCACCCGCCCTCGCACCCCCTCCTGATGCGTGGGACCGACCCGCCCCGCCGCTTCCCAGCAGCCCCTCCCAACCCCTTCCCCCACCATCCCCGCCACCAACCCCCTCCCCCTCCCCAGCAGCCCCTCCAAGCCCCCTTCCGCTGGCAAGGGAAGGGGAGGGAGGGACCGCTGGGAGGGGTGAGGCACCCTCCAGCGGGAGCCCTGAGAAGGCCTTTTGAGCTTATGGGGTCCCGCAGCTCAAACCGGGACCCCGCCCTCCCACCGCCCCCTTATAAGGCCCTTGCGTGCACTGACAAGTGCCTTTGGCGGGGTCGACCCCAGTTGCTCGACCCCAGCTGGCTCTTAAAAGAGCCCTTGCCAGGTCTTCTTTCTTCCAGTCCCGGACGAACCACTCCCGCTGAGGCCGTCCGACCCCCAGATGACCCGCGCGCAGGGTACCCCGGGGGCGACACGACCTCAGCGGAGGCCGGGTGTTGCGACATCTTGATCCAACGCGACCTGTCTTTCGGCTGGCGACAACAAACCCACACTCAGGTCGCCATGCCAGCAGACTCACTGCGTCGCCAGTGAGCCCACTGGCACCCGCCGGCCTCAGGACGTGTAGCCGCTTCTTCCTATTAGCCATCTACTGCAATGGCAATCTAGTCGCAGCGGAGTTCACCTCTCTAATTAGGTGTGCAGAACCCCAATCCTTTCTGATTGGTCATTTTTTAATGCTTTTGTTTACATCTTTACATTTGCAGCCGTCTTTTTGCTGCTGGGGAGGGGGTGCGCGGCGGGTGGCGGGGAAGGGGTTGGGAGGGGCTGCTGGGAAGCGGCAGGGGTGGGTGGTCGCCGCTGCCTCGGAGGGGGGTCAAGGGCAGGGTGGGCATATGCCCCGCCCCCTTAGCGCCGGGAAGGGATTTTAAGTCCCTTCGCAGCAATATTGTACTTAGCGCATTAGCTATTTTCGCGGCCGCGATGTGTGGCGGTAATTTTTTTGCGTTATTAACGTTTTTTTTATAAATATGCCCCCTAGTGTCTTTTTTGGGAATTGGTTTACAGTAACCCAAGTAAGTGAAGGTTACATTTAAGGTGATTAAAACCACTACATTCCTATAAATTTAGTTTTTACTTCAGGCTAAATTAATATCTTTGCTTCTTGTATCCCAGGAGTAAATATGGCTCCTAGAAGAAGGCAGGCAGTGTGCTTGCAACAAGATGGAAACATCAAAGGTGTGATAATATATATTATATCAGTGCAAAGGCAGCAATTAAATAAAGAACTGACTAATGTCCAAAAAGATATTAAAAATAGGAGAAATAGCCAGAATATTCTCAGGAGTTTAATGTTCTAAAAGAGAAAGTTTATTGCACTAAAAAATATTTAGTCAAGATTTAGTTTAACTAACCTTTAATAAGCAAATATTTAAGCTGAACTAAGCAAACACATTACATAATATTCTATATAGACAGGAAATTGCTTGTGAAGGTTCTCCCATCCAGGTCATGGTATATCGTTGTATTCATTAGATCAACGGACTTGAAGTTTAGCTTGAAGATGTTTCGCTAGTCATCCGACTGGCTTTCTCAATTCAGAATGACTGTACAAGAATTTGTGACAATTATGTACCCTGGAAAATCCCATCCTATGTAGCAGGGGTCTCCGAGAAATTAAGAAGAATTTTCAAAAAAAATCGTATCCCTGTCTGCTTTAAACCGAACCACACACTGAGTCAGCAATTGGTACATCCAAAGACACCCAATACCAAAACACAAGAAAAGCGACATCATATATGCACGTGCAGTGCAGTGAAGACAATGCTATGATTGTATGGGGGGAGACCAAACAGCAACTGCATCAACGTATGGCCCAGCACAGAAGAGCCAATTCCTCGGTCAGGACTCAGCCGTGTACCTGCATCTTAAGGATAAAGGACATACCTTTGAAGATTGTAATGTTAACATATTGGCGAAGGAACGTGACTGGTTCAAGAGAGGTGTTAGGAGGCCATTTATGTGAAAATAAAGAAACCAAGCCTAAATAGAGGTGGGGGGTTCTCGACCCAACTGTCTGCCATGTACAATGCTGTTTTAACACCTTACTCTTGGGCGTTCCTATAACACCTCTTAGCCACTATCCAATCACACCCTTAACACCTGGCTGTGATATGCTAATTGGGATTTTCCAGGGTACATAATTGTCACAAGATTCTTGTACAAGTCATTCTGAATTGAGAAAGCCAGTCGGATGACTAGCGAAACCTCTTCAAGAACTACATTTCAAGTCCAGTTGATCTAATTGAATACAACAGATATATAGACAGGAGTGACTGGGAGACCCCCACTATGGCACCACCAATATTTAGTAGGACAGATTACTTGACAATATTATTGGGAGCCTGCAGGATTTCAAAGGTCTGCAAATCGCGGATCCCACCGGTTTCCCCCAATTCCGCTTTATAAAAAATTATTAATGTGTGATCATATGATTGCAAGTATTGAAATATTAACCAATCACAATTGGATTTGGTCCTTCAGTAAACCTATATAAAGAGGTGCAAACCCCACGGAGCTCAGAAGTCATCACAGTGACGGCAAAATAAATAAGACGCCGGCAACAGCGCCGGTGGTGTTACAGGCGGCCGCAGTGACATCACCTGGTGTTGGTGATATCAACGGAGTTGGTGTCGGTGGCTGGGAAGAAAGAAGACATGCCCCCAAGGACCCATGAGCTGAAGGACCCCCAACAGTGGCACTTGTCAGTGCCACAAGGGCATTATAGATGCCAGGGAGAGGGTCCCGGGTTGAGCTGTGGGACCCCTTAAGCCCCAAAGGGCCTTTGTAAGGGCAGCAATGGTCCTACTAAGGACCCGGGAGGGGGTCCCGACTTGAGCCGCAGGACCCCTGAACATCCAGCTGCGGCCATTCGGGAATCCCTGAACAGCCGATTTGAGAATCCTCTAACGTTCGGGGATTTTAGAACCAGTCATTGAAGGATTACGTAAAACAGCCCGCAGAAACCTGGAAGTAGAGAGCGTGTGCTATTTTTTTGCTGTTCGTTCTGCGGGAACGTGTTCCCTGGACCATTTCCCAGGTCCCAGAGCCATTTATTTTAGGCGGAAAATGCCAAACTTTTCCCCCCATTGACTTTAAATTTGAAAATCCGGAAATCCACGAGTTGAATGGATTTTCAGAAGTTTGGTCATTTCTAGTCTAAAGATAATTCAAAATAACAGACAATAGACAATAAAAAGTCAACAATTAACACCAGGCCTAGGCGATTAAAGCTAGGTACACACACTAGCGATAAAGCCCCAATACTGTTGGTATTGGGGCTTTATCGCTAGTGTGTGTAGTGGTTTTCCCGAGCTCACGGCCACTGAACGTTCCCTCAGCCACAGTAGATCCCCTATAGAGGAGTCAGCTTCGGCCAAGGGAAGCACACAGTCCCGAGTGTTCCCACTATTCTGTGTATATGTCGTGTATAGGGAGAATGCTTGGGACTGTGTGTATCCAGAGCTTTGATAAATCACAGACAGGATCTTGCAGATCTTGTCTGTCATCTTTTCAAAAATCTGTAGTGTGTGTACCTAGCTTTACTGGGAGAAAATTCTGTTGGTGCTTACTGGTGTGAATTGCCATAAGTTGTCAGTCTAGAGGATAATGAGACTGTGAGCCAGCCGTGTCCACATTACTGCACACCTTTGGAACTTGCATACAGTGTGCAACACTAACTGTAGGCATGCAGCTTTAAACAGCTATTACACAAAATAATTTCAACATACTGTTTAATCATTTTCAGCTACAGCATCATCTGTAGGACTAGGAGGCTATAGATTTGCTATACTCATTTCTGCTCTTAAAGTTTAATGCAGAGGAGGAATTGGACCGGCACACTCTATAGTAGCCAAGTTGCTGCAGTAGCTATAGCTATAGTCATGCATCCACTGATTTTCAATGTGCAAGCCCTCTTACTACACTGCCCTTTTGAGTTATTTTGCACACACAAGCCACTGTGTATTGCATGCATAAAGCCTGGCATGGAATCACAGGTCTGTTTGGGTATTTGTAACGGTAATGGGTGCAGATAAAAATGTATTTTTCTCTTTCTGAAGTTTTGGATCATAATAAAGTGAAAACTTCTAAAAACAAATCAAAAGTTTTGCAGAACTAACAACTAATTTCCACCATTTAGCTACATTTGTATATACAAATTTCCTCTACTTCAATCATTCATTATGTTTAAGCAAACAAAACCAAACGCATTCCTACAAGTATTGTTTCCTTGTTAGAAATAATTGTTTTGCCAAGATAAATGATATTCACGCAATAAAATGATTTTCTACAATATGATCTTCCAATGAGAGGGGTGGAGCACAATGATCAACTTGTGGGGAGAAATACTGAGTAATAAATCTCTTACTTTATTATTTCTAAACAAGTGTATCATAACCCAAATCATTTTTGTTTGCAGCTGTGTCTTTCAGATCTTTCAGGCAGTCAGAATGCTTTGTAAGATGTTATTTTCATTGTCATTCTGTATAGGCTGTTACCATGGCTATCATAAAAATGTGCATCGGTAGCATGTGCAATTCAGTGCTTTCCTAGCACGCAGTTGGTGTGAGCATCATTGTATATTTCAGCACTCTATTGACAGGGCCATGTAATTATAAATAACAGTGACATATAAGTATGGGTTGCTTTATAACACTGAATTCTGAATACTGAGTTATACTTAAAATGTGACAAATAATCTATTCAGTACACAAGCTGGATTAACTTTTGATTAACCCATGCCAGGAAATCTGGCAGTTAGTACTATATATATTGATATAATGGAGTATGGTAAAAAAAAAAATCACACATAGCTTAAATATTTTCATGAATTGTTTGTTAGTACAATTCTGTAAATTATATTTAATCATTTTTTTAAACTCACCTTTGTCACCAGTGTCCCATGATCTATTTACCTTGTATCTTTTGTACAGAATAATCTTAAGGAGCCTAAATTCAGTTGTTAATTCATGCCCCTCCAGTTAAAATTATTTTATATAAGCATATAACCTTTCTTCCTGAGCGCATGCACCCTTCAGCGCATAGGTGTAAGATGGGAAACAAGTTCTAGACTGTTAGCGCAGGAGACTGTCCGCATAGGAGCTTTTATATAGGAGTTCTTAATGATAATTATTACTAACACTAACAATCATTTTTATGGTATCATGGTCCTTTAATTCTCCCCCCCATGAATTTAAGCAGACATGTTAACAAACCAAAGAAGCAAATCATTGTGTAAGAAGAGACACTTATAATAATAACACATAGTAAAGGACATATACATTGTGCATAATCTGTCTAATTTATGAGTTTATACAATTTAATTTTGGATTTTTAAATTCTGTAGAAATCAGCCATGCTAATTTATATAATGTTATAACAGCTGATCCTGTGAGTGTCTGCTTGCACAGCCCTAGAGGACAGGGACCAGATCAGCACGCCTCTGTCCCAAGTGCAGCAGTTGCTCGAAAACCGTTTGCAGGTAGGTACCCACTCTTCTTGCCCGATTCCAGCCTGGGAGGCAATATGTTCAGACCAATGGGTCCTCAAAATTATAAAGAAAGACCCAACCCTTCCCCTGCTTCAGTTCCCATATCAGTACAGAGTCCCCAGGGCAGGGACACACAAGAGTTTATACGACACTCTCTCTTTAGCCTTATCACAGGAAAATATAGAACCCTCTTATCCACGTCTTTCCTAAAACACTACTCACAATAATCAAGTGCTAACAGGGGAGACATTTCTCAGTTCTTTATCACATCCATAACCCCCTTTAAGACAGTCAGGGGATGGATACTCTCAGCAATGGAGAGCGCAAGGAAAGCAAGCAGCCTCCAAGGGAGTGCCATTACAATCTATCCTAAGATCAGCTAGATGGACATTACTGGCATTACACCAGGTGTGTGCTATTCTGCCCAACAGCTGTTGCTAGGTGGCTGCCTTCAGTGGGACAAAGAAGGGTTTGCTGGAATCTATGTACTGCAAACCCCATTTGTCCTAGGGAATAGGACAGCCACCTAGCAACAGCGCCCTACCCTCATTCCCGTCCTAGAAAGTTCCTGGTGATGGCTTTAAACAAGTTGATAATAAATTAATAATAAGAAGCTAGTTGGAAGCTGCTAATCCTATAATGCATAAAGCATAACATTGTTTTTGTGCATTATAAACCCACTGCACAGTATAAACTCATTATATCCATTCGTCTCTCCTTCTTATACCCTTAGCACGTCCAAAGTTCCAGAGACAGCAGAGGGACACTAGGAAATAGACCAAAAACATCTCTACTTTCCTCCTCAACCTTCTCCTACTACATTGTTTCCCATGGACTGTTTGAAATAGTGAAAGTCATTTATCAACTTCTGTTGATAAGTTGATCCGTATACCTTACATTGTATCACTATAACACCCCCAGTTGTTACTATAAATGTTAATCTGTTCAAGTAAAGCATTGAAATCCAAAATTGATTCATTTCTATTCTTTTCCGTGTGCAGGTTACTTGTCCTTACACGTATATTCATGTATAAACAGTTTATCATATGAATATACACACACATAGACAACAAATAAATAGGTCCACTACTATATAACGCAGGACAGCCTCTGCTTCCCTGAAAAAAATCTGCCTTTTCCGCCAGAATCTCACGAGATCTCGGGACTGTGCATGCGCGAATTTGCATTTCCCAGCAGCTAAGCCCAACAGCTGTTGCTAAGTGGCTGTCCTATTCCCTAGGACAAATGGGGTTTGCAGTACATAGATTCCTGCAAACCCTTCTTTCTGGTACACTTGAATATGAAGAGGACTGGAAAAGTTACAATATTCACGCTGGAGAAAGGCGCTTGTGTGGGGATATGATTACTGTGTATAAATACATTAACGGGCCATACAATAAACTATCTGGGGCATTGTTCACCAATAGAACATGTCAAAGGACACGAGGACATCCCTTAAGACTTGAAGAAAAAAGGTTTAGGCTTCACGTTCGGAAAGGGTTTTTCACTGTGAGAACGGTAAAGCTATGGAACTGTCTTCCAGTGGACGTTGTTATGGCAGGTTCATTGGTCAGTTAAAAAAAAAACCTGGATGAGTTTCTGCAAACAAGGAATGTTGCAAGTTACTGGTAATTTCCAATTGCCACTTGGAGTCAGGAAAGAATTTTTTCTCCCTTCATAAATTTGGTGGTTTTTTTTGCCTTCCTCTGGATCAACAGTTAGGCAGGAAATGAGGATAGATGGGTTGGACTGGATGGACATATGTCTTTATTCAACCTTAAATACTATACTATACTATACTAGCCCTAGATCTATGTAGTGTTTTCATGGCTCTCTTTGGATGTTACCTTTACTATAAAACACGTTATTTTAAAATATCTGTTGTATTCAGTCAACTGGACTTGAAATTTAGTTCTTGAAGACATTTCGCTAGTCATCCGACTGGCTTTCTCAATTCATAATAACTTGTACAAGAATCTGTTGGCAATGAAGTACCCTGGAAAGACCCAATTATCATGAAGCAGCCAGGTATTAGGGACCTTCTGATGCAAAGTATGATTGCATTGTGGCTAAGAGGTGTTGTTGAAACTGCCCAGTATAAGATGTCAAAACAGCATTGTACATGGCAGACAGTTGGTGTCGAATCCCCCACCTCTATTCAAGCATGGTTTCTTCATTTTCACACTAGCAGTTGTACCGTGCACACTGGGTGGGTAAAGTATTTTTTACGTGCAGGTGTGTGTTTGGCTTTGATGGAAGAGACGGGAAAAAAAGAAGTGCACAGTTGGTAATGTACGTCATGTATTTAATAGTTATGAGTTCAGGAGGTGACATTGCTTGAGGGACGTATAGCACATATGTTTATTGCAAAACCTTATATACAACGTTATCAGTTTTCCCACTTGGAGCGTAAATATACAAATGTTGTGGTGAACCCACTTGTGAACATGCTACATGGAATTTGCGGTTGGGAAAACATGTTGATTGCAACTGAATATCGCAGCACTTGAGTGACTGACAAGCGTCAATGTCTCTGATCATGTGACGTGCAGGCTCTTTGTCTGTTGTTAAAGCTGGGCTTCATTCTGTTGCGCTGTCTGAGCGGTGTGTGTTTTAATTAAGCGTACTCAATTTTTTGCACATTAGTTAGCAGTATGTCAACCTTGTTTGCACTTTAACACTTTAATCTTGCACACGGACCACTTTATATTGACTATTAGATCCCAATCAATAAAGTTACTTTCTGGTCCAAATTGAAAGTGCCATGATGTCTTTGTTCTTTTAGTTGTAACTTTCTGTGAAGTGTGTGACATGTGGGCAGTGTGTGTCTGTTTCTTAAGTCCAGGTAATGCAGGTAATTCCTGTGTAGTCCATACCCCCCGCCGTCCCGGTTTGAATAGGTGGATCTGGCATGTCTGTGATGTTGCGGTAGGTGGGGGCACGGCATTCTAGGGTGTGGACAGTCTGGGTCGTGTCTGTGATGTTGTGGTGTCCAGGAGGCTTGGATGGGACATTTGTTGGTCACGATATTTGGGGGCCTGTTTCAAAGTATGGGCATGGCCGTGCCATTTAGGGGTGTGTGTGGTGTTTGGGGGTGTGCCTGTGATGTTTGGGGGCATGGACAGGATGTTTGTGTATGTGGGTATGATTCGGGGGACAATGGTCAGGGCACATCGTTTGGTATAGTGTTTTATCGTCATATTGCTGGGTTAATGTTTATTGATTGTGGTTAGCACTACAGCATTTGACTATATGTTGCACATGGTACATAAGTGTGGGGAGAAGGTGTGTGACAGTACTGCAGGGGAGCTTGGATTGTGTGGTGTTGTGCCTTTGAGTGACAGATGAGTAGCAGCTCCTACAAATCACAGCATATCAAAGGCTTATATTCGGGGACTATGTAGAATATAAATAAACTAAAGGTACCCTGGTGGATGGATGACTTATAGGAACATAAAATTAAAAAAAACAATTTTCTCACTATATTGCCCTAAGGTCTGTAACACATTACAATTTGCTCCTGGAAGGTTTCAAATATTAACCCTGGAAATACTATGTTACTATGGTGATATGAATCACATATATATACAATATAAACCCTGGAAAGATTAGTTAATATGGTGATATGAATGACATTTTAAACAAATATAAACCCTGGAAAGACTATGTTGCTGTAGGTGATATGAACCACATTTATATCAATATAAACCCTGGAAAATATCAGGGTTATTCAATAAAAGTTCTTATTGTTTAAAATGGTCTAAATTTGCCCCTGCCAATCAGAACTTATTTAACATTTGAAACTAACATCTGATTTGTTGGGGCAAAATTAGCACCATTTGAAATGATAAGACTTTTATTGAATACCCCTGTATGTTCTTTGTTTGGTGAAATATAAACCCTGGAAATACTATGTTCTATTGGTGAATGAATGATATTTTATACAAATATAAACCCTGGAAAGACTATTTTACTATGTGATATGAATCACATTTAATACAAATATAAGCCTTTAATATAAGCCACACCCCCAAATATCATGGTCACGCTCATACCCCAACCATCAAGGCCACACATGCATGCATTGCAACCAGCCCCTAATTGTTGTGACCATGCTACTAGATATTATGGTCACCTCCCCCAAAAAATCAAAACATTATGGTCCGCCCCCTACATATGACCCCGCCCCCATACATTATGGCCCCACCCCAAATCATCCCAGGTCTGTTTTGGGGGCATGGACAGGATGTTTGTGTATGTGGGTATGATTCGGGGACAGACCTGGGATGTTTGGGGGTGGGGCCATAATGTATGGGGGCGGGTCATAATGTATGGGGGGGGACCATAATGTTTTGATTTTTTTGGGGGAGGTGACCATAATATCTAGTAGCATGGTCACAACATCCGAGCATTGTCAGTTGAAAGGACTTTAAATGAAGTGCTGACATCCTGTTGACCCCTCCCTTCAAAGTGTGGAATACAGTAGCAATATGCTGAGGGAGGGGCAGAGGGGGAGAGAGGAGGACAAGTGGTGCTGAATTCTTTAGAAGAAGTTACTGAACTCTGCCTGTTTCTCTAACTTTGCTAATTGTTATTTACTTTTACCTAAAGTTCATATCTCTACCCCTGCTTGCTGAGATCAATGGGCCCTATTTATAAAAAATCGTTATCGTTATCGTAAATACCGATCGTTATCGTAAATAACGACCCGGGTTTTTTACCGATAACGACCGTTATTACCGATAACGACCGTTATTTACCGATATCGTTAAATACGGTCGTTATCGGTTAAATACCTTCGTATTTACCGATACCGGTCGTTATTACCGATAACGGTCGTTATTTACCAATAACGGTCGTTATTTACCAATAACGTCGTTATCGGTAAATAACACCGTTATCGTTAAATAACTACCGTTATCGGTAAATAACGGTCGTTATCGGTAAAACCCGGTCGGTATATTTACGTACCGATACGATTTTTTATAAATAGGGCCCAGAATCACTGAAAGAGAAGTCGTGTAACAGCAGCTTGTAGTGAGACCTTCCAAACACAGTGACACTGCTTGTTGTCCTTTTACATTTTAGTTGCTTTAGTCTATATATTTCATAGATTGCACTGTGTGTCTTGTTTGGTATATAGTCTGTATTACTGTATTATTATACTGTATTAGTGTTCATTTGAGTCACTGTTTTGTATGTATAATAATTTTTTTTTGGGGGGAGGGGCTGTTTTTAAGTGTTTATTCTCATATGCTGGGTTAATGGTTTATTATTGTGTGTTTAGCACTACACATTTGACTATATGTGCACATGTACATATAGTGTGGTGAGAGAGGTGTGACAGTACTGCAGGGGAGCTTTGGATGTGTGGGTGTGTGCCTTTGAGTACAATGAGGTGTAGCAGCTCCTACAAATCACAGCATATTCAAGGCTTATATCTCGGGGACTATGTAGAATTTAAAGAAACTAAAGGTACCCTGGTGGATGGATGACTTATAGGATCATTAGAAGAATTAAAAAAAAAACAATTTTCTCACTTAATTGCCCTTAAGGTCTGTAACACATACACAATTTGCTCCTGGAAGGTTTCAAATATTAACCCTGGAAATACTTGTTGTACTATTGGTGATATGAATCACTATATATACAAATATAAACCCTGGAAAGATTATGTTAATATTGGTGATATGAATGACATTTATAACAAAATAAAACCCTGGAAAGACTATGTTGCTGTAGGTGATATGAACCACATTTATATACAAATAAACCCTGGAAAAAATATCAGGGTTATTCAATAAAAGTTCTTATTGTTTAAATAGTGCTAAATTTGCCCCTGCCAATCAGAACTTATTTAACATTTGAAACTAACATCTGATTTGTTGGGGGCAAAATTAGCACCATTTGAAATGATAAGAACTTTTATTGAATAACCCTGTATGTCCTATTGGTGAAATATAAACCCTGGAAATACTATGTTACTATTGGTGATATGATGATATTTTATACAAATATAAACCCTGGAAAGACTATGTTACTATTGGTGATATGAATCACATTTATATACAAATATAAGCCTTTGAATATAAGCCACACCCCAAATATCATGGTCACGCTCATACCCCAACCATCAAGGCCACATGCATGCATTGCAACCAGGCCCCTAATTTTTTTGGGGGAGGTGACCATAATATCTAGTAGCATGGTCACAACATTTAGGGGCCTGGTTGCAATGCATGCATGTGGCCTTGATGGTTGGGGTATGAGCGTGACCATGATATTTGGGGTGTGGCTTATATTCAAAGGCTTATATTTGTATATAAATGTGATTCATATCACCAATAGTAACATAGTTCCGAGCATTGTCAGTTGAAAGGACTTTAAATGAAGTGCTGACATCCTGTTGACCCCCTCCCTCAAAGTGTGGAATACAGTAGCAATATGCTGAGGGAGGGGCAGAGGGGGAGAGAGGAGGACAAGTGGTGCTGAATTCTTTAGAAGAAGTTACTGAACTCTGCCTGTTTCTCTAACTTTGCTAATTGTTATTTACTTTTACCTAAAGTTCATATCTCTACCCCTGCTTGCTGAGATCAATGGGCCCTATTTAATAAAAAACGTTATCGTTATCGTAAATACCGATCGTTATCGTAAAATAACGACCGGGTTTTTTACCGATAACGACCGTTATTACCGATAACGACCGTTATTTACCGATATCGTTAAATACGGTCGTTATCGGTTAAATACCTTCGTATTTACCGATACCGGTCGTTATTACCGATAACGGTCGTTATTTACCAATAACGGTCGTTATTTACCAATAACGTCGTTATCGGTAAATAACTACCGTTATCGTTAAATAACTACCGTTATCGGTAAATAACGGTCGTTATCGGTAAAACCCGGTCGTATATTACGTAACGATAACGATTTTTTATAAATAGGGCCCAGAATCACTGAAAGAGAGAGTCGTGTAACAGCAGCTTGTAGTGAGACCTTCACAAACACAGTGACACTGCTTGTTGTCCTTTTACATTTTAGTTGCTTTAGTCTATATATTTCATAGATTGCACTGTGTGTCTTGTTTGGTATATAGTCTGTATTACTGTATTATATATACTGTATTAGTGTTCCATTTGAGTCACTTGGTTTTGTATGTATAATAATTTTTTTTTGGGGGAGGGGTGTTTTTAAGTGTTTATTCTCATATGCTGGGTTAATGGTTTATTATTGTGTGTTTAGCACTACACATTTGACTATATGTGCACATGTACATATAGTGTGGTGAGAGAGGTGTGACAGTACTGCAGGGGAGCTTTGGATGTGTGGGTGTGTGCCTTTGAGTACAAGTGAGGTGTAGCAGCTCCTACAAATCACAGCATATTCAAGGCTTATATCTCGGGGACTATGTAGAATTTAAAGAAACTAAAGGTACCCTGGTGGATGGGATGACTTATAGGATCATTAGAAAATTAAAAAAAAAACAATTTTCTCACTATAATTGCCCTTAAGGTCTGTAACACTACACAATTTGCTCCTGGAAGGTTTCAAATATTAACCCTGGAAATACTTGTTGTACTATTGGTGATATGAATCACTATATATACAAATATAAACCCTGGAAAGATTATGTTAATATTGGTGATATGAATGACATTTATAACAAAATAAAACCCTGGAAAGACTATGTTGCTGTAGGTGATATGAACCACATTTATATACAAATAAACCCTGGAAAAAATATCAGGGTTATTCAATAAAAGTTCTTATTGTTTAAATAGTGCTAAATTTGCCCCTGCCAATCAGAACTTATTTAACATTTGAAACTAACATCTGATTTGTTGGGGGCAAAATTAGCACCATTTGAAATGATAAGAACTTTTATTGAATAACCCTGTATGTCCTATTGGTGAAATATAAACCCTGGAAATACTATGTTACTATTGGTGATATGATTATATTTTATACAAATATAAACCCTGGAAGACTATGTTTACTATTGGTGATATGAAATCATTATATTTGTATATAAATGTGATTCATATCACCAATAGTAACATAGTCTTTCCAGGGTTTATATTTGTATATAAATATCATTCATATCACCAATAGTAACATAGTATTTCCAGGGTTTATATTTCACCAATAGTAACATACAGGGTTATTCAATAAAAGTTCTTATCATTTCAAATGGTGCTAATTTTGCCCCAACAAATCAGATGTTAGCTTTCAAATGTTAAATAAGTTCTGATTGGCAGGGGCAAATTTAGCACTATTTTAAACAATAAGAACTTTTATTGAATAACCCTGATATTTTTTCCAGGGTTTATATTTGTATATAAATGTGGTTCATATCACCTACAGCAACATAGTCTTTCCAGGGTTTATATTTGTATATAAATGTCATTCATATCACCAATATTAACATAATCTTTCCAGGGTTTATATTTGTATATATATGTGATTCATATCACCAATAGTAACAAAGTATTTCCAGGGTTAATATTTGAAACCTTCCAGGAGCAAATTGTAATGTGTTACAGACCTTAAAGGGCAATTATAGTGAGAAAATTGTTTTTTTTTAATTTCTTCATGAAATACACACACATAGACAACAAATAAATAGGTCCACTACTATATAACGCAGGACAGCCATCTGTTTCCGTGGAAAAAAATCTGCCTTTTCCGCCAGAATCTCACAAGATCTCGGGACTGTGCATGCGCGAATTTGCATTTCCCAGCCGCTAAGCCCAACAGCGTTGCTAAGTGGCGTCCTATTCCCTAGGACAAATGGGGTTTGCAGTACATAGATCCTGCAAACCCTTCTTTCTGGTACACTTGAATATGAAGAGAGACTGGAAAAGTTACAATTATGTACGCTGGAGAAAAGGCGCCTTGTGTGGGGTATGATACTATGTATAAATACATTAACGGGCCATACAATAACTATCTGGGGCATGTTCACCAATAGAACATGTCAAAGGACACGAGGACATCCCTTAAGACTTGAAGAAAAAAAGGTTTAGGCTTCAAGTTCGGAAAGGGTTTTTCACTGTGAGAACGGTAAAGTATGGAACTGTCTTCCAGGGGACGTTGTAATGGCAGGTTCATTGGTCAGTAAAAAAAAAACTGGATGAGTTTCTGCAAACAAGGAATGTTGCAAGTTATATGATACATAAAGTAGAGTGATCCGGAATTTCCAATTGCCACTTGGAGTCAGGAGAATTTTTTCTCCTTCATATAATTTGGGGTTTTTTTTTTGCCTTCCTCTGGATCAACAGTTAGGCAGGAAATGAGAATAGATGGGTTGGACTGATGGAACATAGTCTTTATTCAACCTAATACATACTATCTATACTGCCCTAGATCTATGTAGTGTTTTCATGGCTCTCTTTGGATGTTACCTTTACTATAAAACAGTTATTTTAAATCTGTGTATTCAGTCAACTGGACTTGATTTAGTTTTGAAGACATTTCGCTAGTCATCCGACTGGCTTTCTCAATTCATAATAACATTGTACAAGAATCTGTTGGCAATGAAGTACCCTGGAAAGACCAATTATCATGAAGCAGCCAGGTATTAGGGACCTTCTGATGCAAAGTATGATTGCATTGTGGCTAAGAGGTGTTGTTGAAAACTGCCCAGTATAAGATGTCAAAACAGCATTGTACATGGCGACAGTTGGTGTCGAATCCCCACCTCTATTCAAGCATGGTTTCTTCATTTTCACACTAGCAGTGTACCGTGCACACTGGGTGGTGTAGTATTTTTTACGTGCAGGTGTGTGTTTGGCTTTGATGGAAGAGACGGGGAAAAAAAGAAGTGCACAGTGGTAATGTACGTCATGTATTTAATAGTATGAGTTCAGGAGGGTGACATTGCTTGAGGGACGTATAGCACATATGTTTATTGCAAAACCTATACAACGTTTCAGTTTCCCACTTGGAGCGTAAATAACAAATGTTGTGGTGAACCCACTTGTGAACATGTACATGGAATTTGCGGTTGGGAAAACATGTTGATTGCAACTGAATATCGCAGCACTGAGTGACTGACAGGCGTAAGTGTCTCTGATCATGTGACGTGCAGGCTCTTTGTTTTGTGTTGTTAAAGCTGGGCTTATTCTGTTGCGCTGTCTGAGCGGTGTGTGTTTTAATTAAGCGTACTCAATTTTTGCACATTAGTAACAGTATGTCAACCTTTTTTGCACTTACACAGTTTATTCTGCACACGGACCACTTTATATGACTATTAGATCCCAATCAATAAAGTTTCTTTTGGTCCAAATTGAAAGTGCATGATGTCTTTGTTCTTTTAGTTGTAACTTCTGTGAAGTGTGTGACATGTGGGCAGTGTGTGTCTGTTTCTTAACTCAGGTAATGCAGGTAATTCCTGTGTAGTCCATACCCCCCTGCCGTCCCGGTTTGAATAGGTGGATCGGGATGTCTGTGATGTTGCGGTAGGTGGGGGCACGGCATTCTAGGGTGTGGACATCTGGGTGTGTGTCTGTGATGTTGTGGTGTCCAGGAGGCTTGGATGGGACATTTGTTGGTCACATATTTGGGGCGGCCTGTTTCAAAGTATGGGCATGGCCGTGCCATTAGGGGTGGTGTTGTGTGGTGTTGGGGGGGTGTCTGTGATGTTTGGGGGCATGGACAGGATGTTTGGATGTGGGTATGATTCGGGACAACCTGGAATGTTTGGGGGTGGGGCCATAATGTATGGGGGCGGACCATAATGTTTTGATTTTTTGGGGGACGTGACCATAATATCTAGTAGCATGGTCACAACATTTAGGGGCCTGATTGCAATGCATGCGTGTGGCCTTGATGGTTGGGGTATGAGCGTGACCATGATATTTGGGGTGTGGCTTATATAAACGTAGTCTTTTAAAGGTTTATATTTGTATATAAATGTGATTCATATCACCAATAGTAACATAGTCTTTCCAGGGTTTATATTTGTATATAAATATCATTCATATCACCAATAGTAACATAGTATTTCCAGGGTTTATATTTCACCAATAGTAACATACAGGGTTATTCAATAAAAGTTCTTATCATTTCAAATGGTGCTAATTTTGCCCCAACAAATCAGATGTTAGCTTTCAAATGTTAATAAGTTCTGATTGTCTGGGCAACATTACCAATTTTCTATCCATGTACAAATGTGACTCCCCGACCAACAGACCTCAGCTATACATTAGTCGCCTATGGGGGACTGTATCAAAAGCCTTTGCAAAATCCAAGTAAACTACATCTACTGCTAGGCCAGAGTCTAAATTTCTACTTGCTTCCTCATAAAAGCCAAGCAAGTTAGTTTGACAAGATCTTTCCTCCTAATCCATGATGGTTACTACTTATAATGTCAGTCCTTGAAAGATACTCTAAACATGTTCCCTATTAACTTTCCTGGATCTTCCCCACCACTGAAGTTAAACTTACAGGCCTGTAATAACCCGGCTGTGAACGACTACCCTTTTTGATATTGGAATAACATCAACCTTTTTCCAATCCAAGGCACACCTCCAGACATGAGGAATAAGAAACAATGGCCTAGATAAAACTGAACTTAGCTCCCTATACCTGAGGATGTATTTTATCCGATCTAGGAGATTTATTAAATTAACCTTATTTCATTCTTTCTGTACCATATCCTCGGTTAACCAAAGTGCACTTAAATCTTTTATACCATTATTGCTACTATACTCTATGATATCTGTACTTGGATCTTCTATAATGCATACAGAGGGAAAAAGTATTCAAGACACTTGCTTTATCCCCATCCTCCATAACTAACTTATCCCCATTAATTAATGGTGCCATATTCTCAGTCCTCATCTTCTAACTATTATATACTTTAAAAAAAATGTAGGCTTAGTGATGCTTTGTTCAGCTATCCTAACTTCATTATTATTTTGCTATTTGATTGCTTTCTTCCACTCCTTGTTACAGTTTATATAATAACTAAGGCCCTTTCCGTTCCCTCTGCCTCTTTACATCAGAATTCAGCCACATGGGTGTGGATTTATTTTTTTTTACATTTGTTTCCCAAGGGTATAAATTTAGATGTAAACTGGCTTAAAATCCCCTTGAACACAGTCCACTTCTGTTCAGTACCTTACCTGATAATACATTATCCCAGTTGACATTGCTGCTTTTAACCTGGGAAAATTTGCCTTCCCAAAATTAAAAGTCTTTGTTAACCCAGCGCACTTTTCCTTTCGATAACAAAGTCCAAACGCCACTATTTCATGGTCACTATTCCCTAGTTTCCAGTTACCTTTATATCTATAATGCGCTCCACAGTTTTAGATATTACTATCCAAAAACTCCTTTTTCTAGTAGGAACCTCAACCACCTGTGGAGAAAATTATCATGCAGCAAATTCAGGACTCATCGCCTTTTTCATGTGATGGCAGTTCCACTAAACCAATCAATGTCAGGGTAATTAAAGTCCCCCATAATGAGCACACACCCCAAACTTGCAGCCCTTGCCAACTGCATATGAAGTTGACTCACCTCCTCTCTGCTAGCATTTGGTGGCTTATAGCAGACACCAACAATGACATTACCCCCTTTCCTGTTGCCTAATTCCACCATATTGCCCTCACTTTAACATCCATATCGCCAGTTATCACTTCCTTTAAATTTGGCTTCAATTCTTTTTTAACATAACACAATCCTCCCTTCTCCTCTTTTCCTTTTCTCTGTCTTGCCTTAACAAGGCATATCCTTCTAAATTTACAGCCCATCGTGAGAACTTTTCAACCACGTTTCTGCTATACCTATTACATCATACTTTTCATTCAATGCCATAATTTCCAATTCACCCATTTTGTCAGTTAGGCTTCTCGCATTTGCAAACATACATTTTAATTATGATCCTGTAATTTATTCGTACACTTTAATACACATGCCTCTCTATCCCCTATGCTAGCCCCACCCCCCTTTCCACCCACCACTGGCCTATTTACACCCTGCTTTCCTCCTGGGCTATCTATCCCAGTGAGACTGCTAATACCCTCCCCCACAAACCTAGTTTAAAATCTCCTCCAACTCTCTAGCCATCGTCTCCCCTAAAACAGCTGTACCGCCATCAGAGGTCAACCCATCCCTACTAAAGAGCCTGTAGCCAACAGCAAAGTCTGCCCAGTTCTCAATAAACCCAAACATTTCTTCCTTACACCACCCCTTAGCCCCACATTAATGCTCCTAAGCTCCCCTGTCTCCATCGCTTAGCAAGTGGCTGCGGTAGTATTTCGAAAACACTACCCTGGAGTCCTTGCTTTTAACTTGGCCCATAGCTCTCGGAAATCATGTTTAAGGACCTCACATCCTCCTCATAACTTTGTCATTGGCAACAATGTGAACCAAGACCACCAGGTCACTACCGGCCCCACCCAATCATGTCTACACGATCCACCACATGCCGAACCCTAGCACCAGGCAGGCAACACACACGGCATGTAGGGTCTTGGCGGCAAGTTACCCTATCTACCTTCCTTATAATGGAGTCCCCTACCACTACCACCTGCCTAGCATTCCTGATCCTTAGTTCCTCCTCCCTTGTATTAGAGATGGCAGTCCCATAGGTACTCAAGAGACTAGCCCCCTCCATACACTAAATCTGAGGTGTCCTCCTCCACTTCATTTTAAGGCAGCAATCTGTCGGTATGGGCAATCTGGGAAGAAGCCACTCTACCCTTTCGTCCCCCACTTCCCCTAGTAACCCTAACAAAACTACCCCCCCTCAACCTTCCCTGTCCCACTTCCACCCCTCTATACTGGCCCCAGCCAGTGCCTGCTGACGCCCCATTTTTGCCAATCCCTGCAATGCTGCAAGCTGCCCCCAGCTTCCAAACGGGCAACCCAATTACACCTGACACAGACATAGGTTCCCTGGAACGTCTACTCCAGTTCCTATACATGTGGCAGGATGCACATTGCATGGTGTCTTCTAACACACAACACCAGCACAGTGACGCACAAACCTTGTTTAATTGCCCTTCTTGTTCCAATGTCCTTCTTTTTCTATGTTCTTGAGATCAAGGTCCTTAAGAGTGAGGGACTTATACGTTCCACTCTATTTGTTTCACTCACAGGAAACTTCCTTTTGTTAGTTCCAAACCACAGGTCCAACCAATGTGAATCCTATTTAACTAATAGGCCCCAGCCCCCACACCAATTAGTGCAAGAGCCATAAGAAGATGAAAAAACAAAACATTTATTAACCCTTTCACAACCGTTTTGTGATTCACAACAGGTGCAATACTAGAATATAGAAGCCCAACGCACCCCTTTAACTGGAAGAAAGAAAGATTAATCTGCTTAGTGCACACAGTCCTGCGTACACAGTCCTTACCACAGCACAAACAATCCTTATTTTCAAACTTATTTTCAAACTTTCACAAACACCATACAACCATCATTGACAACAATGATTAATGTTTCTGTGTTTGCTGACACACAAAACTTTGTCGACCATTAAAAACTTCAGAGGATGTGCAATCGTTGCAGGGGGATCTAGATAGATTGTGACTTTGGGCTGCTAAGTGGCAGATGAGATTCAATTTTGATAAATGTAAGGTGATGCATTTTGACTTAAAAATCCTTGTGCTGCTTATACTATAAATGCCCTGTGTTAAGTGAATCACTGTTGGAAAGAGATCTTGGAGTTTTGGTGGATAACAAACTTAAGGGCATGTCCACCCCCAAAACTATAATCCCCCCAACTACTGGCCCCATCATGTAGTGTAGTTTAAATCCTTACCTCACATCGATGAAGCCCCATTTACAACTACTCTCTGCATCCTATTCATTAACCAATTTTCTATCCATGTACAAATGTGACTCCCCAGACCAACAGACCTCAGCTTATACATTAGTCGCCTATGGGGGACTGTATCAAAAGCCTTTGCAAAATCCAAGTAAACTACATCTACTGCTATGCCAGAGTCTAAATTTCTACTTGCTTCCTCATTATTGCCGTTTGGAGTCAGGAAGGATTCCCCCCCCCTTTTTTAGCTGTTTTTTTTTTTGCCTTCCTCTGGATCAATTGTTAGGAGGGTTAAAAAAGTGAATAGGTTGGACTTGATAGATGTATGTCTTTATTCAACCTCAATTACTATGTTACTATGTTCTAGTTTCTCTCTTAACCTAGGATTCCCCTGAAGGAGCTCTTATCTCGACCAAGCATGAATAGTCTATGACGGTAGCCTCTCTCTCATAATCTTTTTAAGTCAGCAGATGTTTAAAGGAATTCCTCCTCAGTGGCTACAGTTCCTTCAGACCCGGAGGAACTACCATAGGGTATACCCTAAAAATATTAGCCGGATGGCTCGAATTTGCTTTTAAGTTGCCTAGAAGATAAGTCTCCTTCCAAATGCCCACATAAAGATTGCCATACACGGTGGCAAATTTTGCCCCCATTGCTGTCCCCTGTGTCAGGAGGAACAGGTCAGAGATAGTAACTGACTCCAAAATAAATATTTCAAGTTGTCTGTATAATCCGTATAATTATCCAGATGGCACTTAATTGCAGTAATACCTAGAGAATGGAGTATACATAAGAGAGTTATATGCAGATTGATGAGAGAATAACAGTATCCCTTCTCCCACTCTTTACCACCCCTCCTTCCATCTGACATCACTGTGAGTCATTATTGTTACATCAAAACGGAACCAGCAGAAGAGTTTATAATATTTAGTAAGTATTTGAGGTTAAATAAAGGCATATGTCCATCCAGTCCAGCCCATCAGCATATCCTCATTTCCTGCCTAACTGTTGATCCAGAGGAAGGAAAAAACCCCCCCACCAATGTTATGAAGGGGAAAAATAATCCTTCCTGACTCCAAGTGGCAATCGGAAATTTCCCTTGATCACCTGTACTTTATGAATCAATACCAGTAACTTGCAACATTCCTTGTTTGCAGAAACTCATCCAGCTTTTTTTTTAAACTGACCAATGAACCTGCCATAACAACGTCCACTGGAAGACAGTTCCATAGCTTTAATGTTCTCACAGTAAAAAACCCTTTCCAACTTGAAGCCTAAACCTTTTTTCTCAAGTCTTAAGGGATGTCCTTGTGTCCTCTGACATGTTCTATTGGTGAACAATGCCCCAGATAGTTTATTGTATCGCCCATTAACTTATTTATACACGTAATCATATCCCCACACAAGCGCCTTTTCTTCCGCGTACATAATTGTAACTTTTCCAGTCTCTCTTCATATTCAAGCTCCCCCATTTCCCTTTTTAATTAGTTGCCCTTCTCTGAACCCTTTCCATTTCAAAGATGTCCTTTTTGTACAGGATTCCAAAATTGCACAGCTACGGTATTCCAAATGAGGCCTTACCAATGCTTTAAAGAGGGAGAATAACATTTTCCTCCCTTGAATCCATACCTCTCTTTATACAAGACAATACCTAATAGCTCTGGCTGTTGCCACCAGGCACTGCTTGCTTCCTTTAAAGGGTATGTCCACCCAAAATTATTTTTTTATATAGATTCCCCAGGGCTCCCAGCCCCAACCGCTATAGTTGTATCTTTAGAAAGCCAACCAAACTCTACTTACCCTCCCCTCTCTCCTCTGCCGCCCTCTGCTTGCGAGAGAAATTCAAGCAGAGGGGCGGGACCGCAGCGCCGCTCTGTGATTGGCTGAGCGGCAGACAATCACGGACGCTGCTGCCGGCAGCTCACTTCGCCGTAGGAAAGAGGAGAGGTAAGTAAAGTTTGGGGAGCTTTCTAAAGATATAAACATAGCGGTTGGGGCTGAGCCCTTGGGGAATCTTATATATAATGTTTTCACGATAGGGGAGGGAATCGGGAGAGGGAGGGAGAGGGAAGGAGAGGGGGGGGGGGGGGGGGGGGAGGGAGGGGGAGAAGGCTGCAGTACGCATGGCAAAAATCTACCTGAGGCCAGGTAGGAGGCAGAGTCCTGCTATCCTCCTGGTGGTCAGTTTTTGGGACTTAAAGGAGAACCCTATGGAGCTGGGATGTGAGGTAAGGATTAAACTACACTACATGATGGGGCAGTAGTTGGGGGGATTATAGTTTTGGGGGTGGACATGCCCTTTAAGTTTGTTATCCACCAAAACTCCAAGATCTCTTTCCAACAGTGATTCACTTAACACAGGGCCATTTATAGTATAAGCAGCACAAGGATTTTTAAGTCCAAAATGCATCACCTTACATTTATCAAAATTGAATCTCATCTGCCACTTAGCAGCCCAATGTCACAATCATCTAGATCCCCCTGCAACGATTGCACATCCTCTGAAGTTTTTAATGGTCGACAAAGTTTTGTGTTGTCAGCAAACACAGAAACATTAATCATTGTTGTCAATGATGGTTGTATGGTGTTTGTGAAAGTTGAAAATAAGTTTGAAAATAAGGATTGTTTGTGCTGTGTTAAGGACTGTGTACGCAGGACTGTGTGCACTAAGCAGATTAATCTTTCTTCTTCCAGTTAAAGGGGTGCGTTGGGCTTCTATATTCTAGTATTGCACCTGTTGAATCACAAACAGGTGTGAAAGGGTTAATAAATGTTTTGTTTTTTCCATCTCTTTATGGCTCTTGCACTAATTGGTGTGGGGGCTGGGGCCTATTAGTTAAATAGGATTCACATTGGTTGGACCTGTGGTTTGGAACTAACAAAAGGAAGTTTCCTGTGAGTGAAACAAACTAGAGTGGAACGTATAAGTCCCTCACTCTTAAGGACCTTGATCTCAAGAACATAGAAAAAGAAGGACATTGGAACAAGAAGGGCAATTAAACAAGGTTTTGCGTCACGTGCTGGTGTGTGTGTTAGAAGACACCATGCAATGTGCATCCTGCCACATGTATAGGAACCTGGAGTAGACGTTCCAGGGAACCTATGTCTGTGTCAGGTGTAATTGGGTTGCCCGTTTGGAAGCTGAGGGGGCAGCTTGCAGCATTGCAGGGATTGGCAAAACTGGGGCGTCAGCAGGCACTGGCTGGGGCCAGTATAGAGGTGGGTGGAAGTGGGACAGGGAAGGTTGAGGGGGGGTAGTTTTGTTAGGGTTACTAGGGGAAGTGGGGGACGAAAGGGTAGAGTGGCTTCTTCCCAGATTGCCCATACCGACAGATTTGCTGCCTTAAAATGAAGTGGAGGAGGACACCTCAGATTTAGTGTGTATGGAGGGGGCTTATCTCTGAGTACCTATGGGACTGCCATCTCTAATACAAGGGAGGAGGAACTAAGGATCAGGAATGCTAGGCAGGTGGTAGTGGTAGGGGACTCCATTATAAGGAAGGTAGATAGGGTAATCTGCCGCCAAGACCCTACATGCCGTGTGTGTTGCCTGCCTGGTGCTAGGGTTCGGCATGTGGTGGATCGTGTAGACAGATTATTGGGTGGGGCCGGTAGTGACCTGGTGGTCTTGGTTCACATTGTTGCCAATGACAAAGTTAGAGGAGGATGTGAGGTCCTTAAACATGATTTCCGAGAGCTATGGGCCAAGTTAAAAGCAAGGACCTCAGGGTAGTGTTTTCGAAATACTACCGCAGCCACTTGCTAAGCGATGGAGACAGCGGGAGCTTAGGAGCATTAATGTGGGGCTAAGAGGGTGGTGTAAGGAAGAAATGTTTGGGTTTATTGAGAACTGGGCAGACTTTGCTGTTGGCTACAGGCTCTTTAGTAGGATGGGTTGCACCTCACTGATGCGGTACAGCTGTTTAGGGGAGACGATGGCTAGAGAGTTGGGGAGATTTAAAACTAGGTTTGTGGGGAGGGTATTAGCAGTCTCACTGGGATAGATAGCCCAGGAGGAAAGCAGGGTGTAAATAGGCCAGTGGTGGGTGGAAAGGGGGGTGGGGCTAGCATAGGGGATAGAGAGGCAGTGTATTAAAGTGTACGAATAAATTACAGGATCATAATCTAAAATGTATGTTTGCAAATGCGAGAAGCCTAACTGACAAAATGGGTGAATTGGAAATTATGGCATTGAATGAAAAGTATGATGTAATAGGTATAGCAGAAACGTGGTTTGAACAGTTCTCACGACTGGGCTGTAAATTTAGAAGGATATGCCTTGTTAAGGCAAGACAGAGAAAAAAGGAAAGGGGGAGGAGTATGGTGTTATGTTAAAAAAGAATTGAAGCCAAATTTAAAGGAAGTGATAACTGGCGATATGGATGTTAAAGTGAGGGCAATATGGTGGAATTAGGCAACAGGAAAGGGGGTAATGTCATTGTTGGTGTCTGCTATAAGCCACCAAATGCTAGCAGAGAGGAGGTGAGTCAACTTCATATGCAGTTGGCAAGGGCTGCAAGTTTGGGGTGTGTGCTCATTATGGGGGACTTTAATTACCCTACATTGATTGGTTTAGTGGAACTGCCATCACTGAAAAAGGCGATGAGTTCCTGAATTTGCTGCATGATAATTTCTCTCACAGGTGGTTGAGGTTCCTACTAGAAAAGGAGCTCTTTTGGATCTAGTAATATCTAAAACTGTGGAGCGCATTATAGATATAAAGGTAACTGGAAACTTAGGGAATAGTGACCATGAAATAGTGGCGTTTGGACTTTGTTATCGAAAGGAAAAGTGCGCTGGGTTAACAAAGACTTTTATTTGGGAAGGCAAATTTTCCCAGGTTAAAAGCAGCAATGTCAACTGGGATAATGTATTATCAGGTAAAGGTACTGAACAGAAGTGGACTGTGTTCAAGGGGATTTTAAGCCAGTTTACATCTAAATTTATACCCTTGGGAAACAAATGTAAAAAAAAATAAATCCCACCCTGTGGCTGAATTCTGATGTAAGAGGCAGAGGGACGGAAAGGGCCTTTAGTTTATTATATAAACTGTAACAAGGAGTGGAAGAAAGCAATCAAACTAGCTAAATTAATAATGAAGTTAGGATAGCTGAACAAAGCATCACTAAGCCTACATTTTTTTAAAAGTATATTAATAGTTAGAAGATGAGGACTGAGAATATGGCACCTTAATTAATGGGGATAAGTTGTTATGGAGGATGGGGATAAAGCAAGTGTCTTGAATACTTTTTCCCTCTGTATGCATATAGAAGATCCAGTACAGATATCATAGAGTATAGTAGCAATAATGGTATAAAAGATTTAAGTGCACTTTGGTTAACCGAGGATATGGTACAGAAAGAATGAAATAAGGTTAATATTAATAAATCTCCTAGATCGGATAAAATACATCCTCAGGTACTTAGGGAGCTAAGTTCAGTTTTATCTAGGCCATTGTTTCTTATTTTTCCTCATGTCTGAGGTGGTGCCTCTGATTGGAAAAAGGTTGATGTTATTCCAATATTCAAAAAGTAGTCGTTCACAGCCGGGTTATTACAGGCCTGTAAGTTAACTTCAGTGGTGGGGAAGATCCAGGAAAGTTTAATAAGGGAACATGTTTTAGAGTATCTTTCAAGGACTGACTTAAATAGTAGACCATCATGGATTTGGAGGAATAGATCTTGTCAAACTAACTTGCTTGGCTTTTTACTTTCACACACACTCACACCCTTACACACACACTGTCTCTCTCACACACACACTCACACCCTTACACACACACTGTTTCTCTCTCTCTCTCACACACACACACACACACACACACACACTCTCACACACACACTTTCACACACTCTCTTACACATACTCTCTTGGCTTGGTTTCTTTAATTTCAAATAAATTGCCTCCTTGACACCTCTGTTGGACAAAGGCCCTCTTGCTGAAACTTTGGGCTGTGTTTTTTCTGAACGGTTTGTTTTGTAAATAAATATGGGATAAACCTGAATATTTGTGGGGGTGGGTGGGAGTGGGGTTTGAGGGGTGGTGTGGGGTTTGGGGTCAACACCAACTGTCTGCATGTACAACACTAAACTTCAAGTCCAGTTAATCTAACTGAATACCACGGATATACCATGACCTGACACCTATCCAATACCATGACACCTGTCCAATAGCTAATTATATATAAATATATAACCTCATCTCATTGTAAGCTCCTTAAAACACAATGCAATTGCATATAAATGTATACATTATTTTATATAGTAAGTATATATACTGTATATACACACAGCTGCTGCAAACCTAGCCTGTAATACTGGATTGTTGCTTAGTGGCTCCTGGTGTATCACCCTTTTTATCTTATGAATACATTATCATTTTTCTATAATCATGAGGAAAAGAACAAAGCTCTATGACCTTCATATATGTATCATCTTGTTTGTAGCCTTTTGCATGTAAAACAAGGCCACGTTCAAAGAGTCCCAAAAGTCATCATCATGCTGTGCTGTGAGTGTAATTATAGTAATCAGATAATGAATCCATAACTTAACTAATTATCCTAAATCAAGTAGCAATATCAGTTCTGGATTTGGAAAGCCGTCTTCCCTACTGATATTACAGTTAGAATTGAACAGAGACCACAGCTAGAGGATTGTGTTTGATTTAAGCAGTAATTAGCTTTCCCTGTAGACTCTGCAATGCAATAATGCTGCCATGTACACAGTTCTAATAATGCTTGTATTAATGATAGCGCATCTAGAAAAAAAATGATACTGGGAATAGATTCAATGCCTTTAAACTTACACTACAAAAAACAAGTCATTAGAAAGACTTGTTTTTATTATAAAGTCATTAGAAAGTGCTTATTTTTATATATGACTTTCCTAACCATATTAACCATTATTCCAAGTTAGTATTGAGTGCATAAACTAGTATAGGTACAGAATGTGTCATTTATTTAAGTTACTATATACTGTACAATATCTGCTTCAGTTGCTTAAATAAATGTTGCTCCATCATCTCCTGTCGTTTTTCCTGTCTACAATTAGAATTTGGAGCTTAAAAAAAAACAAAACAAAAAAAACATTGCGTGCATTTCCTCCTGTTTTATTCAGACCCATTTAGCCTTGCCCTGTCAATCCTACAGCATGTACATACCGTACTTCCTGGCACTGTGTATCATCTCAGTAGTCCACATTTTCACAAGTAAACAGAGCAACGTGACTGGTGAAGGTAATGCAGGTTTAGATAAAGTCAAGTCTGTGTCTCACCACTGCAGACATGATTACAAAACATTATGCTACAAGTACGATACTATAGTCCTATCGATGAGAATTGTTGGATGAGGATTGGCTAAGCCAGGGCCATAACTAGAAATCAGTGGGCCCCCCAGCTAAACTCTGGATGGGCCCCATCCCTGGCCCATGTAAACAAACTAAAATAAATAAATTTGACCTGTGGATACATGTGTTTATGTTGCTAGGTGTGTGTGTTTATATATGTTCATGTTTATCCATTTTGCAATCTTTTTTCTTTTCCTAGAATTGAGTCTTTTTATTTTATTTTCCTTCCTTCGGGCTGATCTCCGACCTGTACCTCAACTCCATTAGAATATGGCCTTTCCTTGTATCTTTATTTGAAGACTAGACAGCAGTTAGATGGCACTGGAGGAGTAGGAGAGAATGCTGCTTCACATATTGAACCAGCTCAATGCTCATGATTGAGTTCATGTGCATTGAGCTGGTAAAAGAAGCATCATTAGATACTGCTCCCTGTTCTGTATGGTGAAGGAGGAACTAAATGCCATCAAGAAAATGCATTGGGAGGTAAGACTATAGTTGGCTATAGTTGGCCCATATAATATCATATTATGTATATAAGCGGTAGACATGCTCTTTAAGGCACTGAATACATACATACATTCATATTTCCTGTACCACAATGTTTTTGGCTTAGAAATAATTTTCAAATATTACCTTTATCCACAACCTATCATTCAAATTTTTAATGTGGCCCTGGCCAGGTCAAATTGAATCCTAAACAATCATAATAAAAAAAATCTAATAATTACCTAAACCACTTGGTCACCAATTGAGCTAACAGAGACTAAAAAGAGAAGTCAACCCTGGGGTGAGGACTTTATTAGAAACTGAAGTGAGGTCAGTTTCTCCGTCTACTAGAAAGTGTTTCTGACGTTAACAGCCTGATGCAATAAAAGGTTTGAAAACTTTGCCCAGGCTATTAATCTGCAGCAACTAATCAGATGTTATCTAACTGAAGTAACCTCAGCAACCAGATAAAATATAAAGACAAGTGATACATCCTTTGATTTACTGTAGCTAAATACTGTCAAACAGAAAAATAGTGCTTTCCCACAACCCGGTAGATACCCGGTAGAAACATAAGTGAAGTGCAGTCTTCTCAGTCTACCACAGGGACCTTCGCATTTTCAGAAACCAACATCCAAAGGATCCTAGTAAAACCTGAGGCGATAGACCGTTTACACAATGAACTGATTAATTCAACAGAGTGGAACCAGCAATGGTACAATCTACGCAAAAAAAAAACCAGCTTAAGTCTCCATACTACCACATTGGAGAAATATATCTCCAATAAAAGGATCCTCAGAGGTCTAAGAATTGATCTCCAACCTAATATTGGCATGAAAGAACCTGAGTTTACTCAGAAATGGCAAGCAATATGCAATAAGTGTAACCTTGATCTTATGCTACTAACAGTTGATAAACTCACAGATAACCTAACTACTCTTAAACTTTACATTGGAGAAAGGAGAAGAAGAATCAGCGCTAGTGTTCCAACAGTTTAATGAGATACTGGAGCATTTTAAAACATCAGTAGCAATTAAAAAGAATAATATGTACCAGAGAGACAAAAACGATTATCTACAGGACCGGGTGTACTCATGGACAACAAAGATGGCCACATGGAAGCAGTCCCAAAGGGCATTGACAGCAGCGATGTGACAGGCAATCAGAACCAGCCACGATGTCACTTCCCCAGAGACAGAGAGACAGAGTGATGTCATATCCGTGTGCCAAGACCAGACGCCAGTGGAGATACAGCACCACCAGTGCACGTGGAAGCAGCACCACCGGTGATGAGAAGGGTCTGACAACTACATTGTATCATAAACTGTGTTCAGGTAACTCCATCTTACGAGTTGATTTGAGTCACCTGCCACGTGTATTTAAAGGTATTCCCTATGGTCAGTTCCTGCGTGTTCGCAGGAACTGTAGTACAGAACAATCTTTTTTATAGGGAAGCAAACGCTCTAAAAATCCATCTTTTGGATAGAGGGTATAACCCTGGATATTTCAACACAGCTATGTCCCGAGCTTCCAGCTTATCGAGAACCACTTTATTGGCCAAAAATCCTAGGAGGATTAATGACACCCTTGTAGACTCTAAGGAATGGCCACTTTTCCACCAGATATAGCCCGCAGTTTAACCAAATTAAAAAGATTATTAAAAAACATTCCTGTTTTGTTTGCTGATGAGACCTTTTTTCAAATATTTCAAGGGGAATGTAAGTTTATTCCCAGGAGGTCCCCTACTTTGGGGAATCTACCGGCATCAAGTGCAATGTGGACTCAAAGTGGACCCAATGTCTTGGTTGTGTCATAAGGGCACCTTTAAATATGGAAGCACACGGTGCCAAGTGTGTAGGTTCTTAAACACTGGAACCAACTTCAGAAGTACCCATAGTGGTCAAGTTTTTTCCATTTGGGAATACATTAATTGTAACACCAAATTTGTTGTTTACCTGATAACTTGTAATACATGTTCAATACAATATGTAGGTAGTACCATTAGACCCCTGAGATGTCGACTTGTGAACATATTAGGCAGGTAGCCCCTAGAGATCTTTCTAGCCCTTGTAGCACTCCATTTCTTGATCTGTAATAATGGTAATGTAGCCCAGATGAGCTGCCAAGGCATACAAAGAGTTCAAATTAACTATCGAGGCGGTGATCACAGAAACTAAATGGATCTTTAAAATGGGGACTAGAATCCCTAATGGACTTTACTTTGTTTTTGACGTTACAGGCTTTGTAGACCTGTAATTCTGCTTTGCATATGATATGGATTGTTTATTAATCCTTCTTTACCACTTTAAATGTATCCATGTATTGAATTATATTTACTGTTATTTGATACCTATTTAGCTATTTATATACCCTCTTGCGAACGTTGGGTAAATCCTTCTATGTGGTCTTTAATAATAATATAATAATAACATTTTTGTAGGGTTTTTATTACTTATAGATAAATCTTGATTATGATCCTCTTTTACCTACCTGCTAGATCCCTCTTGCTTATCCATATTTAACTGAAGTTATTGATAAATACAGATATAAGGTTTCTTTGGACTGTATGTTTTAAACAGTATATTGGGTGAAACGTTTTTGGGTTGATTGTATATATATATATATTTTTATCTGTGGGATAGAGGGCACTGTTGCTATCGTTGTGCTTGGAGACAAAGCACAGAGGGAACCACTAAGGCAGCTACTGGTCGGGAAGGGAAGGTGTTTCAGAAAATAAAAAATAGCCTAGCTTAAAAAAACTTTTCTTAATGTAGTATTGAATTCATTGACTATTTTATTATGTAGTTGTACATCAAGCAAACCAAATAAAATAATAGGAGTTTTGATGTGATCAAACATAATGGGGGAGATATTTCATAAAGTTTTTAAATCTTATCATGCACTTTCTTGATATGCACAGTGTTAAGATAATGCATCCATGGGAAATTATTAAAATGTTATATGCCGTCATTGGATAAAATGTGAAGGATTTTTCAGACAATATTGCCAAGCAACCTAAATCATATACTTCTTGGGAATGTAGTATTAACAAAATAAAGTTCTCTGTAACAGAAGGCAGTTCCAGCATCCAATACAACACAGGTGGGTGATTGTATTGTATACACTGCATGACAGAAAGAAACACCATCTGCTATTTGTATATGTGTAAGTGGTGGAACACGTTAAAAAAAATGCAATAAAAAACAAAACCTGTAATATGGTAATTTTATGTAAATGGAAATATACTTAGGGAGCACTATCTGACTGCTCTCTGGACCCTTATCCTCTTTCTTCTCCTACCATCTTTGACATTGGAAAGCATATGTTAATGAAATGGAGGGCAGACTGGGAGAGGTGCCAGAGAGTGTTTAGCTACTGTATGATTATAATGTTACTTTAACAGGCAGGATACCCTTGAAAAAGCTATAAGAGAGATAGCGAAACGCGTTGGGACAAATACAAGTTAGTAGGGTAGCACCCTCAATATCATACAATAAGACCCTTCACCCAAGAAGGTTATATCACTATAGCATAATAGGAGAAGGAATTAAAAGAGGATTCCCCTACTTTTTAACCCACATCTTTTAAATATTTGCAATATGTGCATTGCACTTTATCTTGGATGTTTTATATAATGTTTTTGTCTATGGAAAAATAAAGCTGTGTTTTGACCTGCATCCTTGGAACACGTAAGTCTTCTTTACACATTTTGTATATGGTTTGTATCTATTTATTGCATTGATAAGATAGTAATACTATTTATTTGGTCTGATCTATTTTTGGGTGAGAGGAGGACAGCGCAGCTACCAGCTTTAACCTTTCAAGACATCTGTGATACAGTGTAATTTCGAAAATTTTAGAAAATAAGTTTTTCCGTGCATTTTCGAAAATACGAGAAATCCTTGTAATTTCGAAAATTTTCAAAAATGCGGTTTCGGAAAAGTTCGGAAGGCAGAAAACCGGAAAATCCGCGATATCCCCGAACTAAGTAAATCCGCCGCGGATTCGGGTTCGGATCCGCGAACTGGGCCATCACTAGTTATCAGTGAATTGCGACCTAAACAGCCTGCCAGTGAATTTAAAGCAATTAGTTCAATAACTTGGCCAAATTATTTTAAGCCCAGCAACCACATCACGGTTTGCTTTATTCTGCTGGGTCCTAACCTTTAATCTTAGTAAATTTTACCTAAGTAAGAGACGTAATTCTCAAACTTTATCTTAGTAACAGTACCTGCCTTTAATGAGATGAAAATCCCTGATGCTTGTTCGCTTACTGTCTAGGGACTAAGGGCAAGGTCACACTGCAACGCAAACGCAATAGCATCCGATTTCATGTGCGATTTTCGTTGCGTTTGCCCTTACGATTTCTTCAATAAGTATAGGAAAACGCATGCGATTGCGATTAAAAATGCAGAACGCAAAACGCAATCGCACCGAAAAACGTGCGTTTTTTTGCGTTGCCGCGTTTTCAATGATTTTGTAAAATCGCAAGCGCAATCGCAATCGCAATCCCAAACGCAATCGCAAACGCAAAAAAAACGCAGCAGTGTGGCCTAGCCCTGACTCTCCAGCTTTAAGTACTTGAACACATGGGCCACTGTGGGTGGAGCACACATTTCCCAGAGGCTTGGTCAAACCTCCAGTGCTTACAAAATACATACAAAAGATGGGATAGTATGCATCCACACAGAGTGCAACTAGAGACCAAAACTTTCAAATATATACAAACAGAAGTCTGGTGCACATCCAACTAATTTGCTTACATTTAACGTTATCAGTGAATTTCGACCTAAACAGCCTGCCAGTGAATTAAAGCAATTAGTTCAATAACTTGGCCAAATTATTTTAAGCCCAGCAACCACATCACGGTTTGCTTTATTCTGCTGGGTCCTAACCTTTAACCGTAGTAAATTTTACCTTCGTAAGAGACGTAATTCTCAAACTTTATCTTAGTAACAGTACCTGCCTTTAATGAGATGAAAATCCCTGTCGCTTGTTCGCTTACTGTCTAGGGACTGACTCTCCAGCTTTAAGTACTTGAACACATGGGCCACTGTGGGTGGAGCCTAGGCTTCTGATGTTTGTATATATTTGAAAGTTTTGGTCTCTAGTTGCACTCTGTGTGGATGCATACTATCCCATCTTTTGTATGTATTTTGTAAGCATTGGAGGTTTGACCAAGCCTCTGGGAAATGTGTGCTCCACCCACAGTGGCCCATGTGTTCAAGTACTTAAAGCTGGAGAGTCAGTCCCTAGACAGTAAGCGAACGAGCAACAGGGATTTTCATCTCATTAAAGGCAGGTACTGTTACTAAGATAAAGTTTGAGAATTACGTCTCTTACTTAGGTAAAATTTACTAAGATTAAAGGTTAGGACCCAGCAGAATAAAGCAAACCGTGACGTGGTTGCTGGGCTTAAAATAATTTGGCCAAGTTATTAAACTAATTGCTTTAAATTCACTGGCAGGCAGTTTAGGTCGCAATTCACTGATAACGTTAAATGTAAGCAAATTAGTTGGATGTGCACCAGGCTTCTGTTGTTTGTATATATTTGAAAGTTTTGGTCTCTAGTTGCACTCTGTGTGGATGCATACTATCCCATCTTTTGTATGTATCCTGCTTAGGACCTCAGATTTCCCAGTGACAAGCCCCCCCTTATAGACTCCCTGGTTGCAGCTGGGTATAGTATAGTATTTGTATAGTATTTGAGGTTGAATAAAGACATACGTCCATCCAGTCCAACCCATCTAGCAATATCCTCATTTCCTGCCTAACTGTTAATCCAGAGGAAGGCAAAACCCCCACCAAATTTATGAAGGGGGAAAAAATTCCTTCCTGACTCCAAGTGGCAATCGGAAATTTCCCTGGATCAACTCTACTTTATGTATCACTACCAGTAACGTACACAACGTCCACTGGAAGACAGTTCCATACCTTTACCTCACAGTAAAAAAACCCTTTCCGAACTTGAAGCCTAAACCTTTTTTCTTCAAGTCTTAAGGGATGTCCTTGTGTCCTCTGACATGTTCTATTGGTGAACAATGCCCCAGATAGTTTATTGTATTGCCCGTTAATGTATTTATACACAGTAATCATATCCCCATGCAAGCGCCTTTAAAGTATAGTATAGGGTATAGGGTAGTATTAGTATTAGTGGACCTCCTGAAGCCTACCAGCAAAGGGAGGCCATTATTTCCTCACTTGATCTGTCTGGCTTCTGCCAGGAGATTGAGTGGGGTAGTTGGTCTTAACCACCACACGGCACTTGTGCTGTACTACAGTGTTGGGTGTGAAAGCACTGAACTAACTTTGATGATCTTCAGCATCTTCATAACACAATTTCTTTTATCAATATTGTACTCATTTTAAATTGTTGATATCCTTTCTGTAAACTGTTGCACAAAACTGCACAGCATAATCATATAAGGGCTTACAAGGGATCTGCACAGCAGCAGAATAAAGGTGCCAATAAACACGTGACTTTGGCTGCTAATTCACAATCAGATTCCATTGGAATTTGAATGTGGATTGACTGAAGGACAACAGACAGTTCTGTAAAAAGTAATATGGAACGATTGTTCCTATAATTTGTTCTGTCCATAGATACACACAATCGTTAATGTCTCCTTATACTGCAGTATAGAGAGCCGGTAATGATCCAATGATAATTTTCCATTCAGATTGATAGCCAGCGATGCCAGCAGCGTTAGCTCGGTGGCTTTACAACCTTTTTATACATTGCTGATATTTAGTAAATCCCGTCACATCTGAATGTGTATGGGCACCTTTATAATACTATGCTCCCTACAGGAAAAGCATTTTATTTGCTTTAGTAAACACTGCCTGACACTACTGTTACAGTCTACTGTTCACATTAAGTCCTTCTATGTCAACACCAATCCATTTAGGTTATGACTAGCATTTCTGTTTTTCCAAATGGATAATTTCACATTTTTAAAATGTTGCCGTTTTGCACACTATTAACCAAGACTACTAGAATCACCATGCAAGGTGGAGACATCTAACTCTGAGTTTTATAGTCCTGCTAAATTTTTTATCATCATAAAACACAATATTTTATTTAATACACAGTAGTAAATAGTTTTGTCCTTATAGGGTCTAATGTTAAAAATATGTTTTATTTACTACTAATTCTAAGCTACATTATAATAATTAAATAATTTCCATGCCATGCCTTGGCTTGAGAAGTGTTTAATCCCTATATTTATATGGTATATTGATGGGGAAGCAATCTACAAAACAACCATTAAAAGGGAACTGTGGTCTCCATACAAGTGGCCTTTATTAAAAAGGGCACACCCAGTAGCCACAGCAAAAGGAGAGGTGAGACAGCTTGTTGTATGTTTGAGAATGTGCTCTGTCTATTGGGACTATGTTATCTGGAGATTTTAGATAACATAAAAAGTAATGGCTCATACTGTACACACGTGTAAAGCATGATGTGTATGCACAGCTGTTTTGTGCCGTGTATGGGCATTTTGTTGCCCAATACGGACGCTCAGTCTGGGTATAAATTCTTCTTGTTTATTGGAACATTTTAGGTGGGTGAATTATCATTACATTTAGGTTCAGTAGAGGATATATTGTTTTTGAGATTCAAAGGTTCACCTGTGGTGAGATATATTTATAGATCTGGCATATATATTTGTATAAATTATGTATTTTGATGATTTGATGATTGAGAAAGAAAAAGATAATTAATAATATTTAATTATTATTTTATGTTGTGTCCCAGACACACACAAATTTTTCAAGGGTTCCCCACAGATATAAAGGTTGGGAAACACTATTTAGCTGATCCAGACAGTCCTTTAGCCAGCCCACTACAAGTGATGTGTTCCTCTCATCTTTGCTACTTTGGATTACTGCTCCCCTGGGTAGGGAGTTTGGAGGATAGCACCTACTAATTTATGGCAATTTGCCATATCTGTAGTGCTGGGGTGAAACTACACTGTTCCAGACAATAATATCACAGCACAGAAACCTGCCTCTGTTAGTCATAGATCATGTTAGAGATGATCCTGCCTCTCAGACACAGAACAGAGATTTATCAGTGTTAACAAGCTCTATTCACACACACACACACACACACACACACAGACACACACACACACACAGCCATAAAATCGACTACATTTTGTATTGAATAGGGGGTCAGTGAGCGTGTTCAATAGGTTACATGCACACATGGCTCTTTGAAGACTACATGGGTTGTGAGTTGTACTAGCAATAACATGTAAGGCTCACATGATATATGTAAATGCAAGTTACTAGAGAAGAATCTTACAATATATAAGGGTTCTGGGGGGGAAAAGCTTGCAATTTCGTATTACAAAAAATGTTGTTTAGTTCTCCTTTAAACCTAGAAGCTAAATACAGAACAATCTACCCATGTTGTTTCTTTCTGGGTTGTCTCTTTCAGTGGTTGTTATTGTTTGTTACCTGAAAAAGAAAATTTTATTTGCAAGATTATTGAAAAAGTAAAATGGATATGGTAGTATCATTTGGAAACAGCCTGTAATCCTTTACTTTTTCTTGTAAAATGCAAGTAACATAAAGTAAACATAGCAAGACAAGTCAAGGACAAGGCCTTCCAAGCTGTACATTACATCACTAGCCGGATCTGCCTTCCCTTCAATTTTCCCTTTTGCTACTTCAAATCAAGTCCACCATCTGCTGTGACAAGTGTTCACATTCACCTTTTCTCTCTTATCAGTTCTCTTGCAGGGAAGTGCTCTGGAGGCTGACAGCCTAATCTGGCTGCTGATACCGCAATTCCATATTCATCTATCTGCCCTGCGGGCTGCTGCTGAGTCTATTCTTTTATCAAAGTAAGAACTTTATAAGAAAAAACACATTCAAAATGAGAAAAAGGCAAAACCTCATCACAGACATGTGTAGTGCTAGTCCTGCTTTTCCACTGCAAAAGGCCTGATTGTATTAATTGTATGGGGTTCTTTGGGAACACATTTTATCAAACAGACTTTTTGAAATAATGCCATCAGAGGAGTACATGTCCCTATCAGCCCTAATGTCCTTCTACTAGCAGACAGGGGTGACTTTGGTGCAGGTAAAATAGATATTCAAACTATTTTCAGTTGCTATTTTAAAAGTCGTTGATTTTCATTACAGGATTTGGAAAAGGAAGTACTGGTAGTGTTTGTGTAAAGGACCCTATGAGTTGTGAATAAGCAGAAATTGTAATTTATATCCTTAGCTATAGGGATGGGCAATCTGGGAAACTTCCCAGTGGCTACGGATCATTAAACAATGGCTACCAGAGCCTTGACCTATCAGATTGTTGGACAAAGTGGCCACATACTGTATATAAAGTGTATACACAGCTTAGGAATATACAGAAAGCCTCTTACACACGTAAGGCCGTGTGAACAAGGCACGATGGCCAACAGATGCGTAATGAACTGCTACTTTTACCAAATGTTGCACGGGTGTGGCTGCTCATTCAGGGGTCAACATACAACCCTTAACCAATCGGCCACACACGTGCAACAGCAAGCTGAATCAGCCATTTGTCGGGCCTTGCTCACACATTCCTACATGTGTACAAAGCTTAAAGTTAGTTGGTCTTGGTAAAACTATTTGTGAATGGATAGAGAAGTGGCTACAGATCAATTAAAGTCAGATATTTTAGTACTTAAGCTTCGTACAGACGTACAATGTGCCGGGAGACCCACGACCCCCGAACACAACCCCATGGCCGTTTTGGCCAATAGTCGCACGTGTGTATACATTCGGTTGGGGGATCGTTCATTAATCTGCCATGGTGGATTGACAAACAAGCCCCGACAGTACTCATACACGCGTGCAACTATCATCCGGAATGGCCGTCGCACAAATGGGTCTTGTTTGGGGGTCGTGGGTCTGCAGGCACATTGTACGTCTGTACAAAGCTATAACTTTCATTCATGTAAAATAATGCATCATTTCATTGTTTCTCTGTGAGAATCTAGTTGTTTTGTTATTTGCATTGCAGGAGAAAAGCAGTATTTCTTCAGGCAATGTCAAATGCCAGCAGTCTATAAAAATATTTGAAGGGTACGTAAATTGTAGAACAGCCGCAGCACAGCTGTGTACCTATTAACTTTGTAAGTAGGTTAAATGTAATGAATGAGGTGGCTGTCTTGACTAAACAGAAACATTTCCAAAGACTATGAAGTGATCATACTTCATAATCCGGTAAAAAGAATCCATTTGTTGCCTAAAACTAAAGCTGGCCATACACTACCTCCAAATTACATCAATTAGACATTAGTTCTGACATGAATGTCCAACTGATTGGATGTCGAGTGGAGCAGCAGCTTTACCTCCCAACATTCCTGGGACCTTTCCTGACTGGATCATGTTTACAGATGTTATTAAATTGATAAAAAGATCATGCTATACATCACAAAATTATTGTCAGAATTTTGCAGGTAAGTTTGTAGTTTATGGTCTGCTTAAAGGGTCATTATACCCTAAAAACAACTTCCCTTCCCTAAAGCGATAATTTTATAAGAAGCAGGTATACCATCCTCTCATTCTGCTTTATTTTAAAAGTAATTAGCTTTAGAATTGGCTTTAGAAGTTTAGTCAATAAGTGCCTGCACCCCCATGCATTAAATCTTGTTAAAGCTACTTTCAGCTAACAGCTTGTTTTTATAACTTTTTTGCCAATAAACTGTTGATCTAAGTCTTTAAGTCTTCCTGTTGTAGTTAATGGAAGCGTTGAGTACCTAAAAAATGGGCAAATTTTTTTTCTAGCTTTTTAAAAAAAAACTCCTCATGCTAAATTTCTTCAGTAGCAGCCAATGGGAAACGCCAAAGAAACTCTTCGTAAAATTGCACCACCCCTGCTTGTCGTTGGGCTGACATTCTGGATGTACTACACACAGGAAAACTTCTTCTGGCGTCTGTATAACGATTCAAATGCTGGGTTAATGCTGGACAAATGCATGATAAATGGCAAAAAAAAAGGAAAACATCAGCAGTTACTTGCTGCCAGCTTCATTGATGACTGAATGCCAACATGCCCCCGTGTGAAAGACTTGGTGTCAGGTATGCCATTTTCTTGCCTGACTCCTGACTTTATATTTGTAACATTGTTTTCTTTTGAACTCAGCCAGGGAGACTGAAATTTGCAAGCAATGAAAAACTTCTAAAGCTGATTAGTTTTAAACAAAAGCAGGACTGCACGATCGGACAGGTCGGAAAATCACAACCGATCACGCGGTCCTCTATGGACCACACGATCGGTCACGCCTAACTGTCGGACGCGGCTGCTTTTGCAGTCCTTCCTCCAGTCGAAAGCCTCGAACAGTCGGTCAGGAGGAAGGATTGTATAGTGTGTACCAGCCTTAAGACTTTGGTTTACTGGTAGTTTTGATCTGACTTATTGAACTGACTGTTTTTAGTAGAATTATATCCAGATTATGAGTTCATTTTCCAGAGTTCCTAGTCACTATTCAGTCAGACACCGTACACCCCAAAAATTCATATCTACTAACACACAAATAAGAAAATCCAGATGCACAAAGAGCCCATCACAATTTACAACTGTACAGAGATGATGTATAACACAACACAAATGTATTTTCTAAAGGATACTCATTTTGTTTTCTGTAATCTGCAGAATGGAACTAACATTTGAGCAAACACAGTACAACATTTCTATTTGGATTATTCTCAGGAGGTTTCAGGTGTGGCCTTAAAATTAACTTTTAAAGATTTATCAAACATTCTAGGTTATGTCTGGTCAATGCTGAACTGCCGCATTTGTGTTTTCTAGGAGGTATAATATATTGTGGCTGTGGCCATATATCATTTAGTCCTTACCTAGTTTCATGAAAACACAACAGCAGCTGAAGCAAGCAACTCCTTTATTCAGGTAGCAATGCACTAATAGGAAAAACTAGTCACATCTCCCTTCTTACAAGGAGCCATAACAAAACTGATGCTAGGATAACCAACAACATAAAAACATTTAATTGATTTTAACATACAACGGATGTCAACAAGATTTTAAGTTATAATCCCTATTACATTCACATGTCTGTGAATCTGGATGGAGGACGCATAACTGATACTGGGTCTGATACTGGGTCTTTCCTTAAAGGGAATGTCCACCCCTTTCTTTAAAAATGCATATATTGTAGAATACCCCCCAAAACCTAAAGTTCGTTTTGGCCAAAAGCTTTAAATCGCCTCCCACACTGAGCTATTATACTTACATGCTCCTCCTCGCTCCACCACTGCGGCTCTGCACTTCTGGGTAAGGCAGTCAGTGTCGGTCATGACTGTGACGTCACAGCCAATCACTGACTGCCATTCCCGGAGCAGTCTCCACTGTGGCTGCTCAAGAACATAAAAAGAACAGAGCAGCCACAGTGGAGATTGACTGAGAACCCGGAAGTGGCGGTGGAGCGAGGAGCATGTAAGTATAATAGCTCCATGTGGGAGCTGATTTAAAGCTTTTGACTAAAACGATCTCTAGGTTTTGGGGGGTAATCTACAGTATATGAATTTTTGAAAAAAAGGCACCTATAACTGGTGCCTTCTAAGGTGGTAACAACAAATGATATTGGCACATAACTTAGTTTATAGTATTTGAGGTTGAATAAAGATATACGTCCATCCAGTCCAACCCATCTAGCAATATCCTCATTTCCTGCCTAACTGCTGAAAAAAACCCAACAAATTTATGAAGGGGGAAAAAATTCCTTCCTGACTCCAAGTAGCAATCAGAAATTTCCCTGGATCAACTCTACTTTATGTATTAATACCATTAACTTGCAACATTCCTTGTTTGCAGAAACTCATCCAGCATTTTTTTAAATTGACCAATGAACCTGCCATAACAACGTTCACTGGAAGTTCCATAGCTTTACCGTTCTCACAGTGAAAAAAACCCTTTCCGAACTTGAAGCCTAAACTTTTTTTCTTCAAGTCTTAAAGGACATTTATACTCACCTTCCCTCTGCTCCTCTCCTTGCACGACCAGACCAATAGGAAGGCAGTGTCTTCCTATTGGCCTCGTCGCCGAGGGGAGGATGGGGCGGAGCCTACCAAAACAGCGTTTCAGTAACGCTGTGCTTCAAGTTACGCGAACCCAGGGGTGAGGACCTAGAGGTTCAGTTCCTCACCCTGGGTAAAAGGTACTGACCAAAGAAGAGGAGCGTGAGTATAATTGTCCTTTAAGGGATGTCCTTGTGTTCTATGACATGTTCTATTGGTGAACAGTGCACCAGGTTGTACACAGGAGGACAAAATTGCACTGCATATTCCAAATGAGGCCTTACCAATGCTTTGTAAAGAGGGAGAATTACATTTTCCTCCCTTGAATCCATACCTCTCTTTATACAAGACAATACCCTGCTGGCTCTGGCTGTTGCTGCCTGGCACTGCTTGCTACCTTTAAGTTTGTTATCCACCAAAACTCCAAGATCCCTTTCCAACAGGGATTCACTTAACACAGAGCCATTTATAGTATAAGTAGCACAAGGATTTTTAAGTCCAAAATGCATCACCTTACATTTATCAACATTGAATCTCATATGCCACTTAGCAGCCCAATGTGACAATCTATCTAGATCCACCTGCAACGATTGCACATCCTCTGAAGTTTTTAATGGTCGACAAAGTTTTGTGTTGTCAGCAAACACAGAAACCTTGCTGACAATACCCACTTCCAAATCATTAATAAACAGATTAAATAGAAGCAGCCCCAACACAGAACCCTGTGGCACCCCACTTAGCACTTTAGTACATAACTATGAAGCCCCATTTACAACTACTCTCTGCATCCTATTCATTAACCAATTTTCTATCCATGTACAAATGTGACTCCCCAGACCAACAGACCTCAGCTTATACATTAGTCATCTATGGAGGACTGTATCAAAAGCCTATGCAAAATCCAAGTAAACTACATCTACTGCTATGCCAGAGTCTAAATTTCTACTTACTTCCTCATAAAAGCCAAGCAAATTAGTTTGACAAGATCTATTCCTCCTAAATCCATGCTGGTAACTACTTAAATGTCAGTCCTTGAAACATACTCTAGAACATGTTCCCTTATTAAACTTTCCAGGATATTCCCAACCACTGAAGTTAAACTTACAGGCCTGTAATTACCCGGCTGTGAACAACTACCCTTTTTGAATATTGGAATAACATCAGCCTTTTTCCAATCCTGAGGCACACCACCAGACATGAGGGAATCTGCAAAACTGAACTTAGCTCCCTAAGTACCCGAGGATTTTATCCGGTCCAGGAGATTTATTAATATTAACCTTACTTAGTTCTTTCTGTACCATATCCTCGGTTACAATGGCCTAGATAAAACTGAACTTAGCTCCCTAAGTACCCGAGGATGTATTTTATCCGGTCCAGGAGATTTATTAATATTAACCTTATTTAGTTCTTTCTGTACCATATCCTCCGTTAACCAAAGTGCACTTGAATCTTTTATACCATTATTGCTACTATACTCTATGATATATGTACTTGGATCTTCTATAGTGTATACAGAGGAAACAAAAGGGACCGGCACATTTATGACAGTGAGCTCCAAATGCTGAACAAGATCTAGGTTTGTGGCTTCGGCCACATCTGGGACAGTAGGTCTCCTGGGTTGCCAGTTTTTCTGGTATATCAGAAATATTCTTTTCACTTGTGGAATATCTGTGCTGTTAATTAACTGCCAATACCTATAGTTCTCAGTTGTCATTGCTTGTACTCTAGCAGTTGTCAATACTTTGGCTCTGCAAATATCAATTGCTTGAGTAAAAGTCAATGTAGAACTTTCAAGCAGTCTCTTTCACTTTGGTGTTCGTGACACGGAAATCTTGTCCCTTACCATAAGGTCTTCATTGGCCCCAAATTCACATTCTCTGGCTTTTTGCCTTAATTCTGTGACAAAAGGTATCTATGCCTGCTTCCTTGTCATACTTGTGCTGCCAAAACTGATATGTTTCAAGGACCGTTTTTTCTTTGGTTCACAGTAATCTCTAAATGCCTTTAGTGCTTCTGCTAGTATTTGGTGTGCAGGATCAGCATATATATTGTGCAATGTGCATATGATTGTAGATCTCTAATGCTCTGTCCCCAATACAGTGTAACAGCAATTTTAAACTCCTCTGGCTTCCTGTTTGCAAAGACTGTTATGGTCTTGCCCTTGACCCAGCGCCTGGGTTGATTCAGTTGCTCAGTAGAGATCTGAGTATGTTTGAGCCATTCAACAACCAATCAGTAGAAATTACTGTTAGGAACATTCCAAGGTAGTGTGCATTCTGGGAACAAGAAGAACGGTTACAGAACCTGAAATATCAGCTCACAAACAGCAGGGAATAGCAAGAGGTTTAAATTCAACAGATTTTTCAAAACGGAATATAAAGAGAATAAAAAGAATATAAAGAATAACTATGTATGCATAATAGAAACCAAGAATTTTCCACTGAACTTTCCCTTTAAAACCCACTATACTATTATCTAGAGAAAAAAAAGATATTGCAAGTGGAATTATGCCTTTAAACATCACAATATGTTATTTGCCATGATCTGAGCCTGCTAGAATAAAGCATATTTTCAACAATGTTCCAGGCCTAATAAAAGTATATTTGCATATTGCCGTTTTTATTTTTAGAATACCGAAACATGAATTAATTTCAACTTATTAGTAATTTTCCAGCCTGCATTTTAACATTCTCATTTTCCTGTTCAATGTATTATCCTGTTTTTAGCATCTTAATCCTGTGCTAATGATGTTACTAGATTTTTCTTTTTTTAGCTCATGAAATTGTGTTTGCTGCAGTACAAATGTTTTTTGTTTTCCATTGTATTTTTTAATATTAGAATTGCTAAATTCATATAATAAAGTATATTGATGTTCTGCTAAGAATAAACTTATAATTAAACTTTAAACAAAAAGTCATCTTGTTTACTGGGCCACTTCAACAATTAGGTGAACTTAGTACATGGTTGGTATATGATGGCCATGAATTAAGCTTAGTTTACACTTGCTCTGGCATTGTTGATAGTCTGCCCTACTAGATCTATGAATGACCTTCGACAGAGGTGCCATGCATGTGTCTTTGTCGACCACTTGCACATGTGTTTGTTGGTTGCTCGTAGGTCAGGCGAGCATATCACACTTGTGTACTAGGCTTTTGTGCTCAAAGCCATGCAAACTCATATTAATGTACAAAACATTTTGTTGTAGCTAAAAAAGCTACTCAATAACTAAGAATAATATAGACCTGCTCAAACTAGTTTTATATTTTTAGGTCAGTTCAGATATTATACCCATCAGTATATAACATACTTATTCGGGTAGTGCCCCTGTTCGCCCTGCAGTGCACAGGACAAAATTCTCCCGGAGGAGAGACAGGAGGCAAGTCCTATACGGACTCTGCTATCCTCCTGGTGGGCAGTTTTTCAGACTTTGGGGGGAGGGGGATCCAGGAGAACCATTTGGAGCTGGGATGTAAGGTAAGGATTTTATTACACTACATAGTGGGGGGGTTTATAGTTTTGGGGGTGGACATTTTCTGTATATTTGTTAAACATGAATGTGTGAAAATGTGTTTTGTATTTGAAAGCTGAATGTAGCTGAAAGCTGTGTCTTGCCTCCCGTTCTCCAATAAAACCTGCAGGAGCCAGGAGTGAAGGTAACAAACTTCCGTCGGGACCTGTTAAAAGATCAGCGGAGACGTTTCTTACCTTCGCTCTTGGCTTCTGCAGGTTTTATTAAAGAACGGGAGGTAATACTGTACAGAGCTGTTTGGTGTTGTGCAACTATAACAAGACATCAATTCAGACATGTTAATTAAAATATATTACGGAGCATGCACAATTACAAGATATACTTAGGGGCATATTTATAAAGCAATGGGTGGGCGTGTCTCCCGGGGAAAAAACACGATGGTGTAAGTATAAGTGCGCAAATAGTATGAAAAAGGGAACGACGTGGCAAATGAGCAGAAAAAATGTCAGTGGGGGATTGTGAAACGTCAATTGTTAAATAAGGGACGAAAGTGTGTGTAATGACAGTGTGGGAGAAAAAAGGGTATACCAAAGCCCACAATAACGAAGCGGAGAACAGAATACTTAGTCGCGATGTCAGAAGTGGACACAAGAGATTATTATTACCATAGATATGACACGTAAGAATGGGTGTTTTGAGTGGGGGTGAAAGATATGGATATAGGGTATGGTTGCCGTGCCTGCGACATTGCCTTAGGAATGAGGTTGAGGGCGGGGATAGAGTGCGTCGGGGGTCGGCCGGGGGGGATTAGTCTTACGTGTGGACATTATGCTTCTACACGGCAGTTACAAGGAATTGGGGGGGCCAGGTAGGAGTTAGAAATTCGATTTTTGGGGGGTGGACATTATGTGCTCTTTTAGAGGTCCGCTGCTCGCCAAATGTTCACTAATAATGTTATTTGGTCGGGTTTTTTTTTTTTTTTTTGTTTTGTTGTGTTTTTTTTTTGTTTTTTAATTTTTTCGTTTGTGTAGTTTCGTTTAGTATTTGATTTGTTTTTAGTTGGATATGAGTAGAACAAGTTGTTTATTTTTTTTTAAAATTTTTAGTTTTTAATGTTTTTTTTTATTTATATAATTTTTTTAATTTATTTTAATTTTTTTATATAATTTTTTTTTTTTTTTTTTTTTTTTTTTTTGTTTTTTGTTAAGTTATTTATATTGATGTTTTTAGGATTTTTTATTAATCATTCAATGAATAGTCATCCGCTTTGCCCTTTGCTTAAGGGACAGTCCAGTGGAAATGATCAATATTTCACAATTGTGGGTAATGCCTCCTGTTATTCTACATATTCTCTCCATTTTGAAAAAATTGTTGATTTCAATACCTTGGCTGATCCCTGCTGTTGACATTAGTGAGTTGACATTTCAGGTTCTAATGGCCTTCTTCTTCCCAGAGTGCACCACTTCCCTGGAATGTTCCTAACAGTAATTTCTAACTGATTGGCTGTTGATGGGTCAAAGATTTCAGATCTCTACTGAGCAACTGATAAACAACCAGGCACTGTCAAGGGCAAACAATAACGGTCTCTACTAGGGGTCCCTGCAAACAGGAAGTTCAGTATTCGGTTTTGCATTATTTATACACAGACACAATGCTGATGGGGCAGTTTAATGTCATTAGGATGGAAAACGACTGCTCTTTTTTTAGATAGCCACCCAATGAGCCAACTTAAATATAATGACTATGGCTGAAAATTAAACACAAATCAACAATTATTTAGGGTGAGGCAACACTAAGTAGAGATAGACCCAAAGCGAACTTGCACCTGAGTTCGAGATGAACTTTATAAGTTTGGATGAACTTGAAACTATTCGAACTAGTTCGTGTTCGAACTGGTTTTGTTTTTTCCGACTTGGGCTGTATTTTCGAGTAATTATCGTAAAGTCAATAATTTGAATTTTCGGGCCGTATCGCTACCCTAGAATGTATAGTTTGGTAACCCTTGAAAGTATCGTTCGTTTTTCGGTAACCATCGAATGTACGGATCGTTTTGCTAACCCTAGAATGTACACCGTTCGCTAACCCTCGAATTGTAGCCTTCAATTTTCGGTAACCCTCGAAAGGTACCCTTGAATTTATCGTTCTTTTTCCATTAACTCTTGAAAGATATCGTTCATAACACTCAATTGGCTGTAACCCTGGAAAGTAACTTATATATAACCAAAACAATAAGTAGACCATGACAACATCAGTCTTACAAGCCCGTATTTATTATGTCATACCATGGGTACACAAGGTATTAACGTTTCGGTACGCTATATATACCAACAACTGCACTTGGCAAACCAGCTTCAATCATTCTCAACTCGATGGCAACGGCTCATTCATTTCTCTTCTTGCTTCTCTAATGCCTCTCCTCTCTTTCGTCCTCCACTGGTTGCCCATCATAGCAAAAGATCCAGTTCAAACTGCTTTACCTATCCTATAAACTATCCAACAATAGCCCCTCATCCAGACTTTTCAACAATCACTCCCCCCATGACTTTAATGGGTCGAATTCAAACTTTCGAACTTTATGAAGTTCGAAAGTTGAAATGGGACTAAACTTTATTAAGTTGTCCATCTCACATAGAGCAGACGGGAACACGCATGAAAGTTCTACCTGTTATCATCCACATATGTTGCGTTATCGTAGTTCATTTTCTCAGGGGAAAAAAAGGTGATCGCATGCTTCCTGAAAATTGCATTGCAGCGCAAACAGACAAAACCACACACCTAGTGTGGCCAAACCAATTGCCAACCTAGAGTGCGCTTTTGACACATGGTCGGATTGCATTTGCAATCGGATTGAACATGCTTGGTCAAATACTGATACAATTTACTACAAAATTTTCTGACCATGATTGCTGGTTAAAAGGTTTGATTGATATTACACTAGAGTGACACCTCTCTGTGAAATCAGTAAAATTGGAAAACAACAAACTCCTGTTACTTCTGCCTCCCCTCTGCCCTCCTCTGCCCCCTATTACACGGCTGCCTAGTGTTTTGATTTTCATAAAGGTGGAAAATGTGCTTCTGAAATGGACTAAAACAACCCCAGTCTAAAGGACACGCTATTAGTTTTTGTAATGCGAAAGGCATTTTTGTGTTGAAAACTTGTGATTTTACAAATCGCTTCCATTACATAACCTGCGTGTACTTTAAAAAAAATCCATTACATTATCTTTCATCATCCGTATACATTTGAAGTAAATTACTTTAAATTGTATTGAAATACCAAAACTGGCAGTAATGAAGCTATTTTGCTCTAGGCACCATTTAAAATGTATGAACATAAAAATGTACCTGCATCATTAAGTTTATTTGAGACTAGTGAGAATAAAAAAAATCACCATGTAAGTTTTAATGAGATGTGTTTTTCATTTCAGTTATATAACCCAAGACTATATTCATTTCTAGTAAAAATAGATCTGTTAACAAGACCGATCTGACTTTAAAAATACTGACATTACAGATCGAGATTTCTAAGAAGCGGAGCGCCAAAAAATTAAATAAATAACTTTATAACCCGATGGAGATCGTTTTCATAAATAATTAATATGTTCTGTAGAGAGAACCAACCTTCATTAATAATTCTGCTTTTTTATTTTTTAGTTGGCGTCAGCGAGTTGCTCCGAATCTTTATATATCAATGAGATGGTAATATTCCTGAATTTCGTTTTTACTATGCAAGGCAAACAATTTGTGGGTGAAATATAAATAAATAAAAACATTTATGGATGGGCTTTACAGGAGGAATAGAAATAATTCAACATTTTTGTAGAACGTCAAACAAACCGGGGATTTAAATGAGGGAAACTGAGCGTAAACCTCTTTGATCACACATTTCCCTTGGATTCTGTACGGTTCATCATTGCTTTAAACCTTGAAAAATATTAAAAATTCATTTTGTTAGATACTTAAGTTACATATGAATAAATGAACAAATGCCCAGCCACATAAGAAACATAGAAGGTTTTTTCTACCTACTAGCAAAATAATTACATTATAAAGTCATTTTACAGTTTTGAAGATAAAAGTGTTCAGCCATTTTTTAAAGTGATTTTTTTTATTATATGTTAATTGGAAAAAAATGGTGTGTTCGATTACTGCTAATTCAGCTTCTATTGATTGTCAACTCTGCTGTCATCACACTCAATTGACATGGACACCATATCAGCCCAGCATGATCTTGCCAGTAGGAATTGCAGATTCTTTCCTCAGCAGTGTTGTGGGGTAGCATACAGCCACTTGCTCAAAGAAAATATACTTAAACCATTTTCTTATGTTTTCCATATGCTATGTGTTATTATAATAATGTGCAAGGCCAAGGAATGTGCACTGATTATTTCTTTATTTGTATCAGTCTTCTGACGGGTCATGTTTGTCTGGGCAGTGTCATGAAATTACTACTTCTGTTTCCTTGACGCTTTCAAGTTTCCCAGGTTATTAGAATACTTTTCAGAAAAAGTGAATTGCTGGATTATGGCTAAAAGCCATACTATTAATACTTCCTTATAATGGACATTAAATGAGCACCTTGTATGTGAAGCTCTACCAATAGGTCAGCACTTTTTACAAAAAGGAATGGGCTAAATCTCATCACCAGGGATGTCAAATACAGATTTGTTGCTGTTTTTAATTATAGCAGGAGGATATAGGTTTACCTTTAGTTTGATTGGAAGTCTTCATTTCTCATAGGTGTATAAATTACAAAAAATGTTTTGTAACTTGTAGATCAATTTCTTCCTTCTCCCTAGTGGCCATCCCTTATTATGCCCGTCACGTAGAAAGAAGCATTTTTCGAATGATTTAATGTCCAACTGTATACAAGTATACAGTTATACAATCAGATATTTGCGGTAAATAACTGAAAAAAATCCTTACTGTTACTGTATATATCTGATATATATTTGGTTTAAATATCACAAACCATTAGGTTATTTCAAGTGTAAAAAGTAAATAAACCCTTTCTATTTAAAATCCTACTGTATACTGATTGATTGTTGGAAATCAACTTTCTCCTAATTGCCATTGGAGGTTTGGTTGCGGCACATTAGGGAAGCCTCATAGGGCCATGACAAGAAAATATAATATCAATACCCACACGTTTTTTAGAAAATAAGTTATATAAATATGTAGTATTTAAAAACAGGTCAATTTGTGAGTATTAAAAGGATTTGGTCTCCTTTCCCAAGTGTACATGTTTGATGACATATCATTCTCTACAAACAATTGACTTCCCATATGTGAAATGGGTGTTTTCTAACAGTATGTTACAAGATAGCATAATGCTCTATGCATTTTTAAATTTTCTTAAGTAATAATACCCCAATCTTCACCGCAGTCTTTGCCATAGAACAAGCCCCATTTGCTGGGATACTGGAAATGCCATACTGGACTCAGTTGCCTCCATCAATTAAGGACAACTAAAGCCACTAAACACACTAAACCAGAAGGCAGAAACACCTTGATATAAAACTAATAATCTGTGTCTTACCCTCATTTGATACGGGCGCTGAAAAATTTACCTAAATAACATATGGTTTGTGCTTTAATTTCTCAGCATTCTAGTTATCACCAGTTAGGTCAACGACCATTAGTTCTGCACATGCTCAGTCCTTAGCTATGGCAGAAACTTGTTACAGTTGGTCACACCCTTAAAGCCAATCCTTTTACAGGACAGATAAAGCAAGGAAGCATGTGACTGAGGTCAGGAGGTGTGGTCTGACACTCACATACACACAGATACTTCATCAATTCTTAACACGGCTCATTTACTTAAATACTAAATCCCACTTTACTAAAGTGGGATTTTATAGCTTATTGGTGTTTTTAGGGGGTTGTTTTCAGATTCGTGGAGTATAAAAAATTGGGTTTAGCTCTCCTTTAATGTGCAAGGTATTGTGACTGAGGCCTAAGAGACAGAAGTTTACTGAGCACATTAGCAGAATCAGGCTAAGAAAAGCAGGAAGGAATGTGTTAGAGGATCAGACAAGACGAATTTGAGCAAAAGGCAAGGCACATATATAGATCGGCAAATCCCCAGCAGAGGTCATAATCATATCAACAACAAGGCACCAGAGGTTGAGTCGTTAAACGGCAGAGATTGGTCAGGCGTAAGGAATTGTAGTCAGAACAAGCAGTCAGCAAACAAGCAGTCAGCAACGGAAATCAACAAAAAGAACACACCACTAAGCAGAGGGACAAGCCAAATGCTATGGATGGATCAACCACAAGAGACAGCACCTGCACTCCCCAAGTAGGCACCATAAAAAGACATGCGCAAGACTGAGAGTGCCTGCAACTCTTAAAAAAAAAGACCTGAACGGAGCCAAAGAGAAATATGTGTCGTGGAATCAAAACTTCTTAATCTGTTTCATAGCAGTCAAAGGAAAGAATATAAATAAAAAAAGCAGGAGTAAGTGTTATTGGTGTTAGTGTAATTCATACTTATACTTTTACAAAACTAATAAATTGCTCAATAGCATTGGCACCATTAATTAATGGGGATAAGTTAGTTACGGAGGATGGCGATAAAGCAAATGTCTTGAATACTTCTTTTTTCCCTCTTATTACACTATAGAAGATCCAAGTACAGATATCATAGAGTATAATAGCAATAATGGGTAAAAAGATTCAAGTTCACTTTGGTTAACGAGGATATGGTACAGAAAGAACTAAATAAGGTTATATTAATAAATCTCCTGGACCGGATAAAATACATCCTCTGGTACTTAGGGAGCTAAGTTCAGTTTTATCTAGGCCATTGTTTCTTATTTTTGCAGATTTCCTCATGTCTGAGGTGTGCCTCTGGATTGGAAAAAGGCTGATGTTATTCCAATATTCAAAAAGGGTCAGTTGTTCAGAGACGGGTAATTACAGGTCTGTAAGTTTAACTTCAGTGGTAGGGAAGATCCTGAAAAGTTTAATAAGGGCACATGTTCAGAGTATGTTCAAGGCTGACATTAAGTAGTAACCAGCATGGGTTTAGGAGAAATATATCTTGTCAAACTAACTTGCTTGGATTTTATGAGGAAGTAAGTAGAAATTTAGAACTCTGGCATAGCAGTAGATGTGTTTACTTGGATTTGCAAAGGCTTTTGATACAGTCCCCCATAGGCGACTAATGTATAAGCTAGGTCTGTTGTCTGGGGAGTCCATTTGTACATGGATAGAAAACTGGTTAATGAATAGGATGCAGAGAGTAGTTGTAAATGGGGCTTCATCATTATGGAGTAAAGTGCTAAGTGGGGTGCCACAAGGTTCTGTGTTGGGACGTTTCTGTTAATCTTATTATTAATGATTTGGAAGAGGGTATTGTCAGCAAGGTTTCTGTGTTAGCTGACGACACAAAACTTTGTCGACCATTAAAAAACTTCAGAGGATGTGCAATCGTTGCGAGGGGGACTAGATAGATGTCACATTGGGCTGCTAAGTGGCAGATTAGATCAATGTTGATAAATGTAAGGTGATGCATTTTGGACTTAAAAATCCTTGTGCTACTTATACTATAAATGGCTCTGTGTTAAGTGAATCCCTGTTGGAAAGGGATCTTGGAGTATTGGTGGATAACAAACTTAAAGGTAGCAAGCAGTGCCAGGCGGCAACAGCCAGAGCCAGCATAGTATTGTCTTGTATAAGAGAGGTATGGATTCAAGGGAGGAAATTGTTATTCTCTCTCTTTATAAGCATCGGTAAGGCCTCATTTGGATATGCAGTGCAATTTTGGAATCCTGTGTTACAAAAAGGACATCTTTGAAATGGAAAGGGTTTAGAGAAGGCAACTAAATTAATAAGGGATTGGGGGAGCTTGAATATGAAGAGAGACTGGAAAAGTTACAATTATGTACACTGGAAAAAAGGCGCTTGCGTGGGGATATGATTACTGTGTATAAATACATTAACGGTCCATACAATAAACTATCTGGGGCGGTGATCCTCAAACTGCGGCTCTCCAGATGTTTGAAAACTACAACTCCCAGCATTCCTCAACTACAGAGAGAAGGATAGGAATGCTGGGAGTTGTAGTTTTCAAACATCTGGAGAGCCGCAGTTTGCCCATCAGTGACTGGGGCATTGTTCACCAATAGAACATGTCAGAGGACCCATGGACATCCCTTAAGACTTGAAGAAAAAAGGTTTAGGCTTCAAGTTTGGAAAGGAGTTTTCACTGTGAGAACGGTAAAGCTGTGGAACTGTCTTCCAGTGAACGTTGTTATGACAGGTTCATTGGTCAGTTTAAAAAAAAAAGCTGGATGAGTTCTGCAAACAAGGAATGTTGCAAGTTACTGGTATTGATTCATAAAGTAGAGTTGATCCAGGGAATTTCCGATTGCCACTTGGAGTCAGGAAGGAATTTTTTCCCCCTTATAAATTTGGTGGTTTTTTTTGCCTTCCTCTGGATGAACAGTTAGGCAGGAAATGAGGATATGCTAGAGGGTTGGACTGGATGGACGTATGTCTTTATTCAACCTCAATACTATACTATACTATCTATACTTTGAGAAATGTGATACAGTATAATGTCACAGCAATAAAAGCTTGTGAAACATTAATGTGAGTCTGGGGTGTGCACTAAAACCTGCTCTGGTATCTCCAGCTACTATTGCTTTGTAGCCACTAGCCAGATTATTTTTTTCTTTCTGTTGATATGAAGTGTAATGAAACAATGGATGTACTAAAATCCACTTGCAGACATACCTTGGAAATTTAGACTTATACTGGCCATACACTGTAACTGTAATTTTTGAGTTGATACATTGAATTGATTCGAATGTCAAGCTGTATACACTTAGTTATCTGTGAACATTTCTGGGACATTCTCTGGCTTCGACCATTTATTTTCCAAGACAATATTGATCACAAAATTATCAGCCTTAAAGGACAATTATACTCACCTTCCCTCTGCTCCTCTTCATTGGTCAGTACCTTCTACCCAGGGTGAGGATCTGAACCATTAGATCCTCACCTCTGGGTTCACGTAACTTGCAGCATAGCCTTACTGACCACGCTGCTCTGGTAGGCTCCGCCCCCTCCATCCCATGAGGCCAATAGGAAGGCCGCTCTGCAACGAGTGTGCCTTTCTATTGGCCTATGTAACATGTAAATTTGACATGTAATTTTTGTAACCACTAGATAAATAAGTAAGCATTGCGTTATTATATATATTTGCAGTAGATCTGTACACACTGAGCGTATCTATAGTTTGAGCTTCCAGCTGTTTAATTCTGTGGTTATACACTGTAAGTAAGCCCTTCAGTTCACCAGACACTGTTAGGTAAGTCCTCCAGTTTAGCCGCAACTACTAGATCAGCCCTCCAGTTCACAAGCCACCATTAGGTCAGCCCTCCAGTTCACCAGCCAATGTTAGAGGTCAGCCCTTCAGGCTACCAGCCAATGTTAGGTAAGCCCTCCAGTCTACCAGACACTGTTATCAGCCCTTGAGTTCAGCAACATGGTTAAGTCAGCCTTCTAGTTTACTCACCACTGTTAGATCAGCTCTCCAGTCACCAGCCACCAGTTTAACACAGCTCTCCTGTACATCACTATGCCAATACATAGCTTAATACATTATTTGAAAGACTATATACATGCCCGCAATTAAAGGTGCTTTGTCACAGGTTTAGAGGTTCTATTGTCTCTATAGGCTGGGAGATGGCTGATCAATGGCCATCGATCCTCAGGCATAATGCCAGATCAGTTTGAGTTAATCCTATATTTAATAGATATTCATTAGCCACTGTGAGGGTGGGCAAAAGTGGTGCCATCTTCCATAAATTACATGAAGTGCAATGTGGGCATTTGGAAACCAAGTTGTGTGTCGTACCTCCATAGTTAAGACTAAATCCATTTTTACCAATAAGTCTCTAAGGTTCATGCCACGTTTGTTCCAATAGTGTGGTGTGGTGGGGGAGATTTTCTTTGGAATCTGACAATAAGATATTCCAATTAGATTTGATAGCCTTTTATAGGCTCAGATAATGTACTATGTTGGATTGAGCAGTCAAATACTTTATCATTAGTATTTGATAGTTGCATTTTAGAGGACAGGAACATGTTTCCAAATACAGAGTTCTATCAAGTACTTGGTGTTTATAACCCCTTTGCAAAAAACAGTGTTTAATTTCACATATCCGTGTTTAATGTTTGTGGATCCAAGTTATTTCTGAAAAGCACAACAGAATAAATTATAGGTAATGACCATTTAGTGTACAGGTTCAGCACTTGTCAGTCTCCTGAGTGTGAGGCCCTTTGGAATATCACATAACTTTCACTTGATTAATTGCACATCTATGTAAATGCTAATATGATCATTTTTGCACTGTGTGGCTTGGGAAAAGTCCTAGAAGCCGGACCGAAACATTGCCAGTATACAATTTTGTCAAAGACCCATGTGTGCACTGAACTTTTCTATATATACTAGCAAAAGTGTGCCCTTTGGTGAACAGAGTGGATTATGTGTCTGTATCTTGCCTATTTTTAGAAATATTATGAGAAATGTTGTTCACTAATGTATGGGCACCATAAAGGCCCTGGAGCTAGTTCTGAGTTTGTATTACTGAATTGGTATCCTGTTATAGTTCCACAACACCAAACACTAAGGGGCATATTTATAAAGGTTCGTTAACTTTTCGCGGACATTAACGCATAAATCCGCGTGTACCGCGATTAAAAAAGTCCGAAAACGGCCGGGAAAAGTTAACGAAGCGTTAACCTTTTGCGGCGATACTTACCTGTTACCGCCGCTTCTATTTATAAAGCGGCAGTACTGTTTCGCTCGGCTAGTACGGCTGTTTTACTTCGCCACCTTGAGTGGCGAAGTCAGCCGATACTAACCTCCCGCGGCGGGGATGGGCAGGCAACCCGCGGCGGGTGGTCGACCCAGCATTAACCATTTTGCGATTGTTTACTACATTGCGAAAACACAAGAGTAGTTGGCAACCCGTTGCACAGCTTTAAAAGGCACAATAGAAAGGCTTTAGATGTTCGCCGCAACAGCTAGTGCAAAACAAAGCTAACATTTAGTTTATTGCTTTATTTTGTCTGTTAGCACGGGATATTGCATCTCCCTGTTAAAGTAGAACCTAATTTAATTTTTTTATCATCCTAATGTGAAAGCTTTTTCCTCATAACACATAACAAAAATTCTTCTATAGTATAGTTACATCTGGTACTGTAAAAGTATGATTCTTTAACTAAGAAGGCCTTACTTTTTTTCATGTAGTCATTAAAGACTCCCCTTACCATTGTATCACTCAACAGTGTCTCCACCTGCAGTTTATTTGCTAGTTTAGTGTGAATTACTACAGCCTCCTAGGCAATACAAACCATTTCAGCTAATTTTAATAACTTTTAAAATTAATTCTGTTCTTTGGTAAAAGATAAAGCCTCTAAACGTATCTATATTTTCGCATGGCTGCGTGGTGCTCAACTTGTTTAGCACCACTGGTTTAAGGTCACCGGTTCAAATCCCAACTTGCCTCTTTTTTTTTCTCTTTCCATTTATGTTCCTACCAAAAAATAAACTTTGCCTTTAGCAAACAGAATACAGGTTTATTTCCCAGACTTGAATTTTTACTGGAATGTTAATATTCTGTGTTTCCACATTCTGCTAGCTTAAAATACACTCTGCAAGATGACTTTTTTGTATGAAAAGTAGGATTATATCATTGTTAGGAAAGGAGCATGAATGTGTTTAAATAATTTGGGTAAAGACTACAAATTGAGATTTTAACCCGTGTAAGAGGACCTTTACTTTTAAAGTTCTTGGGAAATAAGTATTATAAGTGTTTAGCATCTGCTCCCTTTTGTTTTTTAGTATTGCTAGAACTTTCAGACATACAGTAAATTCTCATGGGATCCTTCTCTTGTATGTATCGATAGGTTAAGAACAAGAAAAATACAGTCATCAGTTGTACACTTAACAATTTCTTGACATTCCCGTGTTATATTTAATGTCTTAAATCCATAACAGATGTTTTAGACAAATTAGAATTTAGCCATGTCTGCCACCATTCCCGGTGTTATATAATGTGTTTACCACTGATCATTGTAAAGCAAAACTGCAGGTATAAAATATAGCATACCATGCAGCTACAGTTCTTTTATATTCATGCAACTGCTACCTCCATCAATATTTTAGATGTCAACTTAATTTTTTGTATTGAAACACATTACTCCATAAAATGGAATTATGGGTGTAACTCCAAAAAATACTTGCATTGTATGCCTCGTGATTTTTGTCAGAATTAATTTAATACCCCAAGTTGACATGGGTGGCTATCTTGGATTTAGGCAGGTGAGATAAGAGTTGGTAGCTTTAAAGGGCATGTCCAGCCCCAAATTATAGTAAAATGTATAATAGCATCTATTTGTAACTGATCTCCTCTTTACGACGCTAATTGTGCAGTTATATTAATTTAAAAAGTACATGCCTGGTTATGAACACACTTGAGAATAAAACAAGTAGTATTGAAAAATATTCATTAAATGAAACTGTTCAGAACCCTCATCTTCATTTATGCAACTTGGGGTTCAATGTTTTGTAACTTATGTCCATTTGCTTCCATTCAAGATACTAATAGTAGTGCTATTCATACATTTTACTCAGGTCAGAAAACTTCCATCTATAGATCAAGACAGAAATACATCTATTACTCTGAGATGGTCTGTTTAAAGAATACAATAACATATAATATATCTTTATGCTTTTATAATGTTCAGTTTACATATGGTAACAGGGGTAATGTTTTATTTTTGTCACATCATGATTGTTTTAAAAGGACATTTTTAAAGGCAATTTGCACTAGGACACTTTGTAATTTATACGTTTAAATATGATGACACTTAACATATGGCACATATATACTGTAATGTGTTTTAATATTGTATGTTTTATTTATATAACATGCCTCTTATTATTAGCACCATAAGGGGATGCTCTTAAGGGAATTGTTTGACTATGCCCTTTAACGTGTAATGTATGACCAGTGTGCCTCACTCACTTGGACGCAAGTCTGCAATCATGTGATCACTAATGTGTAGGTGGGGTTAGAGGGTTTAAATGTTTGGGCTTGTGTGGCACTGGTTATACCTGAAGAAGGGAGGATGGGTCCCGAAAACATTTAGTTTGTTGTATTATAAAGCACTGAATCAGAGAGAGTGTCCTCCTCCTTGTGAGCAAGCACCTGGGGCCACACTATTGTTGGGTTAGTTTACCTGGTATCAATTGATGTTTTCTCCTATAGCTAAGATGGGGTTCTTCTGCTGAAGTGAACGAGAGCTGGGGGGCGTTTCCATCCGCCCTAACATCGGAGTCAAGTAGATTTCCCTGCTTTCTGTTGCCCTTCAATGTAACGATTGTTTTTCATTGTTGCTATTTTCTATTCTATGCATAAGTTGCGATTTGGGTTTGGCAGAGGTTACTTTGTTGCGTTGTGTTGCTGATTGCAAATGTTTGCAATTGTTTACTTTTCATTTATGTCTGTCTTGGGATGCCCAAATCATAACAAGTCATGTTTATATCACCTGTAACTGTATATTCTGGCAAACCTAATGTCCTAAAACTTGAATGGCAGTTAGAGGTTTAGCTCTCAGAGGACAACTATGTACATAAAAACTCCAACCCCCCTATTTTTAAATTAATTATAGGTACAATATTTATTTAGGTGCGCTTGTCTTGTTTACAAAACATGTTTTGGCAAGGTTCCTTCAGTTTCTTTCCATTGACTCAGGACAATTTTTCTCACATGTACACAATCCTAAAGCATTAATTATAGAAGGGAGATACAGCCGCTATTTCTACCTCACTTACTTACTTCACTTAATGGACCAGGAGGAGGAACAAACTTCTATTCCCCTCTTTATACAAGCCACTATCTTGCTAGCTCTAGCATTGCTGTCTGCATTGTTTGCTACCTAAGTCTGTTTTTACTAGAACCCCCAAATCTCTCCACTTAGACCTTAAACAACCCCTGCTGTGATGCAGGTGATTTTTGAAAATAACCTGTGGATACTAGGGGTCAGCTCCCATAATTCACCTTATCTGGGAACAACCACTAAGAGTATAAAGTACCTTTTCACAGAAAGCTGCAGCCTTGTCTTCCTGGAAGCTGACAGCCATCTGTTACAGCTCAGATATTATCCTTCCTGACACAGACACGTTTTTGTGCAAACACATTACACATGCTCCTGTCAGTTACATGATAACTTCTTTGCTTTTCCATACAAAAAGTAATCTTTTCAGTTTATTTCTTTGCTAGCATGGATGTAAGAAACACAATATTAAACATTTCTGTAAAATAATAAGTCTAGGAATCGAACCTGCACCTTCTATGCTGTGTCTTGCTAAAAAAGAGCTTTCTACCTCTATGACTCAGAGCTACCAGGTGGGATATCAGAGCTACTACATTTACTGTCAAGTGCGCAATGCTACCGACTTCCTTTAATACAAGAGGGATTAATCTTGCACGGACACTGCAGTGTCGGAAGGCTGAGGAACGAGTGTGGTGGTGGCGAAATGGTCGGTCTTCTGATGGATTAAATCAACTGGTTTTTCACTTTCCCCAGAGAATGAATCAAAATTTTGCAAGAGAAGAGAGAGAGAGGGTGAAGGTATGGCTGGAGTGTGTGTGGTGTAGAGAGAGAGGGTGCATGGGCTGGTGTGTGGTTGTGTGTAGAGACAGAGAGGTTGAGGCATTGGCAGGTGTGTGTGAGAGATAGGGTGGAGGCTGGACTTGGTGTGTGTGTGGTATAGAAGAGCAGCGAGAGGCTGCATGGGACTGGTGTGGCTGTGTGTGGTTTAAAGAGAGAGACGGTGAAGCCCTGGTCTGGTTGTGTGTGTGTGAGGAAGAGAGAGGGTGAAGACATGGCTGGTGCTGTGAGTCCAGGACCATTTGGGACAAAGATATATTTGGCACCAGGGATACATTATAAAAGATATGTACTGCCTACTTCAAATTATATGGATATCAAATGTCAACTCGGAGTTCCGTGCCCTTTATAAAAGTACTCGGCCTGCGGCCTTGTGCTTCTATATGGTCACGGAACTCCTCGGTAACATCTAATATCCTTATATTTACAGTAGGGGTACATTATCTACTATATAATAATATAGTGATAGTAATAAGTATTATAAGTAATATATGATTATAAGTATTATCATAATCGTGATATAATATTCTTAATGTAATAATAAAGTATTCAAGTGATAGTAATATGTATATAATAATATAGGATAGTAATATGAATTACATAATAAGTGATGCAATACCATTATATAGATAAGTGATATTTATTACACATCTATGTGACTAGTATACTATTATAATAATAGTGATGTAATATGGAATTATAATAAGGTGATGCAATAAAGTATTATTAATAAACTGATTATCTATTACATAATAGTGATAGTAAGTAATTATAATATATTAGTGATAGTAAGTAATTATAAAGATAGTGTATATAGATAATATATAGTGATACGTGATATAGATCTTATAATAATGTAGTGATATAGTATTAATCATATAGTCTATCGTATCTCATAACTCTAGTATATGGGTCCTATAGAATTATCATACATATAGTGATAGTGATATGTATTAACTATTAGTTGATAGTGTTAGTATTATAATCATTAGTGATAGTGATCTAGTATTCTTAATATATCGACTGTTAATAAGTTTTATCATATCAGTGATATAGTTTATAATAATCTCGTGATATAGTATTCTAATAATACTTAAGTGCTTACTAGTATCAGTAAAGTATATTATAATACCTATGTGCAGTAATAACCAATTATAATACTCTCGCGTGATCTAGTTTATACTCCAGTGATCGTACTCTAAAACTTAATAATATAGTGCTAGAATAATCTTATCATAAATAGTGATTCAACGTGATCTAGTCTTCTCATCATATAGTTATATAGTATTATAAAGTGATAGTAAATATCGACTTATAATAGACAGTGTAGTCTTAATAATAATATCTGTATAGTGATTAGGTCTTAATCAATAATATAGTATGTGATACTCGTACTTATAATATGCTTTATATAATACTAATAGTATTAAATCATATCATGAGTTAGTGACATATCTAATCTATAATGTGCTATAGTATCATAATATAGTGATAGTGATATAGTATTTATATAGTGATATAGTATTATATCAACTTAGTGATAGTGATATAGTATTATAATAATATAGTGTAGTAATAGTATTATAATAATTATGATTTACTATACTCGTATACGTGCTAGTGTTAAGATATAGTGATAGTGATATAGTATTATAATATAGTGATAGTGTTATATATAGTGATATAGTTTATAATAAAGAGTGTATACGTGTTATAATATAGAGATGTGAATCATTAATAATATAGTGATATAGTATTATAATTAATATGTGTAGTTACTATTAGTTATAATACAGTAATATATAGTGATAGTATATATCTTATAATAATATAGTGATATGTATTATAATCATATAGTGATATATTATTATTCGTATTATAATAATAATGTATGTATAGTTATAATAAACGTGATGGATATATAGTTAATACTATAGTGATATAGTATAAAATTAGTGATATAGCTAGTCGTATATAATAGTGATGCATTATAATATAGTGCTAGTATTATATAATATATGATATAGTACTATAAATATGTGATAGTACTATAGTATGATAATAATATAGTGATAGTATCTAGTCTATAATAATATAGTGTAGTATTATAATAGTGATATAGTATTACAGACTAATATAGTGGATATATACTGTAATTATATAGTGATGATAGTCATATACATCATTCTACATCTCCCCCCACCCACTTCTACTAGAAATGCGGGAAGTGCTGTTGACTTGGTTGGACAGTACACTGCATGGATCATTCAATTCCGCCAGCAACCCTGTCACTGGACCCCCCTTTTCCCTATCCCTTGTCGTAGCTCCACCTTACCAACCCCCGACACTCCCCTCTCCCTTCCCCTGTGGTTGGTTGGTAGTTTTCCCGCTTCGCTGTGGCCGCCATTTTAATAAAAAAATATTGGCGGGTTTCACGTTCTTCCTTCTGCCTCCGTATCGTTTACCCCGCGGGACATCCCAGGCCTACAGCTCGCCGTCTCTATTTAGGATTGACGTCCAAAAGTAAGTAGTTGTCGGTGTAGCACGGTGTGGGAATGTCTGCAGGTTTGGTGCGGGAATATTGGGTTAGGACTGTTTCGATTAGAGGATTACAGAGGGAGCGATTGGTACAAGGTGGCGGGAATTAGTCTCCATAGTGACTGCAGGTGACCAGCGCCCATGGCTATTCATTCCAGTTCCATGTTATATCATTAGTGTTGAGCAGAATGACACTGTAGCAGACGTGCCAGACCCTAGGTTGCCAGGTCATCAGAGAGGACACATACATGTAAGTAGTTTAAGATCCATTCATCAGTTTCTATTAAAAATGTAATAAACTTGCCCAGGTCTGCCTTAATGCTAAAGGACATGTTCCACCCCCTTCAAGAACTTTTAATCATAGTCCAAGTTAGTCCAGAGTCCACCAAACCTGATTTCACAGACATTTATTTAAATGTCTTTCCCCACGATATTTAGTCTAAAAGTAATTTGCTGCTCTCTGACATCTCCTTTAGGCTTTGTGAGCTTGCGCTGCCCTTTGTCAGTTGTTGACATCTTCCTTGACTTATGGCTACAACCTGGACTAGCTGTGAGAGTGCAGTCAGGGACTGAAGGACTTTAAAGGTTTGATTTCTGGTCCTAAATGGTTTGACTTATGCCATGTGTGTATCCAGCTTTGATGTGCAGCTGTATTATGGGTTCCAGGTTTTCATTATAGATCTAGGTATTTAACATTAGATTTGCATACAGATTTGTACAGTATTTGTGTAATATCCAACTGATGGTAACCTATCCCTAAGCAGGTGCAGTTATCAAGCAGCTTCCAAATTTAGCTATATGTTTCCAATTGTTTATCAGATCAAGAATGACTAGATCTACATGTTCTAAATGTGTTCTGTATTAAAACTGAAGACAGTTAGGAGATAATTGGCAAGAGGGAGGCATCAGTTACCAATCAGCTGCTTTAATCTATATGCAATATAGTCTTGTGATATTCTATATTTTGCATATTGTTTGTATTTTCTACTGATTTCTTTAGAACTGGCTGCTTGGAAAAGCTACATTGGCTATAATGTCATACTTTTGGAAAGCCATATTTATTTAACTTTTAAATTTGTACTGGCATTGTCTAACACAGTGGCAAATTTATGGCACACATGCCAGAGTGGGCACATGAGCTCTCTCTGTGGGCACTCATGCACAGCAGAGTTCACCAGAGTTTGTTACCAAAAGGCACAAGCAAGAAAGAGTATATGCTGTCTGTAGCAAAGAGAGGTCACAACAAGCTTTAACATTCAGCTCTGCTCGATTCCGTTTTGTATCTCAAACTCCTGTCTAATAATGTAGGGGTTAATAGTCCCTGTTATGATCTTACACCTCCTGTTGGGATAATGTAGAGGTTAATAGGTATCTATAAATATCTATCTACCGTATTGGTCTGTGTCTATTTGAGTTGTTTTTTCTAAAAAAAACTCTGTATTCCGGTTATCTTGATCATGTTGTCACTATTCAATAAATAAATGGGTTTTGGGTTGAGTTTGGGCACTCACCCTCTAAAAGGTTCGCCATCACTGGTCTAACATGTCTTTTGTTATTTGTATTTGTATTGTCTCAGTTACGTTTCTCTACCAGGGTCTGGGAACCCCTAGGGCTCCCTTAGAGGTTGCATAGGGGTCCTCAAAATTGTGACAAACTATGTGGATTCACCACTGTATATAAAACAGTACATTTAGCAGTTCTTAAGTTTGTTTGAATTATGGGTTTAGTGTTGATGTCTGAGAGATAAGTAAAATAAGTAGGTTTTTATGTAAGGGTTCCCAGATATTAACATTTTTTTTTTTTCTTCAGGGTTCCAAAGGATAGTTTGTGAGTAACCAGGTGTGCATTTATTTTAAAAGGGCTTTGTATGAAGTAAAACCACAGGAGCTTCTGAAACCAACAGGGTTTGTGAAGCTCTAAAGCAGATTTGTGAACTTTCTGAATTTCCCATGGGACTTGTCTTTTTGCATTTAGTGTTCGTAATATGATGCTGATTATTAGGCTAATATAGTAATTAATTACCCCCGATACCTTGTGTGCTAAGGGAAAAGACTTTCCAAGCAGAAGCGATACCATTTAAGCTTTGTTAATTAGGCAATCTTAATTTTGGTAAGTAATAATTTATTGGTTTACGACCCTGTTGGATGCTTTAAATGTTTTCTAAAATGCCAAATTTATGTATTTAATTAGCATGGAGGAAGCCAAAGGGAAGACCCCTGTATCGCGAACTAACTCTTTCTTTGTGGGACTGGGCTGAATTGTGTGATCACGGTTGTAAGGCTGCTAGCTCTGTATCCCCATTGGATTTGGACCAACCGATGGGGGATCGGGGGGCTAGGGGGGCACTTGAATGCTGGCCCCCTAACTGCCTTAAAGGGGGTAGTATGCATCAAAAGTGCTGTGACTCAAGTATAAGCCAGGATAGCGTTTCACGTTCATTTAAAAAAAATAAAAACCTTGGCTTATACTCAAGTATAAATACAGTATTATTTCTGGCAGAAAATGTGAACTGTTAATACTTGAAATTATGCATGTTAACAATGGTTATTGGGCAACTTGCAAATTTTTTATTAGGATTTTAAGAACCGTTTTTGACCTGTTTAGTGATTTTGCGAAATATTAAACAGCAAGTATTTAGTAGATTTAATATCTGATTAAGATTAACACCAATACCTCCCTGAATTTTTTTTTCTGTTTGGGCAACTATTTTCCAGCTTCACTAGAAGCTGTTGGTGAATACCTTTTTGTTTTTGGTAGTAAGCGGACGGACGGGCACATTTTAGCTATTGCACTGTGCAATAGGATTGATTTTATTTGTTTTGTAACACAGCACCTAGTTTGCCACTAACCAAAATAATTTTTACAGGTTAAAATAACTAATGCATTTTATTTGAAATTTAAAATGCAAGCAATGGTAGAAACACACCTGCAGGTGAAAGGGCAAAATTGTTATAAAAATATAAAACCCTCTGGATTGAAAAATGGCTGATGTTCCAATATTCAAAAAGGGTAGTCGCTCACAGCCCGTAGTTACAGCCTGTAAGTTTACTCAGTGGTGGAGAAGATACTGGAAAGTTTTAATAAGGGACATATTCTAGAGTATGTTTTCAGGACTAAGATAGTAGTAACCCAGCATGGATTTAGGAGGAATAGTCTTGTCAAACTAACTTGCTTGGATTTTACGAGGAAGTAAGTAGAAATTTAGACTCTGGCATAGCATAGAATGTATTATACTTTGATTTTGCAAAGGCTTTTGATACAGTCCCCCATAGGCGACTAATGTATAACTAAGGTATGTTGGTCGGGGAGGCACATTTGTACATGGATAAACAATTGGTTAATGATAGGATGCAGAGAGTAGTTGTAAATGAGGCTTCATCATTATGGACTAAAGTGCTAAGTGGGTTGCCACAGGGTTCTGTTTTGGGGCGGGAGGAAAATGTTATTCTCCCCTCTTTACAAGTATTGGTAAGGCCTCATTTGGAATGATAGCAGCACAATTTTGGAATCCTGTGTACAAAAGGACATCTTTGAAATGGAAAGGGTTCAGAGAAGGGCAACTAAATTACTAAGGGGATTGGGGGAGCTTGAATGTGATGAGAACTGGAAAAGTTACAATTATGTACGCTGAGAAAAGAGGGGATATCGTGGGGATATGATTACTGTGTATAAATACATTAACGGGCCATACAAAACTATTTGGGGCATTGTTCACCAATAGAGCATGTCCAGAGGAAACATGGCCATCCCTTAACACTTGAAGAAAAAGAAAAAAGTTTAGGCTTCAAGTTCGGAAGGGTTTTTCACTGTGAGAACGGTAAAGCCATGGAACTGCCTTGCATGGACGTTGTTTATGGCAGGTTCATTGGTCAGTTTCAAAAAGAAGCTGGATGAGTTTCTGCAAACAGGGAATGTTGCAAGTTACTGGTATTGATAAAGTAGGCTGATCCAGGGAAATTTCCGATTGCCACTTGGAGTCAGGAAGGAATTTCTTTCCCCCTTCATAAATTTGGTGTTTTTTTTTTTTTTTTTTTTGCCTTCCTCTGGATCAACAGTTAGGCAGGAAATGAGGATATTGCTAGATGGGTTGGACTGGATGGCCGTATGTATTTAACCTCTAATACTATAATCAACTTAAAGGACAAATGCACTGAAAAACATCACCCCCTCCGTTTAGAAATACACCGTGTGAGTTTGTTAACCTCTTAGTTCTTACTTCTGGGTACAGTTTTCTATCTCTCTTGTTATATCTTGTTATACTTTCCTTAATTTTACCTTCTTGCCATTTAGTATAACTCCGCCCTATTAGGATAAAGTACCGTCAAAGACGGGATAATAAGACAAAGCAGCTAGGTACAAAATAGTACCGGTGCTAATAATGTATATACCATATATAAATTTAAAACAAAATGACAAAGATGCCAAGGTACCATTAAATCCCAACAATATGATAGGGGCACTCGCGCTGCTAAATAGAAGTAGGTCATAAGGACCAATAAGCGACACAATGGTCATAAACGACGCGGTGGTTGAAGTATGAGCTTTATCTATATACCATACATTGAAAATACAAAAACATAAACCCTCTTAAATCCCCAATACCATATCATATAAAAACCGTAGCAAAACACATTAGAACATACTAAATCATGTCCTAGGTGAGCTGAGGATGGATATATATCCCAACAGAAGTCTGCATGCAAAAACAAAGTCAGAAGAAACTGTATATGCTGGAAACAGTAGAATAAGTCCTAGAATAAATAGTTAAATTTAACGGGCGTGTACGTAAATATTCTCCCCAATCTTCCTGGACGACATCATGTACCTGTACTCCATGTAGAAAATAAATGGTACAGCACTTCCACTCCTGCTCACACCAGGAAGTCAGCGAAGAAGGAATGAAGACTGCTCCGCTGCATACAAATTACAGGTACTTGAAATCAAACTCTAGATACTTACAAAGCCACCAGTCCGGTGGTGAACAAGGGCCGGGCGGATAGCAGGCGTACCGAACGGCAACCGCCTGTTCCTAGCACAAACCCGACCTATTCTCCACCTCACGCTCCAAGCAACGGCCGAGCAGGGGACAGTGGTGGCGGTCGCAAAGTATTAGATCAGTGCAGACTGGATACATATACCAATATCGGCTTCAGCTTCCCATCCTAGACTTACAGCACCAAACTGACCGACGTGCGTTTCGGGGCCATCTTGCCCCTTCTTCTGGGTCACATGACTAGTGCCGCTTCCCAGTTTAAATACCCTTAATGAGTTGTCCATATGTGTCAAAGTGAGTCAATTAATAGCTCTGAAACGGTTAAAATTCACTTCAAAGCAGAGATAGAGGGAATCTTACAGCAAAATGAAACAAAGACATAATTTAATTTAAAGTGATATACTTTTGTACAATTATCGATAACATAACAGCATGGCTTACCTAATAAACATCTGGCATAGACTAAAATACCATGAAATGTGAAGATATAATGATCATATTAGCGGATTTATGGAACGTATTAAAGACAAGCTCCTCATTAAGCCCTATAGGGGACCTAGATTCCATCCTGTAGATCCACATAGACTCTCTTGTAAGATTCTGCGATCCCAGTCCCCCCCTCTATTAGGTTTAGGGACCTTGTCTATTCCACAGACTTTAAGTGACAAGGGATCGTTCTTATGTACCATTGAGAAATGACGAGCTACAGAGCTCTGTTTGGTTAGCGTGGTGAATGTCTCTGACATGTTCTACTAGCGTTCTTTCTGCTAAGGTATGTATGGTTTTGCCAATACATTTTATGGCAATCGCATTTTAACATGTATACCACACACCCCTTGTTTGGGCAATTAATAAAATTATGAATTTTAAACACCTTGAAAAAAACTTTTGACTACTTGGCCACCAATCGTAGGGGCTCTTCGGGCCGTAATTAAAGGTTGAAGAGGTACCAGTCGTTTAAAGGGTATGTCCACCCTAAAACATCATTTTTAATATGATGTTCCCCCATGTCTCCCAGCCCCAACCGCGTAAATTATTTTTCAGAAAGCCCCCAAACTCTTACTTACCTCCCCTCGTTCCCTCCGCCGCACTGCCGGCCTCTGCTTGCGAGAATGCAAGCAGAGGGCGGGACCGGCAAACGCGTCTGTGTTGGCTGAGCGGCAGCCAATCACGGATGCGGCTGCCGGTCATTCAGTGCAGCGAGAAAGCGGAGAGGAAATAAGAGTTTGGGGAGCTTTTTGAAAATAAAAAATATGCGTTGGGGCTGGGAGACATGGAGGAACAACATATAAGGGGGATTTACGCGAGGGGGAGGGAGGGGGGAGAAGGCTGCAGTACGCATGACATATCTACCGGAGGCAAGATAGCAGGCAGAGCCCTGCTATCCTCCTGGTGTTAGTTTTGGGACTTTGGGGGGGGGGGGTCTACAGGAGAACCCTATGGAGCTGGGAGTGTAGGTAAGGATTAAACTACACTGCATGGTGGGCCAGTAGTTGGGGGGATAATAGATTTGGGGGGTGGACATGCCCTTTAAGGTTATCATCTCCTGTTAAACATGCCAAAATTTTAAGCACTCCTCTAAGAAGTGCCAGTCATTATTATATTGGTTATAAGTCTTAAAGACTGATCAGACTTACCAATTTTGTCTTTAAAGACCAGATCCTCCCTTTTAGTAAATTTGGCACGTTTATATGCTTTTTTTAGCCAACTTGCAGGGTATCCTCTTTGTAGGAACCTAGTCTTAAGATCTTTGGCAGCATCTTCAATTAGCTATATGTGTACAGTTTCTCTACGCGCTCGTAGATCTGACCCACTGGGATACCCCCTGAGAAGGCTAGTGGGATGCATACTGTCTGCTCGCAACAAGGAGTTACCCTGCCGTTTTTCTATACTCTCAGTGTGTAGTCTATTCCCTACCTTTTTAATGGTTAGATCTAAAAAAGGAATCTGATCCACACTAGATTGGTAGGTGAATTTAAGATTTAAGTCATTGAGGTTTATTTGGGCAAAGAAATTTTCCCATTCCTGTGTAGATCCCTCCCACAGGATCACCACGTCGTCGATGTATCTCGCCCACAACTTATGTATCTGTGGCCCAGGTTAACTCCTCATCTGCGAACAGCTGCTTTTCCCATTGGCCAAGGTACAGGCCTGCGTATGTCGGCGTGCAGGCCGTACCCATGGCAGTCCCTCTCTCTTGGTGGTAGTAGCCATTATCAAAAGTAAAATTATTAGTCAAAATTATATTCAATAAATCCATAACCAATTTCGATTTTGCATTATATTTCTCCCCCCTAGTTGATAAATATTGTGAATGGACAATATACCTTTATTATGAGGGATGAGGGGTATAGTGCCTCCACATCCAAGGCTATTAATATGGTAGATTCTTTCACCAATATGTTATCCAGTCTGCGGAGCACATCCCTATACTTTTTAAGTAACTAGGTAGGGTCACTAGAAATGGTCTCAATATTTATCCACATATTTGGAGATCATTTCTGTAGGCCCCCTACTCCCGATATAATCGGGGCGGCCTGGGGGTCTTTTGGGATTTTTATGAAGTTTAGGAAGCCAGTATAGTCAGGAGAGTTGGATTCTTGACAAAGAGGCAGTCTAGTTCTTTTTGATTAATTACCGCAGCACCTAGGGCCTTAATTAAAGTCTCCCAGATAATATTATTCACTTTCTGCATCGGATTTTCTGATATTTTTTCATACTGATTAGAGTCTCTCAACTAGCGGTGGGCTTCTTTCTATAATACTCCACCATCATGACGACTATTTTGCCCCCCTTATCTGCCTGTTTGATTATAAATTTTCGTTATTCGATAATTCTTTCAGAGCGCTAATTTCTTCTATCCTCAAATTAGGGGAGGGAGAGATGCAGTTACTATATCTCAATATTTCCTCCTCTATAAGATTTATGATCAATTTGATATTAGGGTATAGAGAAATGAGGGATAAAATTTGGACTTAGATTTCATATCCGAACTCATCACTGTATTGCTTTCTGTTTCCAAACCCTGTAATAGCGCTTCCAGATCCTCCAAAGGGGCATCATCGATACCTTCAGTATTTTGAAGACTGATCAGGGTATCTAGATTAGGTGATCGAAAATATTGAAATTAATACTATTGTTTTGTTTCCCCCCCAAAAACATCCTTTTTAAGGTCAATTTGCGTGCAAATAATGCAAATCCTTTATGAAAGTAAATTTATCAAGGCCCTTTGTGGGTGCAAGACCTTTAGACAAGACTTTAACATGGTGTTTATTAAGGGGAAATTGGATAAAATAACTACTAGCATCTCACTGCTCCTCCTGTCCTTCCTTCTCAGATTGTAGGATTGTTGGTTGTTTTCTCTTGCCTGACCTTTTCTCCTTTTCTCCCTTTCCTTGAGCGTCTAATTCTTTTCCTAAAAAAGGCTGTTTGGTAACGTATCGTATTTTTATGTACAGATCTATATTTAGACTATCTGTATTTTCGATTCACCTTGTCCCTAGCTCTCATATCCTCTTGATCTGAAGTATCACTATAATGAGTTATAATCATACACATGTCCCGTTTTGTAATCATCACTACTCGGGAGAATTTTATTTTTTTTCTCCTTAGTTTAATGCTATTTTGAAGCTATTTCTGTCTTAATTTTATCATTTTGAATCTGATAGTCCTTGTGGTCTTTCCAACAACCAAACTTTCTGTCAGACTATCAATCTCTTAGTTGTTTTTTCTTCAATGATCAACACCATAAGTTTGATGAGGCCTCATCTAATATTTCGGTCCATCTATCTTTAACTCCATAGACATTTTGCCACAAGATTGAACCCTGGTTTGACTTTCCACCTCAAACCTCTGGGGATCATTTTATTTTGTGTATAACTCCGCCCACAGACTGCCAGTGGCAGACCAATGGGAAGACGCAATATGCAAGAGCACATCCTCCCATTGCGCCAGATCGTGGTTAGCCATGCAAACCATAAATAGTCCAAGACCATCAAATACATTTTCGAGGAGTATAACAAAGATAGAAACTGTTCCCAGACATGAGGACTTAATGGTTTAGGGATAGGTAGAGGAGGGGGTTTTTACAACATACCGGTATACCACACCTAGAAATCAGTCTCCTTCCTACACTGTATGTTGCAATTCATTTTCTCTACATATGCAATTGCCACCTACTGGTGTGTATTGCATGGGGGGCGACGACATACTGTTATTATACCCAAAACCACATCCTGCTTTCCCTTTCCCTCCTGTTTTCATTAAAAGATTGCTGATCTCTTGAAATGCACTGATAGTATGCTTAAAATATTTTTGCCTGTCTTGGACATGGTTTTTTTGTTTGTCCATACATTATTCAGAATTTGTTTTTTGCATTAAAATATTTACTAGTATTTTTGCATGTTGTCTCCAGCATGGGTTGATTGTTTGTTATTCAAAATGTTTCTGCAGATAAACATGTCCTCTGATGTGGGATCAGATGTACAAATAGGGATGAGACTGAGGATTTGAAGATGCCAACAAAGAAAAGATGGCTGAGATGTTGCAAATGGAAGCGAGCAAGAGGAAGATGGAAGAAGAAAGTGAGGATGACAAAGAAGGTATATAATATAAAATGTCTTATCTTTAACAAGTAGCTGAAAACCAACCATTCGTTTTGCATGTTAAAATACATGTTAAAAATCGGCAGTTGGTGGGAAAAGCCTTCCTTCACTTGTAACCAATTTAACTTTTAATGAAACTCTGCCAGTTGAAAAGATTGCCTTCTGATTCAGTATTGTTTTAAACTTAAGTTGCCTTTTACATGAACAGCAGAATTCCCATACAGACGTTTGGAAACTACAACTTAGCAGCTTTAGTTGCTGGGAGTTTGTAGTTTCAAACATCTGTAGGGATTCTGCTGTCCATTTAAAGGCCAACTTAAGCCTCAACAATACTCAATCAGCAGTAGTGGTCATAATTTATACCCTCGCTTATACTCGAGTCAATCAATTTTTCTTGATTTTCCCCCGTAAAATCGGGTACCACACGTATACTCTGTTTGGCTTATACTCCAGTATATACGGTAAATATTTTTAAAGGGCATGTCCACCCCCAAAACTATATCCCCCCCCAACTACTGGCCCCATCATGTAGTGTAGTTTAATCCTTACCTCACATCCAGCTCCATATGGTTCTCCTGTAGTCCCCCCCCCCCCCAAAGTCCCAAAAAATGCCCACCAGGAGCTAAGCAGTCCGTATAGGACACTGCCTGCTACCTGGCCTCCCGGAGATCTTTGCCATGCGTATTGCATCCCTTCTCCCTCCCTCTCCTCCCGTTCTGCTATCCCTCCCCCTAGCATAAACCCGTTTTATACTGTATTCTCCATGTCTCCCACCCCAACAGCATATTTTTTATTTTTAGAAAGCTCCCCAATCTTTTACTTACCTCTCCGCTTTCCTAGGCGAAGTGAGCTGCCGGCACCGCGTCCGTGATTGGCTGGAGGGCCGTGAGCGCGGCGCAGGAAAGAGGGGAGGTAAGTAGAGTTTGGGGGCTTTCTAAAAAAAAAAAATAATGCGGTTGGGGCTGGGAGCCCAGGGGGGATCATAAATAAAAAAATAGATTTTAGGGTGGACATACCCATTAAATTTGTCATCGGCTAATTAAAATACACAATTTCTACTTTTAGAAAAGATCAATAAGTATGTATAAATCTAAATTAAAACATTAAAATTCATCCCAAGGTTTGATCTGTTCCTATTGTTATATTTTGATTCATCCCTAAACCTCTTAAGCTAATTGCTATGAGAACAAAATGGGAAGTAGGAATCCCTGTTTCCATCTCGTATGGATTTATTTTAATAAAATGTTAAAGGGAATGTACAGTGTGAAGCAAGTTATGGGAATAGAAATAGACTATCTTTAAAAGCACAACTGCGTTATTTGGATGTTGAAATACATTTACTAAACTTACTTTGTGTCTCACAAATGGAGATCAGGGAGGCATTTGGTGTCGGTGTGCAAACTTTATAAAACTGGGTGCACTGTGACGCACGGCGTGATGACGTTGTGCGAGCTAAAGTCACGTCGCACACATCATGACGTCACTCGCACGGTGGCATGCACATGCCCGGATAGAACTGACACAGAATATTTGGACACAAGTTGGAAACGAGGTCCAGAAACTCTCGGGGTATACTTATCCTTTAACATATTACACAGATTGATTGTCCTGTAGATGCATCTGTAATTAAGTTACAGTTTGTGGCCTCCATTTTTCATCTATACCACTTAGTAGCTCTAAATTTCCCATGGTGCTTTGTTCCTTGGAAAAAGTCAGTTATTAATTTCAATTGATTAATTTAATACAGCTAAAAGGGAGCTGTACAGACTGCAGGTTTTAAAGGGGAATATGTGTATAGTTGATAGTTATTTATTTGAACAAATCACTGGTTCATTTGGTCAGTTTCTCTCATTGGTGATACATACCCTCCAACATTACCCCTTTATTTTACTACATTAAAAGGACTTTTTCAGTTAGGAAAAGCTCTATATTTGTTGCCTAATGGCTGATCTACAGGTCCCACCATCCTTTACTGCCTGATTAAGCATAATTATTATGCATACCCTCCAACATTCCCTTTAAATAGATACACTATTGAGAAGTGCATTGCACATGCTGAGATAAGACAAGGTTCACTTAATTACCCTCCGCTGCAGATCTGCTCTGTGTTTTCTATAATGTACCGTATATTTCAAGTATAAACCGAGGTACCCAATTTCACCTAAAAATCTAATAAAAGACGTTGACTCGAGTATAAACCGGGTATAAACTTGGCATTCAAGATGTTTGAGAACTACAACTCCCAGCTAATAAAGCATGCTGGGAGTTGTAGTTTCCAAACATCTTGAATGCCACCCTCACCCTCCCACCCAGTTCAGTTTGTACCTGTGGGCTCTCCTCCATCCAGTAACTTGGGGCCAGCATTGAAGATCAGCATTCCGGCAGCCGTGATCAGGTAAGCATTCCGGCGTCCTCTCCATTCCAAGTACTGGCCCGCCGGCTGACGGCACTAATTGGCGCCGGGCAGTGACGTCGGCCGGCGCGACATTACAGGGAATGATTGTGCAGCTGCCGGAGTGCTAAAGTAAGTAGTGACTCGAGTATAAACCAATTAACTATATCTCATCATTTTCCCTCCTCTATAAGATTTATGATCAATTTGATATTAGGGTATAGAAAAATAGAGGGATAAAATTTGGACTTAGATTTCATATCCGAACTCATCACTGTATGCTTTCTGTTTCCAAACCCTGTAATAGCGCTTCCAATCCTCCAAAGGGGCACTCATCGATACCTTCATTATTTTGAAGACTGATCAGGGTATCTAGATTAAGGTGATCGAAAAATATTGAAATTAATACTATTGTTTTTTTTCCCCCAAAAACATCCTTTTTAAGGTCAATTTGCGTGCAAATAAATGCAAATCCTTTATGAAAGTAAATTTATCAAGGCCCTTTGGGTGCAAGACCTTTAGACAAGACTTTAACATGGTGTTTATTAGGGGGAAAATTGGAATAAATAACTACTGCATCCTCCGTCCTTCCTTCTCAGATTGTAGGATTGTTGGTTGTTTTTCTCTTGCCTGACCTTTTCTCCTCCTTTTCTTTTCTTGAGCGTCTAATTCTTTTCCTAAAAAAGGCTGTTTGGTAAACTTATCGGTATTTTTATGTACAGATCTATATTTAGACTACTGTTTTTTCGATCACCTTGTCCCTAGCTCTCATATCCTCTTGATCTGAAGTATCACTATAAGATGAGTTATAATCATACACTGTCCCGTTTTGTAATCATCACTATCTCGGGAGAATTTTATTTTTTTTTCCCTTAGTTTAATGCTATTTTGAACTATTTCTGTCTAATTTTATCATTTGAATCTGATAGTCCTTGTGGTCTTTCCAACAAACAAAACTTCTGTCAGCCTATCAATCCCTTAGTTGTTTTCTTCAATGATCAACACCATAAGTTTGAGTGAGGCCTCATCTAATATTTCGGTCCATCTATCTTTAAACTCCATAGACATTTTTGCCACAAGATTGAACCCTGGTTTGACTTTCCACTCAAACCTCTGGGGATCATTTTATTTTGTGTATAACTCCGCCCCACAGACTGCCAGTGGCAGAACCAATGGAAGACGCAATATGCAAGAAGCACATCCTCCCATTGCCAGATCGTGGTTAGCCATGCAAACCATAAAGTCCAAGACCATCAAAATACATTTTCGAGGAGTATAACAAAAGATAGAAACTGTTCCCAGACATGAGGACTTAATGGTTTAGGGTAGTTAGAGGAGGGGAGTTTTTACAACATACCGGTATACCACACCTAGAAATCAGTCTCCTTCCTACACTGTATGTTGCAATTCTTTTCTCTACATATGCAATTGCCACCTACTGGTGTGTATTGCATGGGGGGCGACGACATACTGTTTATTATACCCAAACCACATCCTGCTTTCCCTTTTCCCTCCTGTTTTCATTAAAAGATTGCTGATCTCTAAATGCACTGATAGTATTGCTTAAAATATTTTTGCCTGTCTTGGACATGGTTTTTTTGTTTGTCCATACATTATCAGAATTTGTTTTTGTTGCATTAAAATATTTACTAGTAATTTTTGCATGTTGTCTCCAGCATGGGTTGATTGTTTGTTATTCAAAATGTTTTCTGCAGATAAAACATGTCCTCTGATGTGGGATCAAGATGTACTAAATAGGGATGAGACTGAGGAATTTGAAGATGCCAACAAAGAAAAGATGGCTGAAGATGTTGCAAATGGAAGCGAGCAAGAGGAAGATGAGGAAGAAGAAAGTGAGGATGACAAAGAAGGTATATAAATATAAAATGTCTTATCTTTAACAAGTAGCTGAAACCAACCATTCGTTTGTCATGTTAAAATACATGTTAAAAATCGCCAGTTGGGTAGGGAAAAGCCTTCCTTCACTTGTAACCAATTTAACTTTTTAATGAAACTGCCATTTGAAAAGATTGCCTTCTGATTCAGTATTGTTTTAAACTTAATTTGCCTTTTACATGAACAGCAGAATTCCCATACAGACGTTTGGAAACTACAACTTAGCAGGCTTTAGTTGCTGGGAGTTGTAGTTTCAAACATCTGTATGGGAATTCTGCTGTCCATTTAAAGGCCAACTTAAGCCTCAACAATACTCAATCAGGCAGTAGTGGTCATAATTTATACCCTCGGCTTATACTCGAGTCAATCAATTTTTCTTGATTTTCCCCCGTAAAATCGGGTACCACAGCTTATACTCTGTTTGGCTTATACTCCAGTATATACGGTAATAATATTTTTAGGGCATGTCCACCCCCAAAACATAATAATCCCCCCCCCAACTACTGGCCCCATCATGTAGTGTAGTTTAATCCTTACCTCACATCCCATCCCATATGGTTCTCCTGTAGTCCCCCCCCCCCCCAAAGTCCCAAAAAATGCCCACCAGGAGGCTAGCAGGTCCGATAGGACACTGCCTGCTACCTGGCCTCCCGAGATCTTTGCCATGCGTATTGCATCCCTTCTCCCTCCCTCTCCCTCCCGTTCTGCTATCCCTCCCCCTAGCATAAAACCCGTTTTATACTGTATTCCTCCATGTCTCCGCCCCAACAGCATATTTTTTATTTTTAGAAAGCTCCCCAACTTTTACTTACCTCTCGCTTCCTACGCGGAAGTGAGCTGCCGGCAGCCGCGTCCGTGATTGGCTGAGGGCCGTGAGCGCGGCGCGGAAAGAGGGGAGGTAAGTAGAGTTTGGGGGGCTTTCTAAAAAAAAAATAATGCGGTTGGGGCTGGGAGCCCAGGGGATCATATATAAAAAAAAATAGATTTTAGGGTGGACATACCCATAAATTTGTCATCGGCTAATTAAAATACACAATTTCTACTTTTAAAAGATCAATAAGTATGTATAAATCTAAATTAAAATCATTAAAATTCATCACAATTTTTGATCTGTTCCTATTGTTATATTTTGATTCATCCCTAAAACCTCTTAAGCTAATGCATGAGAACAAAATGGGAAGAAAGAATCCCTGTTTCCATCCGTATGGATTTATTTTAATAAAATGTTAAAGGAATGTACAGTGTGAAAGCAAGTTATGGGAATAGAAATAACTATCTTTAAAAGCACAACTGCGTTATTTGGATGTTGAAAATACATTTACTAAACTTACTTTGTGTCTCACAAATGGAGAAGTCAGGGAGGCATTTGGTGTCGGTGTGCAAACTTTATAAAACTGGGTGCACGTGACGCACGCGTGATGACGTTGTGCGAGCTAAAGTCACGTCGCACCACATCATGACGTCACTCCCACGGGTGGCATGCCATGCCCGGTAGAACTGACACAGAATATTTGGACACAAGTTGGAAACGAGGTCCAGAAACTCTCGGGGTATACTTATCCTTTAACATATTACACAGAATTGATTGTCCTGTAGATGCATCTGTAATTAAGTTACAGTTGTGGGCCTCCTTTTTCATCTATACACTTAGTAGCTCTAAATTTCCCATGGTGCTTTGTTCCTTAGGGAAAAAGTCAAGTTATTATTTCAATTGATTAATTTAATACAGCTAAAGGGGAGCTGTACAGACTGCAGGTTTTAAAGGGGGGAATATGTGTATAGTTGAATGTTATTTATTTGAACAAATCACGGTTCATTTGGTCATTTCAATCTACATTTGTAGATACATACCCTCCAACATTACCCTTTATTTTACTACATTAAAGGACTTTTTCAGTTAGGAAAGCTCTATATTTGTTGCCTAATGGCTGATCTACAGGTCCCACCATCCTTTACTGCCTGATTAAAGGCATATTATTATGCATACCCTCCAACATTCCCTTTAAATAGATACACTATTAGAAGTGCATTGCACATGCTGAGATAAGACAAGGTTCACTTAATTACCCTCCGCTGCAGATCTGCTCTGTTGTTTCTATAATTTACCGTATATATTCAAGTATAAACCGAGGTACCCAATTTCACCTAAAAAACTAATAAAAGACGTTGACTCGAGTATAACCGAGGGTATAAACTTGGCATTCAAGATGTTTGAGAACTACAACTCCCAGCTAATAAAGCATGCTGGAGTTTGTAGTTTCCAAACATCTTGAATGCCACCCCCTCACCCTCCACCCAGTTCAGTTTGTACCTGTGGGCTCTCCTCCATCCATAACTTGGGCCACATTGAGATCAGCATTCCGGCAGCCGTGATCAGGTAAGCATTCCGGCGTCCCTCTCCATTCCGGCATCCGCGCGCTCATTCCCAGTACTGGTGCGCCGGCTGACGTCACTAATTGGCGCCGGGCAGTGCGTCGGCTGTTGCGCCAGTACAGGGAATGATCGTGCGCTGCCGGAGTGCTAAAGTAAGTAGTGACTCGAGTATAAACAGTCCAAGGGCTGCATAAAATCATTATCCTAATATACCATTTAAAGTGGTACAGACATTTCAGCCACATTTTAAAGGTAATTGGTTAGTAAGGTAATCCCGTCACCTTATGTCTCACCCTCATATCCTCTAGTCTGTAAGCTCTTTGTGCAGGGTCCTCTTTCCTATTGTATCACGGTATTGCTGTTATGCTTGAAAGTTCTACAGACTTTTACTCAAGCAATGATTATTTGCAGAGCCAAAGTATTGACAAATGCTAGGTACAAGCAATGACAACTGAGAACTATAGTATGGCAGTTAATTAACAGCACAGATTTCCACAATGTGAAAAGAATATTTCTGATTATACCAGGAAAAACTGGCAACCCAGGAGACCTACGTCCCAGATGTGGCCGAAGCCACAAACCTAGATCTTGTTCAGCATTTGGAGCTCATGTCATAAATGTGCCGGTTCCCCTTTTGTTTCCTCTGTAACACTATAGAAGATCCAAGTACCATATAATCATACGAGTATAGTAGAATATGTTAAAAGATTCAAGTGCACTTTGGTTAACGGAAGGATATGGTACAGAAGAACTAAGTAAGGTTAATATTAATAAATCTCCGGACCGGATAAAAATCCTCGGGTACTTAGGGAGCTAAGTTCAGTTTGCAGATTCCTCATGTCTGGTGGTGGCCTCAGGATTGGAAAAAGGTGATGTTATCCAATATTCAACAAGGGTAGTTGTTCACAGCCAAGGGTAATTACAGGCTGTAAGTTTAACTTCAGTGGTTGGGAACTATCCTGGAAGTTTAATAAGGGAACATGTTCTGAGTATGTTTCAAGGACTGACAATTTATAATAGTTACCAGCAGGATTAGGAGGAAAGATCTTGTCAAACTAATTTGCTGGCTTTTATGAGGAAGTAAGTAGAAATTGGACCTGGCATAGCAGTAGATGTAGTTTACTTGATTTGTAGGCTTTGATACAGTCCTCCATAGATCGACTAATGTATAAGCTGAGGTGCTGTTGGTCTGGGGAGTCACATTGTACATGGATAGAAAATTGGTAATGAATAGATGGCAGAGAGTAGTTGTAAATGGGGCTTCATAGTTATGTACTAAAGTGTCTAAGTGGGTGCACAGGGTTCTGTGTGGGGCTGCTTCTATTTAATCTGTTTATAATGATTTGGAAGGGTATTGTCAGCAAGGTTTTGTGTTTGCTGACAACACAAACTTTGTCGACCATTTAAAAACTTCAGAGGATGTGCAATCGTTGCAGGGGATCTAGATAGATTGTCACATTGGTGCTAAGTGGCATATGAGATTCAATGTTGATAAATGTAAGTGATGCATTTTGGACTTAAAAATCCTGTGCTACTTATACTATAAATGGCTCTGTGTTAAGTGAATCCCTGTTGGAAAGGGATCTTGGAGTTTTGGTGGATGGATAACACTTAAAGGTAGCAAGCAGTGCCAGGCAGCAACAGCCAGAGCCAGCAGGGATTGTCTTGTATAAGAGAGGTATGGATTCAAGGGAGGAAAATGTAATTCTCCCTTTACAAAGCATTGGTAAGGCCTATTTGGAATAGCAGTGCAATTTTGTCCTCTGTGTACAACCTGGGGCATTGTTCACCAATAGAACATGTCATAGAACACAAGGACATCCCCTTAAAGGACAATTATACTCACGCTCCTCTTCTTTGGTCAGTACCTTTTACCCAGGTGAGGAACTGAACCTCTAGGTCCTCACCCCTGGGTTCGCTAACTGAAGCACAGCGTTACTGAAACGCTGTTTGGTAGGCTCCGCCCCATCCTCCCCTCGGCGACGAGGCCAATAGAGAAGACACTGCCTTCCTATTGGTCTGGTCGTGCAAGGAGAGGAGCAGAGGGAAGGTGAGTATAAATGTCCTTTAAGACTTGAAGAAAAAAAAGTTTAGGCTTCAAGTTCGGAAAGGGTTTTTTTCACTGTGAGAACGGTAAAGCCTAGGAACTCCATTGAACGTTGTTATGGCAGGTTCATTGGTCAATTTAAAAAATGCTGGATGAGTTTCTGCAACAAGGAAGTGTGCAAGTTAATGGTATTAATACATAAAGTAGAGTTGATCCGGGAAATTTTGATTGTACTTGGAGTCAGAAGGAATTTTTTCCCCCTCATAAATTTGTGGGTTTTTTTCAGCAGTTAGGCAGGAAATGAGGCTATGCTAGATGGGTTGGACTGGATGACGTATATCCTTTATTCAACCTCAAATACTATAACTAAGTTATGTGCCATATCATTTGTTGTTACACCTTAGAAGCACCAGTTATAGGTGCCTTTTTTCAAAAATCTAATACGTGTAGATACCCCCAAACCTAGAGATCGTTTTAGTCAAGCTTTAAATCAGCTCACACAGGAGCTATTATACTTACATGCTCCTCGCTACCACGCCACTCCGGGTTCTCAGTCAATCTCCACTGTGGCGCTCTGTTCTTTTTATGTTCTTGAGCAGCCACAGTGGAGACTGCTCCGGGAATGGCAGTCAGTGATTGGCTGTGAGTCACAGTCATGACCACCTGACTGCCTTACACAGAAGTGCAGACACGCCGCAGTGTGGAGCGGAGGAGGAGCATGTTAAGTATAATAGCCTCAGTGTGGGAGGCGATTTAAAGCTTTTGGCCAAAACGAACTTAGGTTTTGGGGGGGATTCTACAATATATGCATTTTAAAGAAAGGGTGGACATTCCCTTAAGGAAACAGACCCAGTAGTCAGACCCAGTTTCAGTTAGCGTCCTCCATCCAGATTCACAGACATGTGAATGTAATAGGGATTATAACTTAAAATCTTGTTGACATCAGGTGTATGTTAAAATCAATTAAATGTTTTTATGTTGTTGTTATCCTAGCATCAGTTTTGTTATGGCTCCTTTGTAAGAAGGGAGATGTGATAGTTTTTCCTATTAGTGCATTGCTACCTGAATAAAGGAGTTGCTGCTTCAGCTGCTGTGTGTTTCATGAAACTAGGTAAGGACTAAATGATATATGGCCACAGCCACAATATATTATACCTCCTAGAAAACACAAATGCGGGCAGTTCAGCATTGACCAGACATACTAGAATGTTTGATAAATCTTTAAAAGTTAATTTTAAGGCCACACCTGAAACCTCCTGAGAATAATCCAAATAGAAATGTTTACTGTGTTTGCTCAAATGTTAGTTCCATTCTGCAGATTACAGAAAACAAAATGAGTATCCTTTAGAAAATACATTTGTGTTGTGTTATACATCATCTCTGTACAGTTGTAAATTGTGATGGGCTCTTTGTGCATCTGGATTTTCTTATTTGTGTGTTAGTAGATATGAATTTTGGGGTGTACGGTGTCTGACTGAATAGTGACTAGGAACTCTGGAAAATGAACTCATAATTGGATAATTCTACAAAAAAGTCAGTTCAATAAGTCAGATCAAAACTACCAGTAAACCAAAGTCTTAAGGCTGGTACACACTATACAATCCTTTCTCCTGACGACTGTTCGAGGCTTTCGACTGGAGAAGGATGCAAAAAGCAGCCGCGTCCGACAGTTAGGCGTGACGATCGTGTGTGGTCCATAGAGGACCGCGTGATCGGTTGTGATTTTTCGACCTGTCCGATCGTGCAGTCCTGCTTTTGTTTAAAACTAATCAGCTTTAGAAGTTTTCATTGCTGCAAATTTCAGTCTCTGGCTGAGTTCAAAAGAAAACAATGTTACAATATAAGTCAGGAGTCAGGCAAGAAAATGGCATACTACACCAAGTCTTTCACACGGGGGCATGTTGGCATTCAGTCATCAATGAAGCTGGAGCAAAGTAACTGCTGATGTTTTCCTTTTTTTTGCCATTTATCATGCGTTTGTCCAGCATTAACCCAGCATTTGAATCGTTATACAGACGCCAGAAGAAGTTTTCCTGTGGTAGTACATCCAGAATGTCAGCCCAACGACAAGCAGGGGTGGTGCAATTTTACGAAGAGTTTCTTTGGCGTTTCCCATTGGCTGCTACTGAAGAAATTTAGCATGAGGAGTTTTTTTTTAAAAAGCTAGAAAAAAATTGCCCATTTTTTAGGTACTCAACGCTTCCATAACTACAACAGGAAGACTAAAGACTTAGATCAACAGTTTATTGGCAAAAAAGTTATAAAAACAAGCTGTAGCTGAAAGTAGCTTAACAAGATTTAAGCATGGGGGTGCAGGCACTTATGACTAAACTTCTAAAGCCAATTCTAAAGCAATTACTTTTAAAATAAAGCAGAATGAGAGGATGGTATACCTGCTTCTTATAAAATTATCGCTTTAGGGAAGGGAAGTTGTTTTTAGGGTATAATGACCCTTTAAGCAGACCATTAAACTACAAACTTACCTGCAAAATTCTGACAAATAATTTTGTGATGTATAGCATGATCTTTTTATCAATTTAATAACATCTGTAAACATGATCCAGTCAGGAAAGGTCCAGGAATGTTGGGAGGGTAAAGCTGCTGCTCACTCGACATCCAATCAGTTGGACTCATGTCAGAACTAATGTCTAATTGATGTAATTTGGAGGTTAGTGTATGGCCAGCTTTAGTTTTAGGCAACAAATGGATTCTTTTTACCGGATTATGAAGTATGTCACTTCATAGTCTTGGAAATGTTTATGTTTAGTCAAGACAGCCACCTCATTCATTACATTTAACCTACTTACAAAGTTAATAGGTACACAGCTGTGCTGCGGCTGTTCTACAATTTACGTACCCTTCAAATATTTTTATAGACTGCTGGCATTTGACATTGCTGAAGAAATACTGCTTTTCTCCTGCAATGCAAATAACAAAACAACTAGATTCTCACAGAGAAACAATGAAATGATGCATTATTTTACATGAATGAAAGTTATAGCTTTGTACAGACGTACAATGTGCCTGCAGACCCACGACCCCCAAACAAGACCATTTGTGCGACGAACGGCCATTCCGGATGATAGTTGCACGCTGTATGAGTACTGTCGGGCTTGTTTGTCAATCCACCATGGCAGATTAATGAACGATCCCCCAACCGAATGTATACACACGTGCGACTATTGGCCAAAACGGCCACGGGGTCGTGTTCGGGGGTCGTGGGTCTCCCGGCACATTGTACGTCTGTACGAAGCTTAAGTACAAAAATATCTGACTTTGCACAGCTGTACCTATAGTAGTTGTATAAGGCAAAGAGACAATCAGGGTTATTCAATAAAAGTTCTTATTGTTTAAAATGGTGCTAATTTTGCCCCAACCAATCAGATGTTAGCTTTCAAATGTTACATAAGTTCTGATTGGTTGGGGCAAAATTCGCACCATTTTAAACGATAAGAACTTTTATTGAATCTCCCTGAATGTGCGTTAAATGATGGTTTCAATAATTTGTGGCTACTTCCTAAGAGCATATTACCTTTGCTGCTCCACCCCACACAACTTAATTTTAAGGCTTTTGGTAAATAACACCTACTGTATGAGAACTATCTTATACGAACTTCTACTAAATAATATTTGTCAAGATCTTGGATCTGCCCAGATTATCATGAAAAGCTAACACACTTAATTGATCTGTAGCCACTTCTCTATCCATTCACAAATAGTTTTACCAAGACCAACTAACTTTAAGCTTTGTACACATGTAGGAATGTGTGAGCAAGGCCCGACAAATGGCTGATTCAGCTTGCTGTTGCACGTGGTGGGCCGATTGGTTAAGGGTTGTATGTTGACCCCTGAATGAGCAGCCACACCGTGCAACATTTGGTAAAAGTAGCAGTTCATTACGCATCTGTTGGCCATCGTGCCTTGTTCACCGGCCTTACGTGTGTAAGAGGCTTTCTGTATATTCTAAGCTGTGTATACACTTTATATACAGTATGTGGCCACTTTGTCCAACAATCTGATAGGTCAAGGCTCTGGTAGCCATTGTTTAATGATCCGTAGCCACTGGGAAGTTTCCCAGATTGCCCATCCCTATAGAAGGATATAAATTACAATTTCTGCTTATTACAACTCATAGGGTCCTTTACACAAAACACCAGTACTTCCTTTTCCAAATCTGTAATGAAAATCAACGACTTTTAAAATAGCAACTAAAATAGTTTGAATATCTATTTTACCTGCACCAAGTCACCCCTGTCTGCTAGAGAAGGACATTAGGGCTGATAGGGACATGTACTCCTCTGATGGCATTATTTCAAAAAGTCTGTTTATAAAAGTGTTCCCAAAGAACCCCATACAATTAATACAATCAGGCCTTTTGCAGTGGAAAAGCAGGACTAGCACTACACATGTCTGTGATGAGGTTTTGCCTTTTCTCATTTGAATGTGTTTTTTCTTATAAAGTTCTTACTTTGATAAAAGAATAGACTCAGCAGCAGCCCGCAGGGCAGATAGATGAATATGGAATTGCGGTATCAGCAGCCAGATTAGGCTGTCAGCCTCCAGAGCACTTCCCTGCCGAGAAACTGATAAGAGAGAAAAGGTGAATGTGAACACTTGTCACAGCAGATGGTGGACTTGATTTGAAGTAGCAAAAGGGAAAATTGAAGGGAAGGCAGATCCGGCTAGTGATGTAATGTACAGCTTGGAAGGCCTTGTCCTTGACTTTGTCTTGCTATGTTACTTTATGTTACTTGCATTTTACAAGAAAAAGTAAAGGAACAGGCTGTTTCCAATGATACTCCATATCCATTTTACTTTTTCAATAATCTGCAAATAAAATTTTCTTTTTCAGGTAACAAACAATAACAACCACTGAAAGAGAAAACCCAGAAAGAAACACATGGGTAGATTGTCTGTATTTAGCTCTAGGTTTAAAGGAGAACTAAACAACAATTTGTAATACGAAAATTGCAAGCTTTTCCCCCAGAACCTTATATATTGTAAGATTCTTCTCTAGTAACTTGCATTTACTATATCATGTGAGCCTTACATGTTATTGCTAGTACAACTCACAACCCATGTAGTCTTCAAAGAGCCATGTGTGCATGTAACCTATTGAACACGCTCACTGACCCCTATTCAATACAAAATAGTCGATTTTATGGCTTTGTGTGTGTGTGTGTGTGTGTGTGTGTGTGTGATAGAGCTTGTTAACACTGATAAATCTCTGTTCTGTGTCTGAGAGGCAGGATCATTCTCTAACATGATCTATGACTAACAGAGGCAGGTTTCTGTGCTGTGATATTATTGTCTGGAACGTGTAGTTTCACCCCAGCACTACAGATATGGCAAATTTCCATAAATTAGTAGGTGCTATCTCCAAACTCCCTACCAGGGGAGCAGTAATCCAAAGTAGCAAAGATGAGAGGAACACATCACTTGTAGTGGGCTGGCTAAAGGACTTGCACTAGGCTTCTGTTGTTTGTATATATTTGAAAGTCCTAAGTAGGACCCAGACTTTCCTGCTACAAATATAAACACTACAAATGAAAATTTAATTGAACTGTAAGGTGTCCTTTGCGCTTATTGTGTGGTTAAGAGATGTTGGTGATTGTTGGTCTGCTGCTAGACTACCCAAATCCACTGTATCACAGATATCTTGAAAGGTTAAAGCTGGTAGCTGCGCTGTCCTCCTCTCACCCAAAAATAGATCAGACCAAATAAATAATATTACTATCTTATCAATGCAATAAATAGATACAAACCATATAAAAAATGTGTAAAGAAGACTTACGTGTTCCAAGGATGCAGGTCAAAACACAGCTTTATTTTTCCATAGACAAAAACATTATATAATTACATATCCAAGATGTTTGGATGTTTTTTGAACCTCATTTAAGTCATTTCTACAGAGCGATCAAGCTCTTGAGCGATTTTCGTTTTTAAAGGGATTTTTCTGTTTTAAGGGAATGAGAGCGTTAAAAAAATAAAGCGTTTATTAACTGTGGTTTGCAGCCTAGTAAATGTACTAACCTAACACTATTTATTTCTAGGAGTGTGCCTGTGTAAGTAATTAATCACTGGTGTGTTTTTTGTGTTTTACTACTTACTGCTTGAATAAGGTAGTAGGAATTGTTTGAGTAAACTCAAAGCACTAGGTTACTGAAACAAATACTGGTGTTTAAACAGCACTGTTACCTGTAGAGCGGGGGTAAATTGGCTGAGGGCTGTTGGCTCTGTGGTTTTGAACCTCATTTAAGTCATTTCTACAGAGCGATCAAGCTCTTGAGCGATTTTCTGTTTTAAAGGGTTTTTCTGTTTTTAGGGAATTGAGAGCGTTAAAAAACTAAAGCGGTTTATTAACTGTGGTTTGCAGCTAGTAAATGTACTAACTAACACTATTTATTCTAGGAGTGTGCCTGTGTAAGTAATTAATTACTGGTGTGTTTTTTGTGTTTTACTACTTACTGCTTGAATAGGTAGTAGGAATTGTTGAGTAACTCAAAGCACCAGGTTACTGAAACAAATACTGGTGTTTAAACAGCACTGTTACCTGTAGAGCGGGGGGGTTGTAAGAGACAAAGGAAAGGCATTTTTTTTTCCTTTTCACTGATTGGATGGGGTGTAGCTAATTGGTTTAAATTGGTGAGGGCTGTTGGCTCTGTGGTTTTGAACCTCATTTAAGTCATTTCTACAGAGCGATCAAGCTCTTGAACGATTTTCTGTTTTAAAGGGATTTTTCTCTTTTAAGGGAATTAGAGCGTTAAAAAACTAAAGCGTTTATTAACTGTGGTTTGCAGCCTAGTAAATGTACTAACCTAACACTATTTATTTCTAGGAGTGTGCCTGTGTAGTAATTAATCACTGGTGTGTTTTTTGTGTTTACTACTTACTGCTTGAATAAGGTAGTAGGAATTGTTTGAGTAAACTCAAAGCACTGGGTTACTGAAACAAATACTGGTGTTTAACAGCACTGTTACCTGTAGAGCGGGGGTTGGTTAGGAGACAAAGGAAAGGCATTTTTTTTTCCTTTCACTGATTGGATGGGGTGTAGCTAATTGGTTTAAATTGGCTGAGGGCTGTTGGCTCTGTGGTTTTGAACCCCATTTAAGTCATTTCTACAGAGCGATCAAGCTCTTGAGCGATTTTCTGTTTTTTTAAGGATTTTTCTGTTTTTAAAGGAATTGAGAGCATTAAAAAACTAAAGCGTTATTAACTGTGGTTTGCAGCCTAGTAAATGTACTAACCTAACACTATTTATTTCTAGGAGTGTGGCCTGTGTAAGTAATTATCACTGGTGTGTTTTTGTGTTTTACTTACTGCTTGAATAAGGTAGTGGAATTGTTTGAGAAACTCAAAGCACTGGGCTACTGAAACAAATACTGGTGTTTAAACAGCACTGTTACCTGTAGAGGGGGGGGTGGTAAGAGACAGAGGAAAGGCTTTTTTTTTTTTTCCTTTTCAATGATTGGATGGGGGGTTGTAGCTAATTGGTTTAAAATTGGCTGAGGGCTGTTGGCTCTGTGGTTTTGAACCTCATTTAAGTCATTTCTACAGAGCGATCAAGCTCTTGAGCGATTTTCTGTTTTAAAGGGATTTTTTTGTTTTTAGGGAATTGAGAGCGTTAAAAAACTAAAGCGTTTAAAACAAGAAAGCATTTAAGAAAAAACTGCTATTTTTGCGTGTATTGCGTGTCTCTGCTGTGTATTGCTGTGTCTCTGCGTGTGATTGCTGTTCGTGTGTCTCTGGTGTGTATTGCTGTTTAGTATGGACAGTTTTGTTGAGGCCCGTGCAGTGTGCATCCTGCAGCATGTATGGGATCTTGGAGCAGCCGCCCCAGGGGACCTATGTATGTGTCAGATGTGAGTGGGTTGCCCATTTGGAATCTGAGGTCCAGGTCTAAGGGGGTAAACTTGCAGCAGCATTGCAGGGCTTGGCAAATCTGGGGGAAATGCAGGTACGGCAGGGGCCAGTAAACTGGAGGGTGGACATGGGGCAGATAAGGTGGAGAAGGAAGATGATTTGTAAGGGTCACAGGGGAAGTAGGGGACGGAAGGATAGGGGCGCTTCTTCCAGCTGGTCGATCCCAACAGATTGCCATTTTAGGCGAAGATGGGAGGACGATGGCTCGGAAGCAGCATGTATGGAGGGGGCCTTTCCTTGAGCACCCAGGGGACGGCCATCTCCCACATACAAGGGAGGGAGAACTGGGGGCTGGAAGGTAGGCAGGTGGTAGTGTGTTAGACAGATTATTGGGTGGGGCTGGGAGTGACGGCGGTCTTGGTTCACATTGGTGCCAATGACAAAGTTAGAGGTGGAGGGTGAGGTCCTAAATAAAAATGATTTCGAGAAAATAGGGGCCAAGTTAAAAGCAAGGACCTTCCAGGTAGTGATTTCAGAAATAAATAATACCGCAGCCACGTGCTACGCTAGGGAGACACGGGAGCTCATGGAGATAAATGCGGTGGCTAAGAGGGTGGTGGTAAGGAGATGGGGGTTTGGGTTTTAGAGAACTGGGTGATTTTTGTTTGGCTACGTAGTCTGTAGGTAGGTGACGAGACATTGACGACGTCAATGGAGGTGAGAAGAGAAACTGATTCCTGTTGATGATTAAGAAGTTTCCTTTGTGTATAGAAAGAGTGTGAGTGGGACTGTTGATGTGAAGGTTGTGTAGAATAGTGGAGGTGGGGGGCGGGACCTTCTTGCTTGATGATGCGTGATGAGATGCGGTGCAGCTATCTATTAATATGTAAGAGTGGGGAGGTATGTTGGTATTAATATATGATGTGTAGCAGCATTAATGAGTGATTTAGATTGTATGTGAATAAAGGCGATAGATGTGATTTGATGTGGATGTAAGATGATGGTTATTAGAGTTGATCTGGGCACATTGTACGTCTGTACGAAGCTTAAGTACTAAAATATCTGACTTTGCACAGCTGTACCTATAGTAGTTGTATAAGGCCATGTGTTAGCTTTCATGATAATCTGGGCAGATCCAAGATCTTGACAATATTATTTAGTAGAGTTTGTATAAGATAGTTCTCATACAGTAGGTGTTATTTACCAAAAGCCTTAAAATGAAGTTGTGTGGGTTGGAGCATCAAAGGTAATATGCTCTTAGGAAGTAGCCACAAATTATTGAAACCATCATTTAACGCACATTCAGCGACATTCAATAAAAGTTCTTATCGTTTAAAATGGTGCGAATTTTGCCCCAACCAATCAGAACTTATGTAACATTTGAAAGCTAACATCTGATTGGTTGGGGCAAAATTAGCACCATTTTAAACAATAAGAACTTTTATTGAATAACCCTGATTGTCTCTTTGCCTTATACAACTACTATAGGTACAGCTGTGCAAAGTCAGATATTTTAGTACTTAAGCTTCGTACAGACGTACAATGTGCCGGGAGACCCACGACCCCCGAACACAACCCCATGGCCGTTTTGGCCAATAGTGCACGTGTGTATACATTCGGTTGGGGGATCGTCATTAATCTGCCATGGTGGATTGACAAACAAGCCCCGACAGTACTCATACACGCGGCAACTATCATCCGGAATGGCCGTCGCACAAATGGGTCTGTTTGGGTCGTGGGTCTGCAGGCACATGTACGTCTGTACAAAGCTATAACTTTCATTCATGTAAAATAATGCATCATTTCATGTTTCTCTGTGAGAATCTAGTTGTTTGTTATTTGCATTGCAGGAGAAAAGCAGTATTTCTTCAGGCAATGTAAAGCCAGCAGTCTATAAAAATATTTGAAGGGTACGTAAATTGTAGAACAGCCGCAGCACAGCTGTGTACCTATTAACTTGTAAGTAGGTTAAATGTAATGAATGAGGTGGCTGTCTTGACTAAACAGAAACATTTCCAAAGATATGAAGTGATCATACTTCATAATACGGTAAAAAGAATCCATTTGTTGCCTAAAACTAAAGCTGGCCATACACTACCTCCAAATTACATCAATTAGACATTAGTTCTGACATGAATGTCCAACTGATTGGATGTCGAGTGGAGCAGCAGCTTACCTCACAACTTCCTGGGACCTTTCCTGACTGGATCATGTTTACAGATGTTATTACATTGATAAAAAGATCATGCTATACATCACAAAATTATTGTCAGAATTTGCAGGTAAGTTTGTAGTTTATGGTCTGCTTAAAGGGTCATTATACCCTAAAAACAACTTCCCTTCCCTAAAGCGATAATTTATAAGAAGCAGGTATACCATCCTCTCATTCTACTTTATTTTAAAAGTAATTGCTTTAGAATTGGCTTTAGAAGTTTAGTCAATAAGTGCCTGCACCCCAATGCATTAAATCTTGTTAAAGCTACTTTCACATGAGCAGCTAACAGCTTGTTTTTATGACTTTTTTGCCAATAAACTGTTTAAGTCTTCCTGTTGTAGTTAATGGAAGCATTGAGTACCTAAAAAATGGGCAATTTTTTTTTTAGCTTTTTAAAAAAAAACTCCTCATGCTAAATTTCTTCAGTAGCAGCCAATGGGAAACGCCAAAGAAACTCTTCGTAAAATTGCACCACCCCTGCTTGTCGTGGGCTGACATTCTGGATGTACTACACACAGGAAACTCTTTGGCGTCTGTATAACGATTCAAATGCTGGGTAATGTGGACAAAAGCATGATAAATGGCAAAAAAAAAGGAAAACATCAGCAGTTACGTGCTGCAGCTTCATTGATGACTGAATGCCAACATGCCCCCGTGTGAAGAGACTTGGTGTCAGGTATGCCATTTTCTTGCCTGACTCCTGACTTTATATTTGTAACATTGTTTCTTTTGAACTCAGCCAGGGAGACTGAATTTGCAAGCAATGAAAAACTTCTAAAGCTGATTAGTTTTAAACAAAAGCAGGACTGCACGATGACAGGTCAGAAAATCACAACCGATCACACGGTCCTTATGGACAACACGATCGGTCACGCCTAACTGTCGGACGCGGCTGCTTTTGCAGTCCTTCCTCCAGTCGAAAGCCTCGAACAGTCAGGAGGAAGGATTGTATAGTGTGTACCAGCCTTAAGACTTTGGTTTACTGGTAGTTTTGATCTGACTTATTGAACTGACTGTGTTCATAGTCACTATTCAGTCAGACACCGTACACCCCAAAAATTCATATCTACTAACACACAAATTAGAAATCCAGATGCACAAAGAGCCCATCACAATACAACTGTACAGAGATGATGTATAACACAACACAAATGTATTTTCTAAAGGATACTCATTTTTTTTCTGTAATCTGCAGAATGGAACTAACATTTGAGCAAAACAGTACAACATTGCTATTTGGATATTCTAGGAGGTTTCAGGTGTGGCCTTAAAATTAACTTTTAAAGATTTATCAAACGTTCTAGGTTATGTCTGGTCAATGCTGAACTGCCGCATTTGTGTTTTTAGGAGTTATAATATATTGTGGCTGTGGCATATATCATTTAGTCCTTACCTAGTTTCATGAAAACACAACAGCAGCTGAAGCAAGCAACTCTTTATTCAGGTAGCAATGCACTAATAGGAAAAACTAGTCACATCTCCCTTCTTACAGGAGCCATAACAAAACTGATGCTAGGATACAACAACATAAAAACATTTAATTGATTTTAACATACAATGGATGTCAACAAGATTTTAAGTTATAATCCCTATTACATTCACATGTCTGTGAATCGGATGGAGGACGTATAACTCTACATTTCTAGTTTGTATTGGTCCCTCAGATGTTGATGCAGATAGCTTCCTCATTGGTAGTTGCAGAATCTGATTCATCAATTGTTGGTTGTGGGAAGTGGATGCTGATGTTATGTTTGCTCATAAGGAAGACAGTTGCTGTACTGGTCTTTCCTTAAAGGGAATGTCCACCCTTTCTTTAAAAATGCATATATTGTAGAATACCCCCCAAAACCTAAGTTCGTTTTGGCCAAAAGCTTTAAATCACCTCCCACACTGAGCTACTTTACTGGTTAACTCTACTTTATGTAAATACCATAACTTGAACATTCCTTGTTTGCAGAAACTCATCCAGCATTTTTTTAAACTGCCAATGAACCTCCATAACAACGTTCACTGGAAGTTCCATAGCTTTACCGGTCTCACAGTGAAAAAAAACCCTTTCCGAACTTGAAGCCTAAACTTTTTTTCTTCAAGTCTTAAAGGACATTTATACTCACCTTCCCTCGCTCTCTCCTTGCACGACCAGACCAATAGGAAGGCAGTGTCTTCTATTGCCTCGTCGCGAGGGGAGATGGGGCGGAGCCTACAAGAACAGCGTTCAACGCTGTGCTTCCAGTTACGCGAAACAGAGGGTGAGGACCTAGAGGTTCAGTTCCTCACCCTGGGTAAAAGGTACTGACCAAAGAAGAGGAGCGTGAGTATAATTGTCCTTTAAGGGATGTCCTCGTGTTCTATGACATGTTCTATTGGTGACAGTGCACCAGGTTGTACACAGGAGGACAAAATTGCACTGCATATTCCAAATGAGGCCTTACCAATGCTTTGTAAAGAGGAGAATTACATTTCCTCCCTTGAATCCATACCTCTCTTATTACAAGACAATACCCTGCTGGCTTGGCTGTTGTGCCTGGACGCTTGCTACCTTTAAGTTTGTTATCCACCAAAACTCCAAGATCCCTTTCCAACATGGATTCACTAACATAGAGCCATTTATAGTTAAGTAGCACAAGGATTTTTAGTCCAAAATGCATCACCTTACATTATCAACATTGAATCTCATATGCCACTTAGCAGCCCAATGTGACAATCTATCTAGATCCACCTGCAACGTTGCACATCTCTGAAGTTTTTAATGGTCGACAAAGTTTGTGTTGTCAGCAAACACAGAAACCTTGCTGACATACCCACTTCCAAATCATTAATAAACAGATTAAATAGAAGCAGCCCCAACACAGAACCCTGTGGCACCCCACTTAGCACTTTAGTCCATAATGATGAAGCCCCATTTACAACTAATCTCTGCATCCTATTCATTAACCAATTTTCTATCCATGTACAAGTGACTCCCCAGACCAACAGACCTCAGCTTATACATAGTCGCCTATGGAGGACTGTATCAAAAGCCTATGCAAATCCAAGTAAATACATCTACTGCTATGCCAGTATAAATTTCTACTTACTTCCTCATAAAAGCCAAGCAAGTTAGTTTGACAAGATCTATTCTCCTAAATCATATATATATAAATGTCAGTCCTTGAAACATACTCTAGAACATGTTCCCTTATTAAACTTTCCAGGATCTTCCCCACCACTGAAGTTAAAATACAGGCCTGAATTACCCGGCTGTGAACAACTACCTTTTTGAATATTGGAATAACATCAGCCTTTTCCAATCCTGAGGCACACCACCAGACTGAAGGAATCTGCAAAACTGAACTTAGCTCCCTAAGTACCCGAGGATTTTATCCGGTCCAGGAGATTTATTAATATTAACCTTATTTAGTTCTTTCTGTACCATATCCTCCGTTAACCAAAGTGCACTTGAATCTTTTATACCATTATTGCTACTATACTCTATGATATTTGTACTTGGATCTTCTATAGTGTATACAGAGGAAACAAAAGTACATCCTAGCAAAATGATTGGGACCGGCACATTTATGACAGTGATATGCTGAACAAGATCTAGGTTTGTGGCTTCGGCCACATCTGGGACAGTAGGTCTCCTGGGTTGCCAGTTTTTCTGGTATATCAGAAATATTCTTTTCACTTGTGGAATATCTGTGCTGTTAATTAACTCAATACCTATAGTTCTCAGTTGTCATTGCTTGTACTCTAGCAGTTGTCAATACTTTGGCTTGCAAATACAATTGCTTGAGTAAAAGTCAATGTAGAACTTTCAAGCAGTCTCTTTCACTTTGGTGTTCGTGACACGGAAATCTTGTCCCTTCCATAAGGTCTTCATTGGCCCCAAATTCACATTCTCTGGTTTTTGCCTTAATTCTGTGACAAAAGGTATCTATGCCTGCTTCCTTGTATACTTGTGCTGCCAAAACTGATATGTTTCAAGGACCGTTTTTTCTTTGGTTCACAGTAATCTCTAAATGCCTTTAGTGCTTCTGCTAGTATTTGGTGTGCAGGATCGCATATATATTGTGCAATGTGCATATGATTGTAGATCTCTAATGGTCTGTCCCCAATGCAGTGTAACAGCAATTTTAAACTCCTCTGGCTTCCTGTTTGCAAAGACTGTTATGGTCTTGCCCTTGACCCAGCGCCTGGGTTGATTCAGTTGCTCAGTAGAGATCTGAGTATGTTTGAGCCATTCAACAACCAATCAGTAGAAATTACTGTTAGGAACTTCCAAGGTAGTGTGCATTCTGGGAACAAGAAGAACGGTTACAGAACCTAAATATCAGCTCACAAACAGCAGGGAATAGCAAGAGGTTTAAATTCACAGATTTTTCAAAACGGAATATAAAGAGATAAAAAGAATATAAAGAATAACTATGTATGCATAATAGAAACCAAGAATTTTCCATGAACTTTCCCTTTAAAACCCACTATACTATCTAGAGAAAAAAAAAGATATTGCAAGTGGAATTATGCCTTTAAACATCACAATATGTTATTGCCATGATCTGAGCCTGCTAGAATAAAGATATTTTCAAACAATGTTCCAGGCCTAATAAAAGTATATTTGCATATTGCCGTTTTTTATTTTTAGAATACCGAAACAGGAATTAATTTCAACTTATTAGTAATTTTCAGCCTGCATTTTAACATCTTCATTTTCCTGTTCAATGTATTATCTGTTTTAGCATCTTAATCCTGTGCTAATGTGTTACTAGATTTTCTTTTTTTAGCTCATGAAATTGTGTTTGCTGCAGTAACAATGTTTTTTGTTTTCCGTTGTATTTTTTAATATTAGAATTGCTAAATTATCATAAATAAAGTATATTGATGTTCTGCTAAGAATAAACTTATAATTAAACTTTAACAAAAAAGTCATCTTGTTTACTGGGCACTTCAACATAGGTGACTTAGTACATGGTTGGTATATGATGGCCATGAATTAAGCTTAGTTTACTTGGGATGGCGTGTCAAACTGTCCTGCTTGCTCTGGCATTGTTGATGGTCTGCCCTACTAGATCTATAAATGACCTTCGACAGAGGTGCCATGCATGTGTCTTTGTCGACCACTTGCACGTGTGTGTTTGTTGGTTGCTCGTAGGTCAGGCGAGCATATCACACTTGTGTACTAGGCTTTTGTGCTCAAAGCCATGCAAACTCACATAATGGCAGGGCATTAGTAGAGGAGGGTAGGTCTTGGTACCACGGATGAAAGAGGGTTACTGTTTATCGCACAGGAAGAAGATTATGCCAATAAAGAAATATTTAGGTGTGATACTAATGTGTAGTACTTTGATATAATATTGTATGTGGTATAATTATATTTGATGTGGTTTGTAATGTAAAGTACCAGAGAACCTTGATGCATCCACGGAAAGATACAAGAAAATAACAACCGGTTATTTATCTGGTACACTACAGTAAAAAGTACAAAAAAACTAAAAAATAACACACACAATATTGTAAAATCATATCAATTATATATGAAGCTTTATATATCTTCCAGAATGCTCAAAAGAACAATAGGTCGTTTTCTCTATTCCAATTTAATCCTCAGTCACTACTTAATATGATTATAAAGTAATGATTACCCACCTAAGGATCTTTCTGAGCAAAACTTGTTGCATTACACAAAAGAAAACTCCAACTTGTAGTTACTGTAATGACTACCAAGGATCTTATTAACGGGGAATTACACTCAATTCATTCACCTTCTCCTATTGGTAGAGAAGGGAGTAAGTCCCCATCCCTGTGACTTTCTCAATCAGCTTAGACTTAGCCCCTAATTTGATATTTATTTATTTTTTTATAAAGCTTTTAACATTGCTGTTTATGTCGACACTGTCATTTGCTCTATATTTTCTATATTCTGGTCTAGTGGCTATTATTGTCATTTACTAGTGCGATTAAGTCTGAAAGATTAGATAACACCACAACATGAACATTCCACATTTGATTTACTTTAATTTGCCTCCTGCTTAAAAACAGCAAAACAACATAGAAAAAGAATTCACACAATAGCAGTAGGACTCCGATCATGATTTTGAAATAATTACTCCCATATGAAATTCATTCATTTACAGCCCAGATGTTACATTTCTATATTAGACTGTTTAAAACATTTAAAGCATATCTACAATTGTCAGTGTTCACAATTCCCTTTGCTGCGCTAAAGGAAAATAATGTATTGTTTGTTAGGATAAGCATAAGAAAAAACGCTGAATCGTCTGCTTTCAACATGATTAAACGCACCATTAAAGTGGACCTGTCATCCACAAAAACACTGCGCTGTTTGAAAGACCACATAAACGGCACATTTATCATATTGAGTATTGTTTGTAGGAATATGCTTTTAAGATTACAGTAACAGCTATAGTTTGCATTATCTCCGTAGACTTCCATAGGCAAAGTGAGAAATCCAGAACAAAAAATAAAGGTCAGCTAGGACAAAAAAATATTTTAAATTTAAATGTTTAAGAAAAGGGCAACACGAGAGGATTCACACTTCTGATTTGGGCTATGTATGAAGACTGTTGAAAAAATAGTGGCTGAAATGATATTGCTATTAGTATGATTTTTTGCGGGTATTAAGCAGCCAGCTTGTATGTATATTTAGGTAAGTGTAAAGGGGTGTGCAGCAAGACAAGAGAATGTGTGATTGCAGAATGCAATCATGGAATCCTGGAAGATATAGGGAGATTCAATAAAAGTTCTTATCGTTTAAAATGGTGCTAATTTTGCCCCAACCAATCAGATCTTATAACATTTGAAAGCTAACATCTGATTGGTTGGGGCAAAATTAGCACCATTTTAAACGATAAGAACTTTTATTGAATAACCCTGAAGTTTTCAAACATCTGGAGGGCCGCAGGTTGGACATCCCTGGTCTTTACAGTGAAAGTTATAAAAGTAACAGGAACATAAACAGGGATCAGAATGTTACTGTTATTGTACAAACCATTATAAAACATGACCCTTTACAACAATTATTACCTTGTAAAATAAAAAACCTCTAATGGAGGGTGAACATTTCCTCCATTTTACCGGTGTAGGACAGATTCCACCAACACGTTTAGTGTCCAACTGGCCATTCAATGACACTTCCTTTCAGAACCGCCCTTCAAACACACACATATAGAAAGACACATGCACTGAACCGTTTTGAGTATTTAGCACTAATTATATCCCTCTAAGGGACGGTGCTCTAATGGGATGGGATATTAGAAAAAACAACTTGCATGATCTTATTAGCTGTGCAAATAGGAACTTAGGGGAGCTCTATCTATCCCCCCTGCAAATTTATAATGTATCTATTTAAGGGACAATTTAAACCCTACTGGTGATACTACAAGTGTGAGCACCCAAACCACTAGGGGCCTTACGCCTAGGTCTACCATTAGTACTCAGAAGAAGCTTGCAAACTCCAGTTCGTGAACCAGATCCGGACCCCAACCCCCCACTTTCGCTGATTGAAACAATGGTAAGGCACACTTGCAAGGAGCATGTCTTCTCTTAACAGTCCTGGACTATGGCAGGGGAGCCCTGAAAAATATAAAGTAAGGCCAGTCACCTGGTGAGGACCTAGCGGTTTAGGTTCTCATTCTGGCTTCTTTTAACTAAGGAAGAGGGAGGGGTTGATATAATAGGGCTATTTCCCTTTAATGGGATGTTTATGTTAACATTAGTAAACTAACACAGTTAAGGCCTAGATTTACATTTTTGCTGAAAAGTTCATTTTTACATTATATCAGTTGTTATCAAGAAACAGAACTTTCCACTGTTAGACTGAATGTTATATTTAAAGTGAGTAATTTAGATGTGAACAGTCTAGACTGTTAGTAAATAGAAGTGTTATTTAGACTGTTATAGCTGCCTACTGATTTTAAAAAAAACATGGCAACTTCTAGCAAACTCTTGGATGGTAACGGATTTTCCCAAGAACTTTAATTTTCCGAAGAAAAATTTTTTTCTTTACAGTCTTAATTTCCAGCATGTCGGGTATTAGTCCACAATGACTTTTGACTTTTAAGATTCTTTTAAATAATGTAGCTCAGACGCTTATATTTATATAGCATATAAAGGAGAAATCACACAAAACGTAGACCTCTGTCTGTTAATAGCCCAAATGTTATTTGTTTTAGCGTCTGTGGGTATGGAAGTGCATTAACACAACCATGAAATTAGTGAGTGTAAGTAACAGGAAGATGTGATTAGATAGTCTATAATTTCCGTAACAGGATCAAGGCAAATCCATTGCTCCATCAGGACAGTTCTCTCCTCTCGGTGCTCCAGGAACGTGTGTTACTAGACTGCGTTTGTAAAATACCTGATGCAGCTTCCCTTTGATAAGGGAACACCTGCTAACTAACAGATGCAGTTGTCTATTGAATTTCCTACTTTTTTGTAAATTCATTTAACCTCTTCCAACTAAATGTTCAATTAACTTATGTCCACCAAAATGTATTTAATCTTGGTTATTTTAAAACAATACAATTAGAGCTACTGTAGTGCTATTTTAGGGGAGAATTAGAGGATCGCAGTGCAACACAGAACGGCGTTCCAAGTGTGGCCAGCCAATTGGCCAACACTAGCATGCGCTTTTTAAGCTCAGTCTAAAACTATCTGCAGGCTTTAAACACACGAAGCTCTACTGTCTATTGTCTGGTACTTACCATGAATGAGAAAAGTACTTTTAAAAATTAGTCAGATTAATGGAATGGATGCGCTGGTAAATAGCAAATGCCAGGGAAGCACCATCATGATGGCAGCATAAGGGCATCATTTAGAAAAATTGGATACAGTCTACCTATGTAGCTGTGCCTGTGCATATCATTTGCAGGTACATGGAGCTCGGGCCAATGAAATATGCGTGTGTGTTATCCAGCTCATCAAAACACAAGATATTGGACATGATTCTTTTTTAGCCTACTACATGTGTGTAATGGTGTGTGATACCCCCTTGCATTAGGGATTTAAAAAAAAATACTCCTTACATTAAATGTCACAAGGTTCCACCAATAGTCAGTGAAACAGACCTATAAATTAGAGAGATGAGAACTAAATTAATTTTTTAATCCTAGTGTGAAAGTTTTTCTCCCCAGGACACCTATACATTGTAAGATTCTTCTCTAGTAAGTTCATTTAGTACATGTAAGTAATGTAACTAAGAAGGGTTCCATGTTAATGCCAGTACAAACCACAGCCCATGAAGTCATCAAAGAACCACAGCCCCCTGACCCCAGTATTCACTGTCTCTAGTATTTTCTATACACATGTCTACACACCAATATGGAAGTCCCTGTTAAGACTTGAAAGCTGCTTGTAACCTGCAGTTTATTTACTAGCCATTGTGAATACAGCTTTCTTGGGGTAATATAAATACATACAAAAAATAGAAGCCTAGTGCACAACCAGTTAATTTGCTTATATTTTACTTTAATATTGTATTGCGACTTAAAAAGCCTGCCTTCTCTCTGGATAAATTAAAGCAATAGTTCAATAAATTGGCCAAATTATTTTAAGCCCAGCAACCACTTCACGTTTTCTTTATTATCCAGCAGAATAAAGCAAACCGTTAAGTGGTTGCGGGCTTAAAACCATTATGGGTATGCATCAAAACTAGTTTGCAACTGTTGCTTGCGAGAAAGACATCTGTTCATTCCTTACAGTCCTCCAGGTAGCCATGCAAACTCAAGCTCCAGTTACCCTCCAATCCTAGCATGTGCTAGCATTCAGCAAGCCCTTTAGTTGCCAGCCAGCTAGCTAGTAAAGTTAGACTAGACCTTGTGACTTGCAGACCAGCGGGGGTTGAGGTGGGGTGTGTGTGTGGAGGCATGTGGAGAACTGAAATGGAACGCTACATTCGAAGGTTACTGAAATCGAGGGCCACATTGGGGTTACCGAAATCGTACACTACATTCGAAGGTACTGAAATCGAAGGCTACATTCAAGGGTTACTGAATTCGAATGCTACATTCAAGGGTTACTGAATTCGAATGCTACATTCAAGGTTACTGAATTCAAATCCTACATTCAAGGGTTACGAATTTGAACACTACATTCAAGGGGTACCGATTCAAAAATTTGATAATGCTCAGCGAGTTCGAAAAAACGTTCGGATAGTTCGGAGTTCGCACAAACTCATAAAGTTCGACCAGGACTCGGGTTTGGGTTCATCCCTACTGTTTATACCTTAGAGATGTGAGGTACATGTGACGTACATCTCTGAGAGGTGCCAAAAGCGTATTTTAAACCGCGAGGTTTAGTTAGGGGGGGATTTTGGGGGGGGTGAGGAAAATTTAAGTTTTGACATCTATATAATTACCTCAACATTAGGTACAGTACATCAATTAGACATTAGATTTGAGATAAATTCAAATCTATATAATGTCAAGTGGTAGCAGCAGATTTACCTGCCGATGTTCCCTGAAGGGTCTTGGCTGTATCATATTACGATCATGTTACAATCATAATATCTAACGAAAATGATCAGGACAGGCGGTTTTCTGAACTTCGGAGTTGAGAGAACATCAAGAGGTAAGTTTGTAGTGTATGGGAAGCTTAATAGTTGTTTGCCTTCTTTGCAATAGATAATTTTTTAGTTTCTCCAATTGTAAGTTAATAAATAAGTTTCTCAATGCTGCTGCCATTTACCTTTTAGAAGTTTATATATGTTTGTAAAAAAAATTACAGTTATTTCACTGCAAAATAATCATGGACTGTTATGGTGCGCATACACTCTACAATCACGGTCGTTCGATATGTAATATTCCCATCGGATTGTCTATGGAGGAATGGACAGCGACCGTACAAAATTTTTTATTCAACTTTCCTATCGGACTAGTTGATATTTTTTTAGGAGTCGTTCTGTCGATGTACGATCACGGATCGTATGATTGGATTAGTGTCTATGGCCACCATAAGAATGGATGATAGGGTTGGACAGAGATCTGTTTACAAAAAAAACCCCCAATAAATAAATAAAATAGTGTGAATTACTCACTTGTTGCCCACAGAAGAAAACATGCTGAAAACTGACATTTCTAATCATAGTTTCCAAGATGACATGGAAAATCCCATATCTGCCTTATCTGGTTTGGTGATCTATTGAGTGCTAAAAACACTTTGCTGAATATCTTATGACATTGGATTAGAAATAATATTTGAGCTGCTTTTTACCATTTCTTTGGAAAGTTCTAAATTTGTTTCTCTGTCAGTAAATGGTTTCGTCTTTCATGGTTTATGAATGGAGGCCAAAATAGAAAGCAATCTTTAGTTTCCAGCAAATTTAGATAAAAAATAATAAGATAAAATAGTTGGCCCTTTAAAGCTTCTGAGTCTCTACAAATAAACAGGCTGATACTCCCAGCACTTCCATGCTTTCCCTCCCCTTGAGCTCAACCACCTATTAATTGAGGAGTTTCTTTGTTTTTTCTAATGAAGCTAAGAGAACACATCGTCAGGTGCTTGTATTCTCACCCTTCTATGTAATAGCCCAGCTGGAGACTATATAGCTGCACAATACCTTGGCCGTTATAACAACTATTTATTCTGGGCTTTTCCGTAGATAGGGATTTAGAATAAAAAAAACAAAAAAAAACAACAAAAACCAACCACAACACAGTGTTACATTTAGCCCTAATTACTATGTACACATTGATAGGCACCTGTGTCTCTCTGTGACACTGTTTCTAAATCTACACCGAGGCTATTGAAGAAGCATTTTTCACAGATGAATATCTAGTTGTAAATATACATACTTTCCATAACCAAACCATGAATGGGGTTCTGTTTAATGAATATTAAAGCTTTGAGTGAAAGTGATATTCAACAGAGTGAGTGATATTTACCAGTTAAATATACCAGAAAGTATTGTTGTAAAGTGATCCAATATCGACATTCTCAGAACATAGGCAATGGTTAAGGGATGGCCGATTCGCGGATCCGGGGCCCGGATTTTTCCGGATTTTTCGCCTTCCGAAACGAGGATTCTGTATTTTCGAAAATTTTCTAAATGATGAGATTTCTCGTATTTTCGAACATACGAGAAATCTCACAATTCAGAAAATTTTCGAAAATACGAGGATTTCCTCTTATTTTCATAAATACGTATTTTCGAAAAAATTTCTAAATTAGTGAGGATTACTAGTATTTTCGAAATCTCATAATTTCGAGGATTATTTTCAGTTTTAATGGTCCGGGATCTCGAGCAGACTGGATCTCTAGCAATGGTGGCTTAAAAAATAAACAAATGTTATCATTTTATTGATTATGTAATCAGGCAGGAGTTAGAACACGCCAGCTCGTCACTAAGTACATAAAAAACTAGATTAGAAACAGTAACTGGAATTTTAAACATTACATATGTGTACAGTTAGGGGTAGGGTCACAGTAGTGTGTTTCTGACATTTGTGATCCCGTTTTGTGATCCATAAGGTGGTGTCAGAGAAATGCAGCAGGCTAACACGATGTGGGTGGATGCTATTCGGCTTTGGGCAAGGGCATGAAAGTTAAGAAGTTGGATATATAGATCTAGTAGGGCAGACCATCAACAATGCCAGAGCAAGCAGGGAACGTTTGACACGCCATCCCAAGTGTAAACTAAGCTTAATCATGGCCATCATATACCAACCTGTACTAAGTTCACCTAATTGTTGAAGTGGCCCAGTAAACAAGATGACATTTTTGTTTAAAGTTTAATTATAAGTTTATTCTTAGCAGAACATCAATATACTTTATTATATGAATTTAGCAATTCTAATATTAAAAAAACAACGGAAAACAAAAAACATTTGTACTGCAGCAAACACAATTTCATGAGCTAAAAAAAAAAAATCGTAACATCATTAGCACAGGATTAAGATGCTAAAAACAGGATAATACATTGAACAGGAAAGAAGAATGTTAAAATGCAGGCTGGAAAATTACTAATAAGTTGAAATTAATTCCTGTTTCGGTTCTAAAATAAAAACGGCAATATGCAAATATACTTTTATTAGGCCGGAACATTGTTTGAAAATATGCTTTATTCTAGCAGGCTCAGATCATGGCAAATAACATAGTGATGTTAAAGCATAATTCCACTTGCAATATCTTTTTTTCTCTAGATAATAGTATAGTGGGTTTAAAGGGAAAGTTCAGTGGAAATTCTTGGTTTCATTATGCATACATAGTATTCTTTATATTCTTTTATTCTCTTTATATTCCGTTTTGAAAAATTGTTGAATTTAAACCTCTTGCTATTCCCTGCTGTTTGTGAGCTGATATTTCAGGTTCTGTAACCGTTCTTCTTGTTCCCAGAATGCACACTACCTTGGATGTTCCTAACAGTATTTTACTTATGGTTGTTGAATGGCTCAAACATACTCAGATCTCTACTGGCAACTGATACCCAGGCGCTGGGTCAGGCAAGACCATAACAGTCTTTGCAAAGGCAAGACCAGAGGTGTGTATAAAGGATTTCTGTTTCACTGTTGGGGACAGACATAGAGATCTACAATCATATGCACATTGCACAATATATATGCTGATCCTGCACACCAAATACTAGCAGAAGCACTAAAGGCATTAGAGATTACTGTGAACCAAAGAAAAAAACGGTCCTTGAACATTCAGTTTTGGCAGCACAAGATGACAAGGAAGAGGCAAGATACCTTTGTCAGAATTAAGGCAAAAGCCAGAGAATGTGAATTTGGGGCCAATGAAGACCTTATGGTAAGGGACAAGATTTCCGTGTCACGAACACCAAAGTGAAAGAGAATGCTTGAAAGTTCTACATTGACTTTTACTCAAGCAATTGTATTTGCAGAGCCAAAGTATGACAACTGCTAGAGTACAAGCAATGACAACTGAGAACTATAGGTATTGGCAGTAATTAACAGCACAGATATTCCACAAGTGAAAAGAATATTTCTGATATACCAGAAAAACTGGCAACCCAGGAGACCTACTGTCCCAGATGTGGCCGAAGCCACAAACCTAGATCTTGTCAGCATTCACTGTCATAAATGTGCCGGTCCCAATCATTTTGCTAGATGTCTTGTTTCCTCGTATACACTATAGAAGATCCAAGTACAATATCATAGAGTATAGTAGCAATAATGGATAAAAGATTCAAGTGCACTTGGTTAACGGAGGATATGGTACAGAAAGAACTAATAAGGTTAATATTAATAAATCTCTGGACCGGATAAAATCCTCGGGGGACTTAGGGAGCTAAGTTCAGTTTTGCAGATTCCTCATGTCTGGTGGTGTGCCTCAGGATTGGAAAAAGGCTGATGTTATTCCAATATTCAAAAAGGGTAGTTGTTCACAGCCGGGTAATTACAGGCCTGTAAGTTAACTTCAGTGGTGGGAAGATACTGGAAGTTTAATAAGGGAACATGTTCTAGAGTATGTTTCAAGGACTGACATTTATATATATGGATTTAGGAGGAATAGATCTTGTCAAACTAACTTGCTTGGCTTTTATGAGGAAGTAAGTAGAAATTTATACTGGCATAGCAGTAGATGTAGTTTACTTGGATTTTGCATAGGCTTTTGATACAGTCCTCCATAGGCGACTAATGTATAAGCTGAGGTCTGTTGGTCTGGGGAGTCACATTTGTACATGGATAGAAAATTGGTTAATGAATAGGATGCAGAGAGTATGTTGTAAATGGGGCTTCATCATTATGGATAAAGGTGCTAGTGGGGTGCCACAGGGTTCTGTGTTGGGGCTGCTTCTATTTATCTGTTTATTAATGATTTGGAAGTGGGTATGTCAGCAAGGTTTCTGTGTTTGCTGACAACACAAAACTTTGTCGACCATTAAAAACTTCAGAGGATGTGCAATCGTTGCAGGTGGATCTAGATAGATTGTCACATTGGGCTGCTAGTGGCATATGAGATTCAATGTTGATAAATGTAAGGTGATGCATTTTGGACTTAAAATCCTTGTGCTACTTATACTATAAATGGCTCTATGTTAAGTGAATCCATGTTGGAAGGGATCTTGGAGGTTTGGTGGATAACAAACTTAAAGGTAGCAAGCAGTGCCAGGCAGCAACAGCCAGAGCCAGCAGGGTATTGTCTTGTATAAAGAGAGGTATGGATTCAAGGGAGGAAAATGTAATTCTCCCTCTTTACAAAGCATTGGTAAGGCTCATTTGGAATATGCCGTGCAATTTTGTCCTCCTGTGTACAACCTGGTGCACTGTTCACCAATAGAACAGTCATAGAACACAGGACATCCCTTAGGACAATTATACTCACGCTCCTCTTCTTTGGTCAGTACCTTTTACCAGGGTGAGGAACTGAACCTCAGGTCCTCACCCCGGGTTCGGTAACTTGAAGCACAGCGTTACTGAAACGCTGTTCTTGTAGGCTCCGCCCCATCCTCCTCGGCGACGGAGCCAATAGGAAGACACTGCCTTCCTATTGGTCTGGGTCGTGCAAGGAGAGGAGCGAGGGGAAGGTGAGTATAAAGTCCTTTAGACTTGAAGAAAAAAAGTTTAGGCTTCAGTTCGGAAAGGGTTTTTTTCACTGTGAGAACGGTAAAGCTATGGGAACTTCCAGTGAACGTTGTTATGGCAGGTTCATTGGTCAGTTTAAAAAAATGCTGGATGAGTTTCTGCAAACAAGGAATGTTGCAAGTTAATGGTATTAATACATAAAGTAGAGTTGAACCAGTAAAGTAGCTCAGTGTGGGAGGTGATTTAAAGCTTTTGGCCAAAACGAACTTTAGGTTTTGGGGGGTATTCTACAATATATGCATTTTTAAAGAAAGGGGTGGACATTCCCTTTAAGGAAAGACCCAGTATCAGCAACTGTCATTCCTTATGAGCAAAACAATAACATCAGCATCCACTTCCCACAACCAACAATTGATGAATCAGATTCTGCAACTACCAATGAGGAAGCAGATTCTGCATCAACATCTGAGGGACCATACAAACTGAAATGTAGAGTATACGTCCTCCATCCAGATTCAACACAATGTGAATGTAATAGGGTATAACTTAAAATCTTGTTGACATCCATTGTATGTTAAAATCAATTAAATGTTTTTATGTTGTTGGTAATCCTAGCATCAGTTTTGTTATGGCTCCTTGTAAGAAGGGAGATGTGATAGTTTTTCCTATTAGTGCATTGCTACCTGAATAAAGGAGTTGCTTGCTCAGCTGCTGTTGTGTTTTCATGAAAAATAGGTAAGGATAAATGATATATGGCCACAGCCACAATATATTAACTCCTAGAAAAACACAAATGCGGCAGTTCAGCATTGACCAGACAACCTAGAACGTTTGATAAATCTTTAAAAGTTAATTTTAAGGCCACACCTGAAACCTCTAGAATAATCCAAATAGCAATGTGTACTGTGTTTGCTCAATGTTAGTTCCATTCTGCAGATTACAGAAAACAAAATGAGTTTCCTTTAGAAAATACATTTGGTTGTGTTAACATCATCTTGTACAGTTGTAAATTGTGATGGGCTCTTTGTGCATCTGGATTTTCTAATTTGTGTGTTAGTAGATATGAATTTTTGGGGTGTACGTGTGTCTGACTGAATAGTGACTATGAACACAGTCACGTTCAATAAGTCAGATCAAAAAAATACCAGTAAACCAAAGTCTTAAGGCTGGTACACACTATACAATCCTTCCTCCTGACTGTTCGAGGCTTTCGACTGGAGGAAGGACTGCAAAAGCAGCCGCGTCGACAGTTAGGTGACCGATCGTGTTGTCCATGAGGACCGTGTGATCGGTTGTGATTTTTGACCTGTCCGATCGTGCAGTCCTGCTTTTGTTTTTAAACTAATCAGCTTTAGAAGTTTTTCATTGCTTGCAAATTTCAGTCTCCCTGGCTGAGTTCAAAAGAAAACAATGTTACAAATATAAAGTGTCAGGAGTCAGGCAAGAAAATGGCATACCTGACACCAAGTCTTTCACACGGGGGCATGTTGGCATTCAGTCATCAATGAAGCTGGCAGCAAGTAACTGCTGATGTTTTCCTTTTTTTTGCCTTTATCATGCGTTTGTCCAGCATAACCCAGCATTTGAACGTTATACAGACGCCAGAAGAAGTTTTCCTGTGTGTAGTACATCCAGAATGTCAGCCCAACGACAAGCAGGGGTGGTGCAATTTTACGAAGAGTTTCTTTGGCGTTTCCCATTGGCTGCTACTGAAGAAATTTAGCATGAGGAGTTTTTTTTTAAAAAGCTAGAAAAAAAATTTGCCCATTTTTTAGGTACTCAATGTTCCATTAACTACAACAGGAAGACTTAAAACAGGTTATTGGCAAAAAAGTCATAAAAACAAGCTGTTAGCTGCTCATTGAAAGTAGCTTTAACAAGATTTAATGCATGGGGTGCAGGCAATTATTGACTAAACTTCTAAAGCCAATTCTAAAGCTAATTACTTTTAAAATAAAGTAGAATGAGAGGATGGTATACCTGCTTCTTATAAAATTATCGCTTTAGGGAAGGGAAGTTGTTTTAGGGTATAAGACCCTTTAAGCAGACCATAAACTACAAACTTACCTGCAAAATTCTGACAATAATTTTGTGATGTATAGCATGATCTTTTTATCAATGTAATAACATCTGTAAACATGATCCAGTCAGGAAAGGTCCCAGGAATGTTGGGAGGTAAAGCTGCTGCTCCACTCGACATCCAATCAGTTGGACATTCATGTCAGAACTAATGTCTAATTGATGTAATTTGGAGGTAGGTGTATGGCCAGCTTAGTTTTAGGCAACAAATGGATTTTTACCGTATTATGAAGTATGATCACTTCATAGTCTTTGGAAATGTTTCTGTTTAGTCAAGACAGCCACCTCATTCATTACATTTAACCTACTTACAAAGTTAATAGGTACACAGCTGTGCTGCGGCTGTTCTACAATTTACGTACCCTTCAAATATTTTTATAGACTGCTGGCATTTGACATTGCCTGAAGAAATACTGCTTTTCTCTGCAATGCAAATAACAAAACAACTAGATTCCAAGAGAAACAATGAAATGATGCATATTTTACATGAATGAAAGTTATAGCTTTGTACGACGTACAATGTGCCTGCAGACCCACGACCCCCAAACAAGACCCATTTGTGCGACGGCCATTCCGGATGATAGTTGCACGCGTGTATGAGTACTGTCGGGGCTTGTTTGTCAATCCACCATGGCAGATTAATGAACGATCCCCCACCGAATGTATACACACGTGCGACTATTGGCCAAAACGGCCATGGGTTGTGTTCGGGGGCGTGGGTCTCCCGGCACATGTACGTCTGTACGAAGCTTAAGTACTAAAATATCTGACTTTGCACAGCTGTACCTTTAGTAGTTGTATAGGCAAAGAGACACAGGGTTATTCAATAAAAGTTCTATTGTTTAAAATGGTGTAATTTTGCCCCCCCAATCAGATGTTAGCTTTCAAATGTTTCATAAGTTCTGATTGGTTGGGGCAAAATTCGCACCATTTTAAACGATAAGAACTTTTATTGAATGTCGCTGAATGTGCGTTAAATGATGGTTTCAATAATTTGTGGCTACTTCCTAAGAGCATATTACCTTTGATGCTCCAACCCACACAACTTCATTTTAAGGCTTTTGGTAAATAACACCTACTGTATGAGAACTATCTTATACAAACTCCTACTAAATAATATTTGTCAAGATCTTGGATCTGCCCAGATTATCATGAAAAGCTAACACATTTAATTGATCTGTAGCCACTTCTCTATCCATTCACAAATAGTTTTACCAAGACCAACTAACTTTAAGCTTTGTACACATGTAGGAATGTGTGAGCAAGGCCCGACAAATGGCTGATTCAGCTTGCTGTTGCACGTGTGTGGCCGATTGGTTAAGGGTTGTATGTTGACCCCTGAATGAGCAGCCACACCCGTGCAACATTTGGTAAAAGATGCAGTTCATACGCATCTGTGGCCATCGGGCCTTGTTCACACGGCCTTACGTGGTAAGAGGTTCTGTTATTCCTAAGCTGTGTATACACTTTATATACAGTATGTGGCCACTTTGTCCAACAATCTGATAGGTCAAGGCTCTGGTAGCCATTGTTTAAGATCCGTAGCCACTGGGAAGTTTCCCAGATTGCCCATCCCTATAGCTAAGGAATAAATTACAATTTCTGCTTATTCACAACTCATAGGGTCCTTTACACAAACACTACCAGTACTTCCTTTTCCAAATCCTGTAATGAAAATCAACGACTTTTAAAATAGCAACTGAAAATAGTTTGAATATCTATTTTACCTGCACCAAAGTCACCCCGTCTGCTAGTAGAAGGACATTAGGGCTGATAGGGACATGTACTCCTCTGATGGCATTATTTCAAAAAGTCTGTTTGATAAAATGTGTTCCCAAAGAACCCCATACAATTAATACAATCAGGCCTTTTGCAGTGGAAAAGCAGGACTAGCACTACACATGTCTGTGATGAGGTTTTGCCTTTTCTCATTTTGAATGTGTTTTTTCTTATAAAGTTCTTACTTTGATAAAAGAATAGACTAGCAGCAGCCCGCAGGGCAGATAGATGAATATGGAATTGCGTATCAGCAGCCAGATTAGGCTGTTCAGCCTCCAGAGCACTTCCCTGAAGAGAACTGATAAGAGAGAAAAGGTGAATGTGAACACTTGTCACAGCAGATGGTGGACTTGATTTGAAGTAGCAAAAGGGAAATTGAAGGGAAGGCAGATCCGGCTAGTGATGTAATGTACAGCTTGGAAGGGCTTGTCTGACTTGTCTTGCTATGTTTACTTTAGTTACTTGCATTTTACAGAAAAAGTAAAGGATTACAGGCTGTTTCAAATGATACTACCATATCCATTTTACTTTTTCAATAATCTTGCAAATAAAATTTTCTTTTCAGGTAACAAACAATAACAACCACTGAAAGAGACAACCCAGAAAGAAACAACATGGGTAGATTGTTCTGTATTTAGCTTCTAGGTTTAAAGGAGAACTAAACAACATTTTTTGTAATACGAAATGCAAGCTTTTCCCCCCCAGAACCCTTATATATTGTAAGATTCTTCCTAGTAACTTGCATTTACTATATCATGTGAGCCTTACATGTTATTGCTAGTACAACTCACAACCCATGTAGTTTCAAAGAGCCATGTGTGCATGTAAACTATTGAACACGCTCACTGACCCCCTATTCAATACAAAATAGTCGATTTTATGGCGTGTGTGTGTTGTGTGTCTGTGTGTGTGTGTGTGTGTGTGTGTGTGAATAGAGCTTGTTAACACTGATAAATCTCTGTTCTGTGTCTGAGAGGCAGGATCATTCTCTAACATGATTATGACTAAACAGAGGCAGGTTTCTGTGTGTGATAATATGTCTGGAACAGTGTAGTTTCACCCCAGCACTACAGATATGGCAAATTGCCATAATTAGTAGGTGCTATCCTCCAAACTCCCTACCCAGGGGAGCAGTAATCCAAAGTAGCAAGAGAGAGGAAACAATCACTTGTAGTGGGCTGGCTAAAGGACTGTCTGGATCAGCTAAATAGTGTTTCCCAACCTTTATGTGTGGGAACCCTTGAAAAATTTGTGTGTGTCTGGGAACAACATAAAATAATAAATTAAAATATAATATCTTTTTCTTTTCAATCATCAAATCACAAAATACATAATTTAACAAATATATAGCCAGATCTATAAATATTCTCACCACAGGTGAACCTTTGAATCTCAAAAACAATATATCCTCTACTGAACCTAAATGTAATGATAATTCACCCACCTAAAATGTTCCAATAAACAAGAAGAATTTATACCCAGCTGACGCCGTATTGGGCAACAAAATGCCCATACACGGCACAAAACAGCTGTGCATACACATCATGCTTTACACGGTGTACAAGTATGAGCCATTACTTTTTAGTTTATCTAAAATCTCCAGATAACATAGTCCCAATAGACAGAGACATTCTCAAACATACAACAAGCTGTCTCACCTCTCCTTTGCTGTGGCTTAGGCGTGTGCCCTTTTAATAAAGGCCACTTGTATGGAGACCCACAGTTCCCTTTTAATGGTTGTTTGTAGATTGCTTCCCCTCTAATATACAATAAATAAGGGATTAAACACTTCTCAAGCCAAGCCATGGCATGGAAATTATTATTATTATAATGTAGCTTAGAATTAGTAGTAAATAAAACATATTTTTAACATTAGACCCTATAAGGACAAAACTATTTACTACTGTGTATAAAAAAATATTGTGTTTTATGATGATAAAAAATTTAGCAGGACTATAAAACTCAGAGTTAGATGTCTCCCCCTTGCATGGTGATTCTAGTAGTCTTGGTTAATAGTGTGCAAAACGGCAACATTTTAAAAATGTGAAATTATCCATTTGAAAAACAGAAATGCTAGTCCTATAACCTAAATGGATGGTGTTGACATAGAAGGACTTAATTGAACAGTAGACTGTAACAGTAGTGTCAGGCAGTGTTTATAAAAGCAAAATAAAATGCTTTTCTGTAGGGGAGCATAGTATTATAAAGGTGCCCATACACATTCAGATGTGACGGGATTTACTAAATATCAGCAATGATAAAAGGTGTTAAAGCCCGAGCTAACGCTGCTGGCATCGCTGGCTATCAATCTGAATGGAAAATTATCATTGGATCATTACCGGCTCTCTATACTGCAGTATAAGGAGACATTAACGATTGTGTGTATCTATGGACAGAACAAATATAGGAACAATCGTTCCATATTACTTTTTACAGAACTGTCTGTTGTCCTTCAGTCAATCCACATTCAAATTCCAATGGAATCTGATTGTGAATTAGCAGCCAAAGTCACGTGTTTATTGGCACCTTATTCTGCTGCTGTGCAGATCCCTTGTAAGCCCTTATATGATTATGCTGGCAGTTTGTGCATGCAACAGTTTACAGAAAGGATATCAACAATTTAAAATGAGTACAATAGATAAAAGAAATGTGTTATGAAGATGCTGAAGATCATCAAAGTTAGTTCAGTGCTTTCACACCCAACACTGTAGTACAGCACAAGTGCCGTGTGGTGGTTAAGACCACTACCCCACACTCAATCTCCTGGCAGAAGCCAGACAGATCAAGTGAGGAAATAATGGCCTCCCTTTGCTGGTAGGCTCAGGAGGTCACTAATACTAATACTACCCTATACCCTAACTATACTTTAAAGGCGCTTGCATGGGGATATGATTACTGTGTATAAATACATTAACGGCAATACAATAAAACTATCTGGGGATTGTTCACCAATAGAACATGTCAGGGACACAAGGACATCCCTTAAGACTTGAAGAAAAAAGGTTTAGGCTTCAAGTTCGGGAAAGGGTTTTTTTACTGTGAGGTAAAGGTATGGAACTGTCTTCCAGTGGACGTTGTGTACGTTACTGGTAGGATACATAAAGTAGAGTTGATCCAGGGAAATTTCCGATTGCCACTTGGAGTCAGGAAGGAATTTTTTCCCCCTTCATAAATTTGGTGGGGGTGGTTTTGCCTCCTCTGGAAACAGTTAGGCAGGAAATGAGGATATTGCTAGATGGGTTGGACTGGATGGACGTATGTCTTTATTCAACCTCAAATACTATACAATACTATACTTAACCCAGCTGCAACCAGGGGAGTCTATAAGGGGGGGCTTGTCACTGGAAATCTGAGGTCCTAAGCAGGCATACAAAAGATGGGAGTAGTGACATCCACACAGAGTGCAACTAGAGACAAACTTTCAAATATATACAACAACAGAAGCCTGGTGCACATCCAACTAATTTGCTTACATTTAACGTTATCAGTGAATTGCGACATAAACTGCCTGCCAGTGAATTAAAGCAATTAGTTTAATAATAACTTGGCCAAATTATTTAAGCCCAGCAACCACGTCACGGTTTGCTTTATTCTGCGGGTCCTAACCTTTAATCTGTAAATTTACCTAAGTAAGAGACGTAATTCTCAAACTTTATTTAGTAACAGTACCTGCCTTCTAATGAGATGAAAATCCCTGTTGCTCGTTCGCTTACTGTCTAGGGACTGACTCTCCAGCTTTAAGTACTTGAACACATGGGCCACTGTGGGTGGAGCACACATTTCCCAGAGGCTTGGTCAAACCTCCAATGCTTACAAAATACATACAAAAGATGGGATAGTGCATCCACACAGAGTGCAATAGACCAAAACTTTCAAATATATACAAACATCAGAAGCCTAGGCCCACCAAGTGGCCCATGGTTCAAGTACTTAAAGCTGGAGAGTCAGTCCCTAGAAGTAAGCGAACAAGCGACAGGGATTTTCATCCATAAAGGCAGGTACTGTACTAAGATAAAGTTGAGAATTACGTCTTACGAAGGTAAAATTTACTACGGTTAAAGGTTAGGACCCAGCAGAATAAAGCAAAACGTGATGTGGTTGCTGGGCTTAAAATAATTTGGCCAAGTTATTGAACTAATTGCTTTAATTCACTGGCAGGCTGTTTAGGTCGAAATTCACTGATAACGTTAAAGTAAGCAATTAGTTGGATGTGACCAGACTTCTGTTGTTATATATTTGAAAGTTTGGGCTTAGTTGCACTCTGTGTGGATGCATACTATCCCATCTTTTGTATGATTTTGTAAGCACTGGAGGTTTGACCAAGCCTCTGGGAAATGTGTGCTCCACCCACAGTGGCCCATGTGGTTCAAGTACTAAAGCTGGAGAGTCAGGGCTAGGCCACACTGCTGCGTTTTTTTTGCGTTTGCGATTGCGTTTGGGATTGCGATTGCGATTGCGCTTGCGATTTTACAAAATCATTGAAAACCGCGGCAACGCAAAAAAACGCACGTTTCGGTGGCGATTGCGTTTTGCGTTCTGCATTTTTAATCGCAATCGCATGCGTTGTCTTTATACTTATTGAAGAAATCGTAAGGGCAAACGCAACGAAAATCGCACTGAAATCGGATGCTATTGCGTTTGCGTTGCAGTGTGACCTTGCCCTAGTCCCTAGACAGTAAGCGAACAAGCATCAGGGATTTTCATCTCTAAAGGCAGGTACTGTTACTAAGATAAAGTTTGAGAATAGTCTCTTACTAGGTAAATTTACTAAGATTAAAGGTTAAGACCCAGCAGAATAAAGCAAACCGTGATGTGGTTGCTGGGCTTAAAATAATTTGGCCAAGTTTTTGAACTAATTGCTTTAAATTCACTGGCAGGCTGTTTAGGTCGCAATTCACTGATAACTAGTGATGGCCAGTTCGCGGATCCGAACCCGAATCCGCGGCGGATTACTTAGTTCGGGGATATCGCGGATTTTCCGGTTTTTGCCTTCCGAACTTTTCCGAAACCGCATTTTTGAAAATTTTCGAAATTACAAGGATTCTCGTATTTTCGAAATGCACGGAAAAAACTTATTTTCTAAAATTTTCGAAATTACACTGTATCACAGATGTCTGAAAGGTTAAAGCTGGTAGCTGCGCTGTCCTCTCTCACCCAAAAATAGTCAGACCAAAAAATAGTATTCTATCTTATCAATGCAAATAAATAGATACAAACCATATACAAATGTGTAAAGAAGACTTCGTGTTCCAAGGATGCAGGTCAAAACCACAGCATTTTTCCATAGACAAAACATTATTAAAACATCCAAGATAAAGTGCAAGCAAGCTATTGCAATATTTAAAAGATGTGGGTTAAAAAAGTAGGGAATCCTCTTTTAATTCCTCTCCATTATGCTATAGTGATATAACCTTCGGGTAAGGGTCTTATTGTATGATATTGAGGGTGCTACCCTCTAACTTGTATTTGTCCCAACGCGTTTCGCTATCTCTCTTATAGCTTTTTCAAGGGTATCCTGCCTGTTAAAGTAACATTATAATCATACAGTAGCTAAACACTCTCTGGCACCTCTCCCAGTCTCCCTCCATTTCATTAACATATGCTTTCCAATGTCAAAGATGGTAGGAGAAGAAAGAGGATAAGGGTCCAGAGAGCAGTCAGATAGTGCTCCCTAAGTATATTCCATTTACATAAAATTACCATATTACAGGTTTTATTTTTTATTGCATTTTTTTTAACGTGTTCCACCACTTACACATTAACATATAGCAGATGGTGGTTTTTCTGCATGCAGTGTTACAATACAATCACCCACCTGTGTTGTATTGGATGCTGGAACTGCCTTCTGTTACGAGAACTGAGAACTTTATTTGTGTAATAATACATTCCCAAAGAGTATATGATTTAGGTTGCTTGGCAATATTGTCTGAAAAATCCTTCACATTTTATCCAATGACGGCAATATAACATTTTAATAATTTCCCATGATGATTATCTTAACACTGTGCATCAAGAAAGTGCATGATAAGATTTAAAAACTTTATGAAATATCTCCCCCATTATGTTTGATCACATCAAAACTCCATTATTTTATTTGGTTTGCTTGATGTACAACATAATAAAAAGTCAATGAATCCATACTACATTAAGAAAGTTTTTTTTAAGCTAGGCTATTTTTTATTTTCTGAAACACCTTCCCTTCCCGACCAGTAGCTGCCTAGTGGTTCCCTCTGTGCTTTGTCTCCAAGCACAACGATGCAACAGTGTCCTCTATCCCACAGATAAAAATATATAATAATACAATCAACCCAAAACCGTTTCACACAATAAATTGTTTAAAACATAAAGTCCAAGGTACCTTATATCTGTTTTATCAATAACTTTGTTAAATATGGATAAGCAAGAGGGATCTAGCAGGTAGGTAAAGAGGATCATAATCAAGATTATCTATAAGTAATAAAAACCCTACAAAAATGTATTATATATATTATTATTAAAGACACATAGAAGGATTTAACCCAACGTCTGCAAGAGGGTATATAACTAGCTAAATAGGTATCAAATAACAGTAAATATAATTCATATACATGGTACATTAAAGTGGTATAAGAAGGATTAATAAACAATCCTATCATATGCAAAGCAGAATTAACAGGTCTAATGACCTTCGACAGAGGTGCCATGCATGTGTCTTTGTCGACCACTTGCACGTGTGTTTGTTGGTTGCTCGTAGGTCAGGCGAGCATATCACACTTGTGTACTAGGCTTTTGTGCTCAAAGCCATGCAAACTCACATTAATGGCAGGGCATTAGTAGAGGAGGGTAGGTCTTGGGTACCACGGATGTAAAGAGTGTTACTGTTTATACGCACAGGAAGAAGATTATGCCCAATAAGAAAATATTTAGTGTGATACTAATGTGTAGTACTTTGATATAATATTTTGTATGTGGTATAATTATATTTGATGTGGTTTTGTAATGTAAAGTACCAGAGAACCTTGATGCATCCACGGAAAGATACAAGAAAATAACAACCGGTTATTTATCTGGTACACTACAGTAAAAAGTACAAAAAAACTAAAAAATACACACAACAACTATTGTAAAATCATATCAATTATATATGAAGCTTTATATATCTTCCAGAATGCTCAAAAGAACAAAAGGGCTGTTTTCTCTATTCCAATTTAATCCTCAGTCACTACTTAATATGATTATCATAAAGTAATGATTACCCACCTTAAGGATCTTTCTGAGCAAAACTTGTTGCATTACACAAAAGAAAACTCCAACTTGTAGTTACTGTAATGACTACCAAAGGATCTTATTAACGGGGAATTACACTCAATTCATTCACCTTCTCCTATTGGTAGAGAAGGGGAGTAAGTCCCCATCCCTGTGTACTTTCTCAATCAGCTTAGACTTAGCCCCTAATTTGATATTTATTTATTTTTTTATAAAAGCTTTCTAACATTGCCTGTTTATGTCGACACTGTCATCTGCTCTATATTTTCTATATCTGGTCTTAGTGGCTATTATTGTCATTTACTAGTGCAGAATTAAGATCTGAAAGATTAGATAACACCACAACATGAACATTCCACATTTGATTTTACTTTAATTTGCCTCCTGCTTAAAAACAGCAAAACAACATAGAAAAAGAATTCACACAATAGCAGTAGGACTCCGATCATGATTTATGAAATAATTACTCCCCATATGAAATTCATTCATTTACAGCCCAGATGTTACATTTCTATATTTAGACTGTTTAAAACATTTAAAGCATATCTACAATTGTCAGTGTTCACAATTCCCTTTGCTGCGCTAAAGGAAAATAATTTGTATTGTTTACAGGATAAGCATAAGAAAAAACGCTGAATCAGTCTGCTTTACCAACATGATTAAACGCACCATTAAAGTGGACCTGTCATCCACAAACAACACTGCGCTGTTTGAAAGACCACATAAACGGCACATTTATCATATTGAGTATTGTTTGTAGGAATTATGCTTTTTAAGATTACAGTAACAGCTATAGTTTGCATTATCTCCGTAGGACTTCCATAGGCAAAGTGAGAAATCCAGAACAAAAAATAAAGGTCAGCTAGGACAGAAAAAATATTTTAAATTTAAATGTTTAAGAAAAGGGCAACACGAGAGGAGTCCACACTTCTGATTTGGGCTATGTATGAAGACTGTTGAAAAACATAGTGGCTGAAATGATATTTATGCTTAGTATGATTTTTTGCGGTTATTAAGCAGCCAGCTTTGTATGTATATTTAAGGTAAGTGTAAAGGGGTGTGCAGCAAGACAAGAGAATGTGTTGATTGCAGAATGCAATCATGGAATCCTGGAAGATATATAGGGAGATTCAATAAAAGTTCTTATCGTTTAAAATGGTGCTAATTTTGCCCCAACCAATCAGATCTTATTTAACATTTGAAAGCTAACATCTGATTGGTTGGGGCAAAATTAGCACCATTTTAAACGATAAGAACTTTTATTGAATAACCCTGATAGTTTTCAAACATCTGGAGGGCCGCAGGTTGGACATCCCTGGTCTTTACAGTGAAAGTTATAAAGTAACAGGAACATTAAACAGGGATCAGAATGTTACTGCTTATTGTACAACCATTATAAAACCATGACCCTCTTACAACAATTATTACCTTGTAAATAAAATAAAAACCTCTAATAGGAGGGTAACATTTCCCCTCCATTTTACCGGTGTAGGACAGATTCCCACCAACACGTTTTAGTGTCCAACTGTCCATTCAAATGACACTTTCCCTTTCAGAACCGCCCTTCAAACACACACATATAGAAAGACACATGCACCTGAACCGTTTTGAGTATTTAGCACTAATTATATCCCTCTAAGGGACCGGTGCTCTAATGGGATGCTGAATATTAGACAAAACAACTTGCATGATCTTATTAGCTGTGCAAATAGGAACTTAGGGGAGCTCTATCCTATCCCCCCTGCAAATTTATAATGTATCTATTTAAGGGACAATTTAAACCCTACTGGTGATACTACAAAGTGTGAGCACCCAAACCACTAGGGCCTTACGCCTAGGTCTCACCTTAGTACTCAGAAGAAGACTTGCAAACTCCAGTTCGTGAAACCAGCTCCGGACCCCAACCCCCCACTTTCTCTGCATTGAAACAATGGTAAGGCACACTCTGCAAGGAGCATGTCTTCCTATTAATCAGTCCTGGACTATGGCAGGGGAGCCCTGAAAATAATAAGGTAAGGCCAGTCACCTGGTGAGGACCTAGCGGTTTAGGTTCTCATTCTGGCTTCTTTTAACTAAGGAAGAGGGAGGGGTTGATATAATAGGGCTAAATTTCCCTTTAATGGTTATAGTTTAATGTTAACATTTAGTAAACTAACCAGTTAAGGCCTAGATTTACATTTTTGCTGAAAAGTTCATTTTTACATTATATCAGTTGTTATCAAGAACAAGAACTTTTCCACTGTTTAGACTGAATGTTATATTTAAAGTGAGTAATTTAGATGTGAACAGTCTAGACTGTTAGTAAATAGAAGTGTTATTTAGACTGTTATAGCTGCCCTACTGATTTTAACAAACATGGCAACTTCTAGCAAACTCTTGGATGGTAACGGATTTTCCCAAAGAACTTTAATTTTTCCGAAAGAAAAATTTTTTTTCTTTACAGTCTTAATTTCCAGCATGTCGGGTATTAGTCACAATGACTTTTAGACTTTTAATGTTCTTTTAAATAATGTAGCTCAGACGCTTATATTTATATAGCATATAAAGGAGAAATCACACATAAACGTAGACCTCTGTCTGTTAATAGCCTTCAAATGTTATTTTGCTTTTAGCGTCTGTGGGTATGGAAGTGCATTAACACAACCATGAAATTAGTGATGTTAAGTATACAGGAAGATGTGATTAGATAGTCTATAATTTCCGTAACAGGAATCAAGGCAAATCCATTGCTCCATCAGGACAGTTCTCTCCTCTCGGTGCTCCAGGAACTGTAGTTACTAGACTGCTGTTTGTAAACTACCTGATGCAGCTTCCTTAATTGATAAGAGGAAACACCTGCTAACTAACAGATGCAGTTGTCTATTGAATTTCCTACTTTTTTGTAAATTCATTTAACCTCTTCTCAACTAAATGTTCAATTAACTTATGTCCACCAAAATATGTATTTAATCTTGGTTATTTTAAAACAATACAATTAGCGTCCTACTGTAGTGCTATTTTAGGGGAGAATTAGAGGATCGCAGTGCAACAGACACCGGCGTACCAAGTGTGGCCAGACCAATTGGCCAACACTAGCATGCGCTTTTTAATGCTCAGTCTAAAACTATCTGCAGGCTTTTAAACACAGAAGCTCTACTGTCTATTGTCTGTTACTTACCTAGACTGAGAAAAGTACTTTTAAAAATTAGTCAGATTAATGGAATGGATGCGCTGGTAAATTAGCAAATGCCAGGGAAGCACCACTCATGATGGCAGCATAAGGGCATCATTTAGAAAAATCTTGGATACAGTCTACCTAATGTAGCTGTGGCCTGTGCATATCATTTGCAGGTACTGGAGCTCTGGGCCAATGAAATATGCGTGTGTGTTATCCAGCTCATCAAACAACACAGATATTGGACATGATTCTTTTTTTAGCCTTACTACATGTGTGTAATGGTGTGATACCCCCTTGCCATTAGGGATTTAAAAAAAAATACTCCTTACATTAAATGCTCACAAGGTTCCACCACTAGTCAGTGAAACAGACCTATAAATTAGATGAGATGAGAACTAAACTTAATTTTTTAATCCTAGTGTGAAAGTTTTTCTCCCCAGGACACCTATACATTGTAAGATTCTTCTCTAGTAAGTTGCATTTAGTACATGTAAGTAATGTAACTAAGAAGGGTTCCATGTTAATGCCAGTACAAACCACAGCCCATGAAGTCATCAAAGAACCACGCCCCCTGACCCCAGTATTCACTGTCTCTATGTATTTTCTATACACATGTCTACACACCAATATGGAAGTCCCTGTTAAGACTTTGAAAGCTGCTTGTTAACCTGCAGTTTATTTACTAGCCATTGTGAATTACAGCTTTCTTGGGGTAATACTAAATACATACAAAAAATAGAAGCCTAGTGCACAACCAGTTAATTTGCTTATATTTTACTTTAATATTGTATTGCGACTTAAAAAGCCTGCCCTTCTCTCTGGATAAATTAAAGCAATTAGTTCAATAACTTGGCCAAATTATTTTAAGCCCAGCAACCACTTAACGGTTTGCTTTATTCTGCTGGATAATAAAGAAAACCGTGAAGTGGTTGCTGGGCTTAAAACCATTATTGGGTATGCATCAAAACTAGTTTGCAACTGTTGCTTGCGAGAAAGACATCTGTTCATTCCTTACAGTCCTCCAGGTAGCCATGCAAACTCACAGTCCTCCAGTTACCCTTCAATCCTAGCCATTGTGCTAGCATTCCAGCAAGCCCTTTAGTCTTGCCAGCCAGCTAGCTAGTAAAGTTAGACTAGACCTGTGACTTGCCAGACCATGCCGGGGGTTGAGGTGGGGTGTGTGTGGAGGCATGTGGAGATACTGAAATGGAACGCTACATTCGAAGGTTACTGAAATCGAGGGCCACATTTGAGGGTTACCGAAATCGTACACTACATTCGAAGGTTACTGAAATCGAAGGCTACATTCAAGGGTTACTGAATTCGAATGCTACATTCAAGGGTTACTGAATTCAAATCCTACATTCAAGGGTTACTGAATTTGAACACTACATTCAAGGGTTACCGATTCAAAAATTTGATAATGCCTCAGCGAGTTCGAAAAAACGTTCGGATAGTTCGGAGTTCGCACAAACTCATAAAGTTCGACCAGGACTCGGGTTTGGGTTCCATCCCTACTGTTTAGTACCTTAGAGATGTGAGGTACATGTGACGTACATCTCTGAGAGGTGCCAAAAGCGTATTTTAAACCGCGAGGTTTAAGTTAGGGGGGGATTTTTGGGGGTGGAGATAAACTTTAAGTTTTGACATCTTATACATTACCTCAACATTAGGTACAGTACATCAATTAGACATTAGATTTGAGATAAATGTCAAATCTATTATAATGTCAAGTGGAGCAGCAGATTTACCTGCCGATGTTCCCCTGAAGTGTCTTGGCTGTATCATATTTACGATTCATGTTACAATCATAATATCTAACAGAAAATGATCAGGACAGGCGGTATTCTGAACTTCGCAGTTTGCAGGAACATCAAGAGGTAAGTTTGTAGTGTATGGGCAGCTTAATAGTGTTTTGCCTTTCTTTGCAACTAGATTAATTTTTAGTTCTTCTTCCACATCTTGTAAGTTAATAAATACTGTTATCTCAATGCTGCTGCCATTTTACCTTTTACGAAGTTTATATTTATGTGTAAATGATATACAGTATTTCACTGCAAAATAATCAGGACTGTTATGGTGCGCATACACTCTACAATCACGGTCGTACGATATTGTAATATTCCCATCGGATTGTCTATGGAGGAATGGACAGCGACCGTACAAAATTTTTTTATCAACTTTCCTATCGGACTAGTTGATATTTTTTTAGGAGTCGTCTGTCCGATTGTACGATCCACGGATCGTATGATTGGATTTTAGTGTCTATGGCCACCATAAGAATGGATGATAGGGTTGGACAGAGATCTGTTTTACAAAAAAAACCCCCAATAAATAAATAAAATAGTGTGAATTACTCACTTGTTGCCCACAGAAGAAAACATGCTGAAAACTGCACATTTCTAATCATTAGTTTCCAAGATGACATGGAAAATCCCATATCCTGCCTTATCTGGTTTGGTGATCTATTAGATGCTTAAAAACACTTTGCTGAATATCTTATGACATTGGATTAGAAATAATATTTGAGCTGCTTTTTACCATTTCTTTGGGAAAGTTCTACAATTTGTTTTCTCTGTCAGTTAAAATGGTTTCGTCTTTCATGGTTTATGAATGGAGGCCAAAAATAGAAAGCAATCTTTAGTTTCCAGCAAATTTAGATAAAAAAAATATAAGAATAAAATATGTTGGCCCTTTAAAAGCTTTCTGAGTCTCTACAAATAACAGGCTAGATACTCCCCAGCACTTCCATGCTTTCCCTCCCCCTTGAGCTCAACCACTATTAATTGAGGAGTTTCTTTGTTTCTTTCCTAATGAAGCTAAGAGAACACATCTGTCAGGTGCTTGTATTCTTCACCCTTCTATGTAATAGCCCAGCTGGAGACTATATAGCTGCACAATACCCTTGGCCGTTATAACAACTATTTATTCCTGGGCTTTTCCGTAGATAGGGATTTAGAATAAAAAAAACAAAAAAACAACAAAAACCAACCACAACACAGTGTTACATTTAGCCCTAATTACTATGTACACATTGATAGGCACCTGTTCTCTCTGTGACACTCGTTTCTAAATCTACACCTGAGGCTTCATATTGAAGAAGCAATTTTCTATCAGATGAATATCTAGTTGTAAATATACATACTTTCCATAAACCAAACCATGAATGGGGTTCTGTTTAATGAATATTAAAGCTTTGAGTGAAAGTGATATTCACAGAGTGAGTGATATTTACCAGTAAATATACAGAAATGTATTGTTGTAAAGTGATCCAATATCGACATTTCTCAGAACATAGGCAATGGTTAGGGATGGCCGATTCGCGGATCCGGGCCCGGATTTTTCCGGATTTTTCGCCTTCCGAACCGAGGATTTCTCGTATTTTCGAAAAATTTTCTAAATGATGAGATTTCTCGTATTTTCGAACATACGAGAAATCTCACAATTTAGAAAATTTTCGAAAATACGAGGATTTCCTCTTATTTTCATAAATACGTATTTTCGAAAATTTTCTAAATTATGAGGATTACTAGTATTTTCGAAATCTCATAATTTCGAGGATATTTTTCATTTTAATGGGTCCGGATCCTCGAGCAGACTGGATCTCTAGCAATGGTGGCTTAAAAATAAACAAATGTTATCATTTTATTGATTATGTAATCAGGCAGGAGTAGAACACGCAGCTCGTCACTAAGTACAATAATAAACTGATAGAACAGTAAACTGGAATTTTAAACATTACATATGTGTACAGTTAGGGGTAGGTCACAGTAGTGTGTTTCTGACATGCTTGTGATCCCGTTTTGTGATCCATAAGTGTGTCAGAAATGCATGCCAGGCTAACACGATGTGGGTGAGCTGCTATCCGTTTTCGGAAGGGCATGCAATCAGAATTTTTATCCGTATCACATGCTAACGCATTACTAGCGTCTTAGTGTGTCTGCAGCCTAAAGAATCTTTTACCAATGGTACTACAGAATACCTGCAGGGGTAAAGTGGAGTCAATGCCATGATGGATTAGGGCTGTCTTGGTGGCAAAAGAGGAAAATTAGTCAATAACTCCCCATAAAGTTATGGAAGATCAATGTATATCACCTTTATATGTCCCTTGCAGTACTATATTCCAGCTAAGTTTTGTGTGAAATATTTTATTATACTGTATGGCAGATGAACATTAACTCAAGAACTGTTATGTATATTATTAATACTACTCACATAAAGAACAAACAATCCAGAACAAGTGTAGCCCATAAAATCAGTCATTTGCACTAGGTTAACTGGAGACTGGTGGAAAATAGAGGAAGGTCTGGAAGAAGAGGTGAGACTGATATACTTAAAGTGCATGTCCATCATAAAAATAACATTTTTCTGTAATGAAGCTTCCCCCATCCCAACCTTAACCGCACTGTCTGTTTTTTTAAAAAAGTTCCCAGAACCTTACTTACCAGCCAGGGATCCCACGGCCTCAGCTCCCGGAAGTTGCATTGGGGGCTTGGTTGGCAACCACATCTGTGATTGGCTGAGAGTCAGCCAATCACAGACGCGGCTGCCGGTTATTGCTGTACCCGCGGGATCCAGGGCTGGTAAGCAATGTTTTTTTAAAAAAACACCGACCATGCGGTTAGGGTTGGTAGGGGGGAAGCTACATAACAGAAAAAGGGTTTCATGCTACATTTAATGGTCAGCCCGATGAATCTAGTTGGAGGGAGGGGGGAATGGGCTCCACAGCGCATATCACTTTTCTCCCGGAGGCTACAGGAGGGGCATAAACCTTACAGTAAGACAGGCTCCTACTATTCACTTTGTTGGACTTTGGAAAGCACTGCAGAGGAACCATTTGGAGCAGAGATGTAAGGTAAGGATTTTTTAACACTAAAAACCAGGGATGAGGTTAAAGACTGAAGTTTAATATACAGTTGTTATTTCCACTGCATTTAGAGAGTTGTGTTGAAGGTTAATTACACATTGCATTGATAATTTTGGAATCTAATATGGCATGGATATGTTAATTTACGATCTGTACACTGGCTAGGGGCGATAATTCAAGTGCCCCCCTTGCCCGCTAATTCCCCCTAACGATTTTGTCTGAAATTGATGTTTGGTTCTCAAGAATTACCCCCCTGAACACTGTAACCACATCTGAGAAGCCGGCCCCATGAGGAGAAGAGGCGTGTGCGATAAGGCAGACCCCTGTAAAGTCACAGAACTTCCTACTCCACCAGGGTATTCCCTAAGGTTTCTCCCTGCACTACTCCAGTGGTCCAGTGAAGGTACTGAACTGTGATCTCCAGTCAGATAGCAGTTCAGTACCCGCTCTGACAGCTTGATATAGTATTTGGGAGTGGATCTCAGAGATCCATTCACAAATAGAGTTCTTTCTAAGTCTTTGCTAGTGAGAATAAAATAGGGGCACTGATCAATATTATTAACTTTGTCAGTAATGAATGAATCACTTCTTGAAAAACGCTTACATTTCAGCTTGGAAAAACGAACATTTATGCTCATATTTCAAGTTTGTTACTATTCCCAAACATGATGATCGGGCATTTATGCTCATATTCCAAGTTTTCTATAATTCACAAAGATTATCTTATTTGTGACATGTAGAAGATTGATATTCAGTGGGAATTTTTATCTCCTTTAGAGGTTTTGTGGAACCATTTTTGCCTCGTTTTTCATAAAATCTTCTAAAAACTGCAAAGTTTGTGCAGAGTTCTGCATTTATGTATGTAAGAATTACACCATCACATAGCTGAAGGTGCGTAGGTTCTAAAAATATATAGTTTGTAATGGGTATTTTTGAGTTTGACAGGTATTTATTTTGAAAAACTGAAAGCTGTTTAAAAAACAGTTTTGATTGAATTTTTCTCTGTAATTGCACGTATGCATTGGTTCCTTTCGTGTTAGTTGGTGGCCATGTCTCTGAGTTTTTTTCCCCTCATTTTTTTAGAAAATTTTCTAAAAGTGTAAAATCCTTTTGTGTGAAATTCACCTTTGATTTTATCTCTGATTTATTATTTTTGAAGAAAAAGGAAAATACTTGACCAAAACTTACCCCACTTTCAATGTTGTTTGTTTGGAGTACCGGTATGTAGTTTCGAAAAATCTTTCACGCGGATATTTTAGTTAATTTACTTTAGCTATCAGAAGTGCTTTTAAAGTTCAACCTGGTCTTGCAATATTTTTACCATATATATTCTGGCCTATGCAGGGCTTTTAAAAACCATTTGGAATATAATGCAATTGTCAGTTGTTCCCGCGGCTGTCTGCTCCAGGCCATCTGCTTGCCGGAAGTTGAAAACAGGGGCCGGAATGGCAGCCGTGTCTGTGATTGTCAGAGTTTTTACTAAATAAAAGGTTTTATTTGGTAATATGGTGTATATTTTCTGAAGGACATATTGCTATAGAACATTAATTCAATTACCACTGGACAGGGACCTACAATCAGTGTCCTCCTCTATGTATGAAAATAACAACTGGCAGCATCTTGTTGCTTGCTGTCTCCTTTTGCAGTAAGAGTTGTTGTGGTTTCCAAACATATGGGGGGGACACAATTTGAACACTGAAAGCTGCACCAGTACAGTATAGTGCATGAAACATTTATTAAACTACTCTTACCTTTCAATAGACATCCGGGTTTAGTTAAAGATGGTGCCTTAAGGATGGTACCTAAGGTCCTCATACTGCACCAAAAACTGCCCTTTCTCCTGTCACTCCTTCAGCAGGGGCTGCACCCAAATCTCCCCCGTATGGGATTTACCAGAGGCTGCGCGGCTGAATCTCATCCGCACTTAAGTATTTAACGCTAGATATAGCTGGCATTAAATACTTATGCACTAAGACCCGCGCAACCTCTGGTAAATCACTTTGTGCTGGCTGCAAAGCGAGACTTAATGTTGTGCTAACCGACCGTTAATCGGTTAGTGCAGCTTTAACGGGAGAACGGGAGAAAGGAGCGCTGCGCAGCTGCTATGTGAATTCCCCTGATGGAGTGCTATTTGTGGAGGAATATATTTATACATAGAAACACGTCGATCGCGGTTCTTACAAGTGGTAAAATATCTTACAACTCCTGTGTGAGCTCCCCGCTGCGTAAGACATATATGTTCATTTTGAGAGGTATCGGCATGTAACAATGATCAATATTTGATTCCTACATATAACATTGATTGATAGTTTATTGTTATGCTAACGCTGACATTTGATAGCTGTGATAGCTATAACTATCAATAAATGCTGGGCAGTAAATATAGGCAAAAAGCTCAGTAAGTGACCATTTGTGCATGTCCATCCCCAGAACTAAAATTTAACCCACTACAGGCCCCACTGTGTAGTGTTCAAAAATCCTTACCTTAAGGATATCCTTAGTTCTGCTCAATACAGCACTCTGCACTCACAGTGGGAATACAATCAGGGAGATTCAATAAAAGTTCTTATCATTAAAAATGGTGCTAATTTTTCCCCAACCAATCAGATCTTATTTAACATTTGAAAGCTAACTTCTGATTCTGATTGGTAGCACCATTTTTAAAGATAAGAACTTTTATTGAATAACCCTGTATGTTTCAAAAAAATCTAAACAGCAGAACAGTACAGGATGATTCCCTATATCTGTCCAATGCTTCAGGTTTTCTAGTCAAGGTAAATGCTAATGCTATAGGTGGTTTGGAGGGAAGAGTTGGTAAGGGGGTACCAGGTTATACCTGCGTAGGGCCCCAAAATGCAGGGGAACTTCTAGGGTTTTTGCTGCCTGAGCCAAACTTTATTGCCGTCCATTTGTGCGCCGCCACCATATAAGAATGGGTGTGGCTTTGTGGATGGGCGTAGCTTAAGTTTTATGATTTTTAACTTTCTATCACATAGGTATTTAAACAGTTCCTCAGACAATTAGCAATAATGTAAATTACTAGAAACAGATATTACATACCTTTCTTTAGGTTTTTGTTGCTCAAATCAAATTAACTCATTTTATAGCCTGTGCTATACATGTTGGTTCAACTGTTACAATACATTAGAAATGCCGTACTTTGTATACTATAAAATATTTTATTTATTTTTATATAATAAAGGTAGACTCTTTCAGCAGGGCCTAAGTAACCTAACCAGTCTAACAAACTTATTAAAGCTAACCTAACCATATTAAAGGATTTAAACAACATTATATCTGTTACTAGGGAAATTTCTTTGTTTTTTTCTTGACTGGTCAAGGAAAAAAAATGTTTTTACAACTGCCTGTCTGCCGCCTGAGAATAATGCCTCATTCTGCCTAATGGTAGATGTGGCCCTGCCAAAATGACCAGAACCAGCCCTAAACACAACCCATTGAACTTCTCAGCAAACATCATACTGTACTGTGTGACACCTCTAATTTAGCAGTGCAGGGTTTGGATGGAGAATCATCTTGTTGGACAAGATAGCTGCATCCAAATTCTCATCCTTAATTTACAAGATTACTGTGTTGGTCCCATGTTTTAATCTGCTAACTTCTAAAATGTGTGTAACATCTGTACGCTTATCTGAAGTCTCTTATGTTCATGCTAATTACTATGGGATGGGAGCCAAGAAATGAAAGAGTCACAGCCCATTTAATGCGTTAGTAAAACTGACTGAATAAAACATGTTAGTGATTTTGCATTGACAAAATGTAATGTGATTTGAGGTCTTTTTGTTACTTTGCATCATTTGCTTAAAGGGTATGTCCACCCTTAGAACTCACTTTTAACATGCTGTTCCCCCTGGTCCCCCAGCCCCAACCGCATAATTTTTTTTTTCAGAAAGCCCCCCAAACTCTTACTTACCTCCCCTCGTTCCTCCGCCGCACTGCCGGCCCTCTGCTTGCGAGAATGCAAGCAGAGGGGGCGGGACCGGCAGTCGCGTCTGTGATTGGCTGAGCGGCAGCCAATCACGGACGCGGCTGCGGTCATTCGTGCAGCGGAGGAAGCGGAGAGGTAAGTAAGTTTGGGGAGCTTTTTGAAAAAAAAAAATATGCGTTGGGGCGGGGGGACATGGGGGAGCACATATTAAGGGGGATTGACGCTGGGGAGGGATATAGAACGGGAGGGAGAGGGAGAGAGGGAGGGGGAGAAGGACTGCAGTGCGCTGCAATATCACCGAGGCAGATAGGAGGCAAGCCCTGCTATCCTCCTGGTGGTTAGTTTTGGGACTTTGGGGGGGGTCTACAGGAGAACCCTATGGAGCTGGGATGTGAGGTAAGGATTAAACTACACTACATGGTGGGGCCAGTAGTTGGGGGGATTATAGTTTTGGGGGTGGACATGCCCTTTAACTTTGTGCCTCTCATGCTTCTGTATAAGCTTTACGGATCATATGAAGAATTCATAGTATAATAGAATTGCACACCTTATACAGAACTGCTATAGAGACGTAATCATCTCCAAAGCAGATTAATTTAATAAAGCGATGCATGTTTACCTAAAAGGCCATTAACTCTCTTTTAATGGAATGATCATTAACCTCTATTTTACATGTGTTTTGTCATTGTGCATTCATCACTAGCTGATGAATGAAATCAGCACCATTGTATAGAAATAATCAATAATATGTAATTTTGATAGTTTGTGTCATTTCCTGCATTTTGCAGTCATTCTTAGGAGGCTGAAATCAGTACAGTAGGAATAGGTTCTGCACTATCCAGTGTAACTGGGACAAGGAAAACCACAGATAGTGCGGAACCTATTCCTACTGTAATGATTTCGGACATATGGGTCCTTGCGATGTGCCTGGGGCTACTGGCACCCGGGTCACTCGGGGAACGTGGTAAGCAATTACCTTTTTGGGTGAGTGCTGTTTGTTTGCTGCACAGCTGATCAGGCGACGGGTCTGGGGTGGTATACACCCGGACCACTATATTACCTAAGTAAGGATTGTGGTAATTAGTACATACAGTGTGGGCCCATAATTGATTCATTTCTATTGTATAAAACATTCTTAGGAGGTAGTGCATTAATGGGTGCTAACCAGAAAAAACAGAGTAAAACACAAAAACCCAATGTATTATCAGCTTAGCGTGGGTTTTACTCAAATTTAATGGTGCCTGCGACATTTCCAAAACTTTTTGGAAATTGTGCTGCATAGCCTATGCAATATAGACTAAGTAGAGCAAAACTAAACAGTACTTCATACCTAATTGCGATCCCGTGATGCCTGTGATTGTTGCATCTCAGGAAATACACTGGGTAGTCAGGTGTCCCAATTTGGATTGGATTGCCCTGCTTGCAGGGACTAAATCCCGAGTTCTGCACTCAGGGCTGAAATACCGGCCTCTGAATGAGACAGGAAGTACCCGCCATGAAAATACCCCTCTCTGCGCTGACCCGCCCCAAACACCACCCCTGCATCCATGACTCCCCCAGTCCCACGACCTTCTCTGCACCACCTGCATTACATTCTCCAGAACCTGCTGACTCTGGGCATATAACATCACCCTGTTAGTGTGCAATGATTGTATTTTAATACTGTGCAATCTTGATTGGAAAGAGGTCACAGACAGGCCTCCAAGTAGTTACTTGACAGTTCCTGCAGGGCTGAGAGGGGAGGCTAGATAGTTCTCAGAGAATGTGCAACTGTGTATTTTTTTGATACTTATTCAGCATCTCATTCACTGGCTACTCAAGAAAAAAATATATTGGCTCCTAGAATTACCATTATCTCAGAAGCAATTTGTCTACCCCTACTCTATAGACAGGAACCTATTGGATCTTTACTATAATAAAGAGAAAATGCAGTATTGTCACAGCAGTTCATTTTTGCATATTAGGATCTATTATGGGTGATATTCACCATTGCTGTACCATTCTAAATATTCACACTACTCTTTCTTAATGCAAGTCATATTTTACAGCCATGGCTGTACATTTACCACTGTATTGTAAAACACCAGTACCGCACGGTTTTATAAATAGGGACGATAGTAACTAGGGATGTACCAGAAAGTCGATTTTACCAACAAGTTTTTGAGATGGACCATTATACTAAAGGTTTAAAGGGCAAGTCCAGCCTTAAAATGAAAACTTACATACAGGTAAATCACCCCCCAAAACCCTAAACGGTAATAGTTTGAAATCTGAAATATATAAGTCTAACCTGAAATCCTGCACAATGTCCTGTTTCCCCTGTTTCTGCTTCCTGGTTCTTCCAGTTAGCAACTATCAGTTATGGAATTGACAGTTGACATCACAGCCAATGACTGAATGTTAACCCCCTGTCTGCCTCTTCTGAGCATGTCCAGGCTCAGTACAGGTTTCTAAATTGCTCAGTTTCCACGAGGCCTCCAGAAGCATAACAGGCATGAATTCATAGGACAAAGTATGATATAGCAACATATTTTAAAGATGTTCTTATGAGGGTGGAGTTGTCCTTTAAACCACCAACGAAATTTTCACTTGAAATGACCAACATTTCAAAAGCGAGTTTCACCATAAAAAGTTTGTGGTGTTGATGCACAATTTTGGTTTTGATCATCAAATTCCTTTGTGAAATAATGAGTCTGTTCCACTGACTCACTGGCAGAATGAGTCCCAAGGGGGATGGGGGTGATAGGGGGAGTGGGGATGTTTCTCCCTGATAGTAACATACAGTAGTAGGTGAGAATGAATAAAGCAATGTGCTATTTCTACCCTCCTTATGCCTAACCTATTATAATGTGCCTTTTGATCACTAGGTGGCACTATGCTCATTTTTACTGCCTCTTGATATTAAATATCAATATTTCAATGGTGTCACAATTTGCATAGCATAGTAATATGATCTAGGACTGTATGAACTATTCAGGGTTTAAAGGCACCTATAGTTTCCTTTAAACTTGGGCTAGGTACACATGGCACTATTGACTGGTTGGCCAGACTGAAATACTGTCAGTCTTGGCAATATTTTGACGTAGCCAATTATGCAGTCCATGGAATTTTGCATGACCATCAGCAGTCAGTACAGCTGATATTTCGATCTGTTCCACCAAAATATCAGTTGGTTGGATTGAAATATCGACCAGTGTGTACCTAGCTTTACAAATCTGGTCAGATGGGTCTTTTTTGGTATGACTGTGGAGACATGGCTTGTCTCTACTTCTTTATCCATTTAAACATTGCTCTTGCAATGGGCTAGTGGCTACTGCACCTGGGTATTGGGCAATCCAGAACACTCTGTGAGTAATGCATCTGATGCATTTCTACAATGTGAAAGTTTGGCTAAGGGTTTGGGGCAGTGAAATAACTGGAAGTAGCCAAGACAACCAAATTGCAGCTTTTATTTGGGCAAAATAATAAAAAAAGCCCCTTAGACCAAAAGGAGCGTAGTACCTATAAATAACCCCCCCATGTACATATAAATAACCCCCCCATATACATATAAATAACTGCCCCATGTACATGTAAATACCCCCCTGTACATATAAATAACCCCCCATTTACATATAAATAATCCTCCATGTATATCTGTTGTATTAATTAGATCAACTGGACTTGAAATGTAGTTCTTGAAGACGTTTTCGCTAGTCATCCGACTGGCTTTCTCAATTCGAATGACTTGTACAAGAATCTGTGGCATTATGTACCCTGGAAATCCCAATTAGCATATCACAGCCAGGTGTTAAGGGTGTGATTAATAGTGGCTAATCACACCCTTAACACCTGGCTGTGATATGCTAATTGGGATTTTCCAGGGTACATAATTGCCACAGATTCTTGTACAAGTCAATATCTGTTGTATTCAATTAGATCAACTGGACTTGAAATGTAGTTCTTGAAGACGTTTCGCTAGTCATCCGACTGGCTTTCTCAATTCAGAATGACTTGTACAAGAATCTGTGGCAATTATGTACCCTGGAAATCACTTAGCATATCACAGCCGTGTTTAAGGGTGTGATTAGATAGTGGCTAAGAGGTGTTATAGGAACGCCCAGAGTAGGTGTTAAAACAGCATTGTACATGGCAGACAGTGGGTGTCGAACCCCCCCACCTCTATTTAGGCTTGGTTTCTTTATTTTCACATAAATGGCCTCCTTAAACCCTCTCTTGAACCAGTCACGTTCCTTCGCCAGTATGTTACATTACAATCTTCAAAGGTATGTCCTTTATCCTTAAGGTGCAGATACACGGCTGAGTCCTGACCCGAGGAATTGGCTCTCTGTGCTGGGCCATACTTGATGCAGTTGCTGTTTGGTCTCCCCCACATACAAATCGAGCATTCTTCACTGCACTGCACTGCATATATGATGTCGCTTTTCTTGTGTTTTGGTATTGGGTCTTTCGGATGTACCAATTGCTGCCTCAGTGTGGTTTCGGTTTAAAGCAGACAGGGATACGATGTTTTTTGAAAATTCTTCTTAATTTCTCGGAGACCCTGCTACATATGGGATGACCATGTTCTTCCTCCTGTCTTGCTTTTCCCCTTCACTGTTGGTATTCGTGTTCTTTCTTTCCTTCTACTTCTTTTGACAAAGGCCCAGTCTGGATATCCACAATTTTAAGGGCTCCTCTGAGATGTTTCATTCTTTAGCCTTCGCCTCTGTGCTAGTGGGGATGTTCTCGGCTCTGTGTTGCAGGGTTCTGATGACCCCACTTGTGACTAAAGGGTGGTGGGTCAACACATCAAATACTGATCTGTGTGTGTTGGTTTTCTGTAAACCTCTACTTCCAGTTTACCATTTTCCTTAACTTCTACCAAGCAGTCCAAGAAACCAGTTTTTTTGTACCTCTTCCCTTGTGATTTAAGTGTTTGGTCCCCCGCATTAATGTGTTCTGTGAAAGCTTGTACTTCCTTCTGGTGGATTTTAACCCAGGTGTCATCCACATATCTGAACCAGTGGCTGGGTGCTATGCCCTTAAAGGTATTAAGCGCCTGTGTTTCTACCTCCTCCATGTAAAGTTGGCTACAATAGGTGAAACTGGAGATCCCATAGCACATCCATGTTTTTGCTTATAGAACTTATCCCTGTATTTGAAATAGGTGGTATTCAGGCACAAGTCCAACAAGGAACACACCTGTTCTGGTTGAGATCAGTTCTGCTGGTAAGAGTGCTGTCTTGGCCCAGCCGTTTTTCTCACCATGTCAACAGCCTCCTTGGTGGGTATACAAGTGAAGAGAGATGTCACATCATAGGACACCATAGTTCTTCTACACCGAGTACTATATCTTCATCTTGTTGGTGAAATCCTGAGAGTTCTGGATGTGATGCTGGAACTTCCCACCAAAGTCCAAGATGTTAGCTAGATATTTTGCCACTTGTATGTTACCGAGTTGATGCTGCTGACTATATGTCTTAGTGGGGCCCCTTCCTTATGTATCTTTGGGAGTCCATATATGCATGGATGTGCCCACCAGGGTAGAGGCATGATCATTGCTCGGTCAATGGCTTTATCCTTTTGAACTGTTGCAGTAAGTCTATGACTCTTTTCTTGTAACGGCTGGTGGGATCCCTTGTTAAAGCCTCATATTGTTTGTTATCGGCCAGGACATGGTCACCTTATCATGGTAGTTCTGAGGTGTTGAGTACCACTGTCATCTTCCCTTGTCTGCCGGTAGAATGGTGATACTGGAATTTCTTGAGGGATGTTAAGGCTCTTCTTTCCTGTGTGTCAGGTTAGATGAAGGAGTTTTAGCACTGGCTAAGGCTGCGATACCTTAAGGCGAATTTGTTCTGCCTCACTCTGTGAACCTTATTACTGTGGATAGAGGCTTCTGTGGCTGCTATAATATCCACCACAGGAGGGCTTTAGGGTGTGCACAATTCAAGCCCTTACCAAGGTTTCCATTCTGGCTGGGTCAGGGTCCTGTTAGACAAGTTTCTCACCCTTCCTCCTTGTTTGATGAAGTGACACTCCCTCCTTTTGTATCCAAGGTAGTTGTTCTCCTTTGGGGCTGTTCTGGGATACTATCTACTCACACCCTTCCACCTGGCTGTGATATGCTAATTGGGATTTTCCAGGGTACATAATTGCCACAGATTCTTGTACAATCATTCTGAATTGAGAAAGCCAGTCGGATGACTAGCGAAACGTCTTCAAGAACTACATTTCAAGTCCAGTTGATCTAATTGAATACAACAGATATACCATGACCTGGATGAATGAGAACCTTCACAAGCATATTTCTAATCATCTTGTACAAGTCATTCTGAATTGAGAAAGCCAGTCGGATGAGAACGTCTTCAAGAACTACATTTCAATTCCAGTTGATCTAATTGAATACAACAGATATACCATGACCTGGATGAATGAGAACCTTCACAAGCATAATCCTCCATGTACATATAAATAACCTCCATGTACATATAAATAACCCCCATGTACATATAAATATCCCTCCATGTACATATAAATACCCCCCATGTACATTAATAAACCACCCCCCCACGTACACATAAATATCCCCCCATGTACATATAAATACCCCTCCATGTACATATAAATACCTCATGTACATATAAATACCCTCCATGTACATATAAATAACCCCCATGTACATATAAATAACCCCCATGTACATATAAATAACCCCCCATGTACACATAAATATCCCCCATGTACATATAAATACCCCCATGTACATTTTTTTTTAAATTAACTGAATGTGACTTTATAGATTAATTATAATTTATAATTTCACAAATGACAGTACATCTATTAACATTTATCTCCTTTTTTGTATTTCTCTGGTTAACTAATGGAAGATAACCATATGTCAAACCAGTAACTAGAATTAGTTTACTCAGACGAGAAGAACGATACCATCCTTACTGTCATTATACGTTAGTAAAATAAAAATATGTTTGCACCCCTTGCTGACTGGCTAATGAATAATAAGATCTCACAGCATGGAATACTGGGGCGGTAATTTTGTTGCACACCATGCTTCACATGCATTGAATTGTGCCTCATTATCTGTATAATCAAAGCACTTTCTCTACATTTAGAAATGATTTTATTACTGAGAAAGTTATAATTCAAATTGCAAGGTAAATCCAGATATAAAATCAGTGAAGAGGAATAAAAAACGGAATTATTATTTTCTGTTCAATAGCTTTTACCCCTAAGGGCTATTGTAAGGGGCGTTTTTCAAACCAAATATAACTTCCCCCTTCCCCATGTGGTAGAGTAGTTTCCATACACCAGCACCCCCCCCCCACCCCCCCCCATAGCTTTTATTGGTGTAAGTGGTGAGAGTAGTACCTCTACTCAGCAGAACAGCTCCAACCTCATGCATGCGTCTCTCCTGCTCCAAGTACTAAAGAGGCCCACATGAGTAGGTCTACAGACCCCCTTGGCTGTGGGCCAGCAGCACCTGCTATGGTGATGGGTACGCAACTGTATAATTCATACCCTTTTCCCCTTTTAAATTCCTCTAATAACTTAAAGGGACAGTTCAGTGGAAATTATCAATATTTGTTAAATTGTTAGTTTGTGTAATACCTTCTTAGTTATTCTATATATTCTCTCCCATTTTGAAAAATCAGTTGATTTCATACCATTTGCTGTTCCCTGCTGTTGACATTAGTAAGCTGACATTTCAGGTTCCAACAGTCCTTCTTCTTCCCATGATGCACCACATCCTTGGAATGTTCCTAACAGTAATTTTTACTGATTGGCTGTTGGATGGGTCAAAGATGCTCAGATCTCTACTGAGCAACTGAATCAACCCAGGCGCTGGGTCAAGGGCAAGACCATAACTGCCTCTACTAGGGGTCTGGCAAACAGGAAGTTAGTATTTCGGTTGCAGTTTTTTATACACAGACAAAATGATGAATTGGCAGATAAAGGTCATTGGGATGAAAAAATACTGCTCTTTTTTCTGAAAAGCATATGTATTTGCACTGAACTTCCACTTTAAATAGTAGATTTACGGGCCAATGTAGTACTTCAAAAGATAAAAGATACATCTTACCTGACCAGGATCCCCCCAAATTTTAGTTTTGGGGGTGGACATAGCCTTTAAAATATTATATAGAATATACGCAAAACCTTTAAAAAGTGTTTATCTGGTCTACTTTAACTTGTGTTTGTACCTTATGGCATACCCATTAACCACACTGGTTTGGTCAGGACAGACCTCATTTGATGGGTGACAGAAATAATAAAATAAAACACATCTCTGGGACTGTTTAAACAATAAATCCATCTTGGACTCAGAAGCTTATCAGACCATTTTTTAAAATCTATTTTAGTATTAGAGCAACATGCATTATGAGAAGGACTCTTGATTATGTCATGGATTTAAAAGAGCTTTTACTACTAACTTACAGATTGGCTAAATAATTTAATTTGAAAAAACCCAAGCATCTTGCAATCAATTAAAATCCATTAAGTTGCATTTATAAGATTTGGTAACTAAGTGCATGTACACCTATTGGCCCCACCCCCTGACCTCAGTATTTACTGTCGCTTTAATAGAGCTGTGGTGCTTGGAGTCCCCAGGTATACCTTCAGCATCTATACCCCAATCTATACCGCTGTCTTCACCTTTAGCAAAGCCCCCATTTGTCGGAAGACTTGGCGTGCCTTACTGAACACGGTTGCCCCCAGGTCTTCGGCGTGCGCGGTATAGATGCTGAGGCTGGGTATACCCAGGAAATCAAGCAAACACGAGAAAAGCAAGAAGAAAGTAGCAGGGCACAAGGAACACAGGAACAAAGATAACCCAGTACAGAACTAGATAGGCAAAAACCTAGGACAGGAAAATGGCAAACCAAGAAGAGGACCAACAAGGTCTAGCCTAGTGCTACAACAGGCAATAGTGGATTGTTGATGCAGGACTTAAAAAGACAAAGGAACCAATGGGAACAGAGGAGGGCAAGAGCCAAGTGTCAGGATAGGGGGAGAGTGGAGATTTAAACTGATTGGCTCTCCTCTGATCAAGCTGGTACCTGCAGTGATAGAGGAGATAAAGAGAAGAGCCAGAGTGTGCCCACGAGATTGCAGAAGAGCCGGAACGGGGCATGTGCCAGACAGGCAGCGGGCACGCGATGGAAGACATGGAGGAAGCCAAACACATGGCGAAAGATGCCGGAGAGCGCTGAAGATGCCGCCCAGCCAGAGAATTGCCACGGGAGCCTGGCATTGGTAAGTTCTGCTCCCTAACAAGAGCATTTTCTCTACAGATGTCTACACACCAATATGGAAGCCCATGATAAGACTTTGAAAACTGCTTTTACCCTGCAGTTTATTTCAAGCCAGCATGAATGCCACAGGTTAATTAAATAACTCAACCAAGAGCCACAGCAAACGGTGAGACAGCATATTGTATGATTGGGATGTGCCCTGTCTATTGGGACAATGTTGTCTGGTGACTTTAGTTCACCTTTATTTCTAGCCATTGAAAACAAGGAGCAATTGCGGACCACAGAATAAAGTGCTTAGGGTAGGAGTTTAACAAAAATGTTAAATCATCTACCATTGCAGCACTGTGGCTTAGTGGTTAGCACAGATGTGTTGCTACAGATGTGTTCGAATCCACCCTTGAACACTTCTGTAAGGAGTTTGTATGTTCTCCCTGTGCTTGCATGAGTTTCCTCTGGGCACGCCGCTTTCCCCCACAATCATAAATACACACTGATAGGTTATATGTGTTAAATAAATGTGCTCTTTGGGGCAGGACCTGATGTGAATGTATACATGTAATTTGAAAGCGCTATATAAATCCACAATAATAATAATAATAATCTTGTGGCATCAGTAGCTGCTCCTATAAACAGATCCTTTTCCCCAAAATAACCATGCTGTACCTGAAAACGCAAAGGAAATATTTGGACTGACTGATCCACTCCCCCAAGCTAAAAGACCCATAAAAGGCCAATTAAAATGCAATAAACCCTGTAGTATACAATAAATTATGAGCCATCTACTATACCAAGTAGTTGTGCATGCCTTTGAAAAAGAAAAGGCAAAGCAGCCAAAAGCCTATTGATTCCTGATGTAGTCTATCTCTTGGAAACCACCTTCACCAACCACCAAAGCTTCAAATCTGCCTTAGATCTACTAGTAAGTTAAGCAGCTATCTCACCCACACACCTTATGACTTACAACAAATCCTTCACCCAAACAGCCGACTGCTTGACAATAGTCGGGGCAAACGAGAAAGTGCTTTCACAATGCAACTACTGCATTGTAACATTCTGCTTTCTGTCTTCCTGCTTCTCATTTGTCTCCCATTTAGACAGTATTAAACTCAACTGCATGCACAGTGTCGCTCTCTAATAAACATAAACTTAAGTCTACTGTGTGCTGCACAACTACCTGGCTCCCAAATAAACAATGCATTGTGTTGTTTATTGTTAAGAGCTCTGCTGCTCCTTATTATATTTCTTCCTTCATGTTCCCATGTGTCTTAACCCTCCACTCATCACAGAACAGTCTCTTATACAGACCCCGCACTCACACTGCCTCCTCTCACCTTAAAGGGACAGTTCAGTGGAAATGATCAATATTTGTTAAATTGTTAGTTTGTGTAATGCCTTTTTAGTTATTCTACATATTCTCTTCCATTTTGAAAAATCAGTTGATTTCATACCCTTTGCTGTTCCCTGCTGTTAACATTAGTGAGCTGACATTTTAGGTTCTAACGGTCCTTCTTCTTCCCAGGATGCACCACTTCCTTGGAATGTTCCTAACAGTAATTTCTACTGATTGGCTGTTGGATGGGTCGAAGATGCTCAGATCTCTACTGGGCAACTGAATCAACCCAGGCGCTGGGTCAAGGGCAAGACCATAAAGCTCTCTACTAGGGGTCCTGCAAACAGGAAGTCATTATTTCGGTTGCATTTATTTATACACAGACAAAATGCTGAATTGGTAGATTAAGGACATTGGGATGGAAAGATACTGCTCTTTTTTCTGAAAAGCATATGTATTTCATCTTAACTTCCCCTTTAAACCTTTTTCTCTTATGGCTCCCATTCTCTGGTATTCTATTACCCTCTCTCTTTGTCAAGAAACTTCAATAAACAGGTCAAAATCTAATCTCACATCCTAGCACAGCATAGGATTGTTAAACTGACACTGCACAAATTCATACTATGGCACTAAGCAGATTGTAAGCTCTACGGGCAGGGACCTCTTTCCTCGTGTGACATGATTCAAGCACTTGTATACTCATAATATTTATGTATTTATACATCTATGTATTTGTTTATATTTTTTGTCCCTCTTGTGTAGCTTTTTGAGTTACAATATTGTACAATGATGCGTCCCCACATGGCACTATAGAAATAACTATATACATACATACATACAACTAGAGACTTGCTCTTCCCTGATTTAAATATTCTGCAGTAAACTACGTAAACCAAACAATTTAGTAGATTAACAACAGGAAGAGAATATGCATAAAAAATATTGATGTCATTTACAATTGCACCATTATGAAAGGTAAATACACCCCAAGTGCGCTACAAAAAAAGCTTTAGAAAGCATATGTTCTGTCTAAAACGCGTTCTGTTTACCAATGACTGTGAAATTATGAAAATTCTTTGGCAAACAACATTGAGCTTGCCCACCAATGATTACAATGTGTGTAACTGTACCTGTACATGAACATTCAACAGTTTGCTTAACGAAATGCATAAAATCATCCAGCTTATCTTCGGGAGCACAATTTGAACCAATAAAAATGAGTCAATCAAAACCAAGAAGAATTTAATGTGGGTAGTGGTGCCCTGTTTTGTCTTCAGCCAAAGGATCCCTGAAATGCTAAAACCCAAGGCCTCAAACAACATCCAGCATGTGGAAGAGCTAACTGGAACTTCACACAATACATAACTAGTGAAAAATATATCAAAACCTGCTACCTCACAAATCACTCTAACAGGCTCATTTACCCAGAGCTGCTTTTGCACTGGATAAATGCTGCTTTCGCGATTCAATGTCGTGACTGTGAATGCTATTAGCTGGCGTTAAAATCCAGCGCTAAAACTAATTCAAACAATATTGAATCGTGAGCGTCAGATGCCTGGGTAATATTTGCCTAACCCGCGCATCCAACACTAATATGGAGTTAAAGTCACCCTGACTGGAAGCGAAACGGTTAGCGCGACTTTAACTCCATATAATTGCCCAGTGAGTCTGAGTAAATCAGCCACTAAAAGTTTAAAAAGGTGCAAGTAATAGAGCACCCCATCAAGACAGTGATCAATATAAATATCCCCTCAATGGAGTGGCCTACAAAAAGCATTGTGCAGGATGGTGCAGCAACAGATATAAAATCAGCTTTTGCTATCAATGCTCCTGTCCAATGCCAATGCACCAACAATGGAAGGATGCATAAGATGCATCACAAAACCAGTAAAGATGTCACATAAGAACTTAGCCTGAGCATCCAATAGATAACTATTCAGCCAAAGTATCATTGGGTCTTGTCTCACAGTGTCATCTCTTTTTCCCCCAAAACTGGCTTAAGACCTGCTCCAGGTTGCTTCCTGAAACACCATAAAGTTCAATGAGCTGACACGGCAAAAAGAACAGTCATGGCAGAACCCCTGGCTGCCTGCAACCCTCTCTCCCACTTCCTGCTCTAAATCTTCCTGTGCTACCTCACTCAACCAAGACCAATTCTCCCTGCCTGTCCTTGTCATGCAACCATTTATGGCAGGCTTTCTTTTGGGGCTTACTTTCTGCTTGGGGTTGAATCAGATACCTGATACTGCACAGTTTTATTTCTAGCGCGTAATGCAGGAAAAATGACATGGAAAATGACAGTTGGAAAAATGACATATGGAAAATGACAGTTGAAAAAAGGACAGTTGAAAAAAGGACAGTTGTAAAATGACAGTAAGAAAAATGACAGTTGAAAAAGTTACATATGGAAAATGACAGTTGGAAAAATGACAGTTGGAAAAATGACATGGAAAATGACAGTTGAAAAAATGACAGTTGGAAAATGACACTAAGAAAAATGACATGGAAAATTACAGTTGAAAAAATGACAGTTGGAAAATGACTGTAAGAAAAATGACAGTTGAAAAGATTACATATGGAAAATGACATATGGAAAATGACAGTTGAAAAAATGACAGTTGAAAAAATGACAGTTGGAAAATGACAGTTGGAAAATGACAGTTGGAAAATGACAGTAAGAAACATGACATGGAAAATTACAGTTGACAAAATTACAGTCGGAAAATGACTAAGAAAAATGACAGTTAAAAAAATGACATATGGAAAATGACAGCTGGAAAAATGACATATGGAAAATTACAGTTTGAAAAAATGACAGTTGGAAAATGACATATGGAAAATTACAGTTGAAAAAATAACAGTTGGAAAATGACAGTAAGAAAAATGACAGTTGAAAAAATTACATATGGAAAATGACAGTTGGAAAAATTACATGGAAAATTACAGTTGAAAAAATGACAGTTGGAAAATGACATGGAAAATGACAGTTGAAAAAATGACAGTTGGAGAAAGACAGTAAGAAAAATATCATGTTACAGTTGAAAAAATTACAGTTGGAAAACAACTAAGAAAAATGGCATTTGAAAAACGACATGGAAAAGGACAGTTGGAAAAATGACATGGAATAGGACAGTTGAAAAATGACATATGGAAAATTACAGTTGAAAAAAAGGCAGTTGGAAAATGACTAAGAAAAATGACAGTTGAAAAAATTACATGGAAAATTACAGTTGAAAAAATGACAGTTGGAAAATTACAGTTGAAGAAATTACATATGGAAAATGACAGCTGGAAAAATTACTGTTGGAAAATGACTGTAAGAAAAATGACAGTTGAAAAAATTACATATGGAAAATAACAGTTGGAAAAATGACATGGAAAATTACAGTTGAAAAAATGACATATGGAATATTACGTGAAAAAACGACAGTTGGAAAATGACAGTAAGAAAAATGACATGGAAAATTACAGTTGAAAGAATTACAGTTGGAAAATGACTGTAAGAAAAATTACATGGAATAGGATAGTTGGAGTTGGAAAAATGACATATGGAAAATTACAGTTGAAAAAATTACATGAAAATGAGTGTAAAAAAAATGCCATGGAAAATTACAGTTGAAAAAATTACATGGAAAAGGACAGTTGGAAAAATGATATGTGGAAAATGACAGTTGAAAAAATGACAGTTGGAGAAAGACAGTAAGAAAAATATCATGTTACAGTTGAAAAAATTACAGTTGAAAAACGACTAAGAAAAATTACATTTGAAAAAACGACATATGGAAAATGACAGTTGGAAAAATTACATGGAATAGGACAGTTGAAAAATGACATATGGAAAATTACAGTTGAAAAAATTAAATGAAAATGAGTGTAAAAAAATGACATGGAAAATTACAGTTGAAAAACAAGGCAGTTGGAAAATGACTGTAAGAAAAATGACATGGAAAATTACAATTGAAAAAATGACATGGAAAATGACTGTAAGAAAATGACAGTTGGAAAAATTACATGGAAAATTACAGTTGAAAAAATGACAGTTGGAAAATGACATGAAAAATGACAGTTGGAAAATGACATGGAAAATTACAATTGACATGGAAAAAATGTGTCATGGAAAAATGACATGGAAAATTACAATTGAAAAAATGACATGGAAAATGACTGTAAGAAAAATGACAGTTGAAAAAATGACATATGGAAAATGACAGTTGGAAAATGACAGTTGAAAAAATTACATGGAAAATTACAGTTGAAAAAATGACAGTTGGAAAATGACATATGGAAAATGACAGTTGGAAAATGACAGTAAGAAAAATGTCAGTTGAAGAAATTACATATGGAAAATGACAGTTGGAAAAAGTACTGTTGGAAAATGACTGTAAGAAGAATGACAGTTGAAAAAATGACATATGGAAAATAACAGTTGGAAAAATTACATGGAAAATTACAGTTGAAAAAATGACATGGAAAATTACAGTTGAAAAAATGACATATGGAAAATGACAGTAAGAAAAATGACATGGAAAATTACAGTTGGAAAATGACTGTAAGAAAAATTACATTGAAAAAAATGACATGGAAAATGACAGTTGGAAAAATTACATGGAATAGGATAGTTGGAGTTGGAAAAATGACATATGGAAAATTACAGTTGAAAAAATTACATGAAAATGAGTGTAAAAAAATGCCATGGAAATTTACAGTTGAAAAAATTACATGGAAAAGGACAGTTGGAAAAATGACATATGGAAAAATACAGTTGAAAAAATTACAGTTGGAAAATGACTGTAAGAAAAATGACACTTGGAAAAATGACATGTAAAAGGACAGTTGGAAAAATGACATATGGAAAATTACATTTGAAAAAATGACAGTTGGAAAATGACTAAGAAAAATGACATGGAAAATTACAGTTGAAAAAATGACAGTTGGAAAATGAGCGTAAGAAAAATGACATGGAAAATTACAGTTGGAAAAATGACAGTTGGAAAATGACTAAGAAAAATGACAGTTGAAAAAATGACATATGGAAAATGACAGCTGGAAAAATGACATGGAAAAGGACAGTTAAAAAAATGACAGTTGGAAAATGACTAAGAAAAATGACACTTGGAAAAATGACATGGAAAAGGACAGTTGGAAAAATTACAGTTGGAAAATGAGTGTAAGAAAAATGACATAGAAAATTACACTTGAAATAATTACAGTTGGGAAATGACTAAGAAAAATTACAGTTGAAAAAATGACAGTTGGAAAATGACTGTAAGAAAAATGACAGTTGAAAAAATGACATGGAAAATGACAGTTGGAAAAATTACATGGATAAGGACAGTTGGAAAAATGACATATGTAAAATTACAGTTGAAAAAATTACAGTGTAAGAAGAAAAAAATGAGTGTAAGAAAAATGATATGTAAAATTACATTTGGAAAATGACTAAGAAAAATGACAGTTGAAAAAATGACATATGGAAAATGACAGTTGCAAAAATTACAAAATTACATGGAAAAGGATAGTTGGAAAAATGACATAAGGAAAATTACAGTTAAAAAAATTACATGGAAAATTACAGTAAGAAAAATGACATGGAAAATTACAGTTGAAAAAATGACAGTTGAAAAATGACTGTAAGAAAAATGTCAGTTGAAAAAATGACATGGAAAAATGACATATGGAAAATTACAGTTGAAAAAATTACAGCTGGAAAATGACTGTAAGAAAAATGACATGGAAAATTACAGTTGAAAAAATTACATTTGGAAAATGACTGTAAGAAAAATGACATGGAAAATTACAGTTGAAAAAATTACATTTGGAAAATGACTGTAAGAAAAATGACATGGAAAAGGACAGTTGGAAAAATGACATATGGAAAATTACAGTTGAAAAAATTACAGTTGGAAAATGACTAAGAAAAATGACAGTTGGAAAAATTACACATGGAAAATTACAGTTAGAAAATGACTAAGAAAAATGACAGTTGAAAAAATGACATATGGAAAATGACAGTTGGAAAAATGACATGGATAAGGACAGTTGGAAAAATGACATTTGGAAAATTACAGTTGGAAAATGACTAAGAAAAATGTCAGTTGAAAAAATGACATGGAAAAATGACATATGGAAAATTACAGTTGAAAAAATTACAGCTGGAAAATGACTAAGAAAAATGACATGAAAAATTACACTTGAAAAATGACAGTTGGAAAATGACAGTAAGAAAAATGACATGGAAATTTACAGTTGAAAAAATGACAGTTGGGAAATTACAGTTGGAAAAAATGACAGTTGAAAAAAAAACGATGGTTAAGAAATGACAATTGAAAAAAACGACTTGGAAAATGACAGAAAAATGTCAGTTGGAAAACGACAATTGTAAAAAATGACAATTGTAAAATGACAGTTGGAAAAAATATACAAAAGCCCACATAAACAGAATGACATACGCATGCAGAATGGCACAAATGTATACATATATAAAACTAATTTTTTGATGGTTATGGTATAGGTATGGTTGCCCCTGCGCATGCCTTAATGAGGTTGAGGCAGAGAGAGGCACCGGATGAGTCACTGACAGCTTCTACACTGCAGTTACAGAATGTGGCCAGTATGGAGTTAAATTTCAGTTTTGGGGGTGGACATGCCCTTTTAGAATCCCGGCCAAATTCAACTAGAATGTTTTTCAATTCAATTGATGTATCGCTTGCCTTTCTTAAAGGGACAGTCCAGTGGAAATGATCAATATTTCACAATTGTGTAATGCCTCCTTAGTTATTCTACATATTCTCTCCCATTTTGAAAAATTTGTTGATTTCATACCCTTTGCTGATCCCTGCTGTTGACATTAGTGAGTTGACATTTCAGGTTCTAATGGCCCTTCTTCTTCCCAGAGTGCACCACTTCCTTGGAATGTTCCTAACAGTAATTTCTACTGATTGGCTGTTGGATGGGTCAAAGATGTTCAGATCTCTACTGAGCAACTGAATAAACCCAGGCACTGGGTCAAGGGCAAAACCATAACGGTCTCTACTAGGGGTCCTGCAAACAGGAAGTCAGTATTTCGGTTGCATTTATTTATACACAGACACAATGCTGAATGGGCAGTTTAATGTCATTAGGATGGAAAAATACTGCTCTTTTTTTAGATAGCCACACATGAGCCAACTTAAATATAATGAACTATGGCTGAAATTAAACACAGAATCCAATTATTTAGGGTGAGGCCACACTAAAGTAGAGATAGACACAAAAGCGAACTTGCACCTGAGTTCGAGATGAACTTTATAAGTTTGGATGAACTTGAACTATTCGAACTAGTTCGTGTTCGAACTGGTTTGTTTTTCCGGACTTGTGGCTGTATTTTCGATAATTATCGTAAAGTCAATAATTATTGAATTTTCGGGCCGTATCGCTAACCCTAGAATGTATAGTTTGGTAACCCTTGAAAGTATCGTTCGTTTTCGGTAACCATCGAATGTACGGATCGTTTTTGCTAACCCTAGAATGTACCGTTCGCTAACCCTCGAATGTAGCCTTCAATTTTCGGTAACCCTCGAAAGGTAACCCTTGAATTTATCGTTCTTTTTCCATTAACTCTTGAAAGTATCGTTCAGTAACACTCAAATTGGCTGTAACCCTGGAAAGTAACTTATATATAACCAAACAATAATGTAGACCATGCACATCAGTCTTACAAGCCCATGTATTTTATTATGTCATACATGGGTACACAAGGGTGTAACGTTTCGGTACGCTATATATAACCAAACAACTGCCTGGCACCGCTTCAATACATTCTCAACTCTGCTGCCCGGCTCATTCATTTCTCTTCTTGCTTCTCTAATGCCTCTCCTCTCTGTCAGTCCCTCCACTGGTTGCCCATCATGCAAAAGATCCAGTTCAAACTGCTTACCTTATCCTATAAAGCACTATCCACATAGCCCCTCCATAAATCTCAGAGCTGATCTAGCAATACGTCCCAGGCGCAACCTCGCTCTGCAAATGATACCCTCCTCTCATGCACTCTGGTCACCTCTTCCCATGCCCGCATTCAGGACTTAACTCATGCTGCCCCTCTGCTCTGGAACTCCCTTCCTCCGTCTGTCTCACCATCCCTTAACACCTTTAAACATAACCTTAAAACCCACCTCTTTAGGCAAGCATTTAACCTGGCCTAAACATGAACCCCTCTTACTACCCAATATGATCCAACCCACCTTTCACGCAGTCTGTAAGCTCTTTGGGCAGGGTCCTCTCTCCTATTGTATCACGGTATTGCTGTAAGAACCTCCTCACTCTGTTTACTTATATTATGTATTACCTGTGAATTTAATATGTATGACTTTGTATAACATGTATTACCTTGTATGTAATGTATGACTATGTAATTGTAAAGCGCCACGGAAGATGTTGGCGCTATATAAATCAATAATAATAATAATAATATAAACCCTTATATGACAATTGCCCGTGTTTTAACAGGTTTGCCGAGTGTTTTAACAGGTTTTGGTGATAGTGACATGTTCCCCAGACCATTTCCCAGGTGCCACAGACATTTACAGTAAGTTACCAATGTTAATTTATCTGTAAATCATCCAGACTTTTCAAACTATCACTCCCCCATTGACTTTAATGGGTCCGAATTCAAACTTTCGAACTTTTACTGAAGTTCGAAAGTTGAAATGGGACTAAACTTTATTAAGTTGTCCATCTCTACACTAGAGCAGACGGGAACACGCATGAAAGTTCTAACCTGTTATCATCCACATTATGTTGCGTTATCGTAGTTCATTTTATCAGGGGAAAAAAAGGTGATCGCATGCTTCCTAAAAATTGCATTGCAGCGCAACAGACACCAGCACACCTAGTGTGGCCAAACCAATTGCCAACACTAGAGTGCGCTTTTTGACACATGGTCGGATTGCATTTGCAATCGGATTGAACATGCTTGGTCAAATACTTGTACAATTTACTAAAATTTTCTGACCTGATTGCTGGTTAAAAGGTTTGATTGATATTACACTAGAGTGACACTCCTGTGTGAAATCAGTAAAATTTGGAAAACAACAAAGCATCCTGTTACTTCTGCCTCCCCTCTGCCCCTCCTCTGCCCCTGTTACAGGCATGCCTAGTGTTTGATTTTCATAAAGGTGGAAAATGTGCTTCTGAAATGGACTAAAACACCCCAGTCTAAAGACACGCTATTAGTTTTTTGTAATGCGAAAGGCATTTTGTGTTGAAAACTTGTGATTTTACAAATCGCTTCCATTACATAACCTGCGTGTACTTTTAAAAAAATCCATTTACCATTATCTTTCATCATCCGTATACATTTGAAGTAAATTACTTTAAATTGTATTTGAAATACCAAACTGGCAGTAATGGAAGCTATTTTGCTCTAGGCACCATTTTAAAATAGTATGAACATAAAAATGTAGCCTGCATCATTAAGTTTATTTGAGACTAGTGAGAATAAAAATCACCATGTAAGTTTTAATGAGATGTGTTTTTCATTTCAGTTTAATAACCCAAGACTATATTCATTTTCTAGTAAAAATAGATCTGTTAACAGAGACCGATCTGACTTTAAAAATACTGACATTTACAGATCGAGATTTCTAAGAAGCGGAGCGCAAAAAATTAAATAAATAACTTTAATAACCCGATGGAGATCGTTTTCATAAATAATTAATATGTTCTGTAAGAGAGAACCAACCTTCATTAATAATTCTGCTTTTTTATTTTTTAGTTGGCGTCAGCGAGTTGCTCCGAATCTTTATATATCAGATGAGATGGTAATATTCCTGAATTTCGTTTTTACTATGCAAGGCAAACAATTTGTAGGGGTGAAATATAAATAAATAAAACATTTTATGGATGGCTTTACAGGAGGAATAGAAATAATTCAAACATTTTTGTAGAACGTCAAACAAACCGGGGATTTAAATGAGGGAAACTGAGCGTAAACCTCTTTGATCACACATTTCCCTCTGGATTCTGTACGGTTACATCATTGCTTTAAACCTTGAAAAATATTAAAAAATTCATTTTGTTAGATACTTAAGTTTACATATGAATAAATGAAACAAATGCCCAGAGCCACATAAAGAAACATAGAAAGGTTTATTTCTACCTACTAGCAAAATAAATTACATTATAAAGTCATTTTACAGTTTTTGAAGATGAAAAGTGTTCAGCCATTTTTTAAAGTGATTTTTTTTTATTTATATGTTAATTGGAACAGAAATGGTGTTTCGATTACTGCTAATTCAGCTTCTATTGATTGTCAACTCTGCTGTCATCACACTCAATTGACATGGACACCATATCAGCCCAGCATGATCTTGCCAATAGGAATTGCAGATTCTTTCCTCAGGCAGTGTGTGGGGTAGCATACAGCCACTTGGCTCAAAGAAAATATACTTAAACCATTTTCTTATGTTTTCCATATGCTATGTTGTTATTATAATAATGTGCAAGGCCAAGGAATGTGCACTGATTATTTCTTTATTTGTATCAGTCTTCTGGACGGGTCATGTTTGTCTGGGCAGTGTCATGAAATTACTACTTCTGTTTCCTTTGTACGCTTTCAAGTTTCCCAGGTTATTAGAATACTTTTCAGAAAAAGTGAATTGCTGGATTATGGCTAAAAGCCATACTATTAATACTTCCTTTATAATGGACATTAAATGAGCACCTTGTATGTGAAGCTCTACCAATAGGTCAGCACTTTTACAAAAAGGAATGGGCTAAATCTCATCACCAGGGATGTCAAATACAGATTTGTTGCTGTTTTTAATTATAGCAGGAGGATATAGGTTTTACCTTTAGTTTGATTGGACAGTTCATTTCTCATAGGTGTAAAAGTTACAAAAAATGTTTTGTAACTTGTAGATCAATTTCCTTTCCTTCTCCCTAGTGGCCATCCCTTATTATGCCCGTCACGTAGAAAGAAGCATTTTTCGAATCATTTAATGTCCAACTGTATACAAGTATACAGTATACAATCAGAATATTTGCGGTAAATAACTGAAAAAAATCCTTACTGTTACTGTATATATCTGATATATATTTGGTTTAAATATCACAAACCATTAGGTTATTTCAAGTGTAAAAAGTAAATAAACCCTTTCTATTTAAAATCCTACTGTATACTGATATGATTGTGGAAATCAACTTTCTTCCTAATTGCCATTGGAGGTTTGGTTGCGGCACATTAGGGAAGCCTCATAGGGCCATGACAAGAAAATAATAATCAATACCCACAACTTTTTTAGAAAATAAGTTATATAAATATGTAGTATTTAAAAACAGGTCAATTTGGTGAGTATTAAAAGGATTTGTGGTCTCCTTTCCCAAGTGTACATGTTTTGATTGACATAATCATTCTCTACAAACAATTGACTTCCCATATGTGAAATGGGTGTTTTCTAACAGTATGTTACAAGATAGCATAATGCTCTTATGCATTTTTAAATTTTCTTAAGTAATAATACCCCAATCTTCACCGCAGTCTTTGCCTATAGACAAGCCCCCATTTGCTGGGATACTGGAAATGCCATACTGGACTCAGTTGCCTCCATCAATTAAAGGACAACTAAAGCCACAAAACAACACTAAACCAGAAGGCAGAACACCTTGATATAAAACTAATAATCTGTGTCTTACCTCTCATTTTGATACGGGCGCTGAAAAATTTACCTAAATAACATATGGTTTGTGCTTTAATTCTCAGCATTCTAGTATCACACAGTTAGGTCAACGACCATTATGTTCTGCACATGCTCAGTCCTTAGCTATGGCAGAAACTTGTTACAGTTGGTCACACCCATTAAAGCCAATCCTTTTACAGGACAGATAAAGCAAGGAAGCATGTGACTGAGGTCAGGAGGTGTGGTCTGACACTGCACATACACACAGATACTTCATCCAGTTCTTAACAGGCTTACATTTACTTAAATACTAAAATCCCACTTTACTAAAGTGGGATTTTATAGCTTATTGGTGTTTTTAGGGGGGTTGTTTTCAGATTCTGGAGTATAAAAAATTGGGTTTAGCTCTCCTTTAATGTGCAAGGTATTGTGACTGAGGCCTAAGAGACAGAAGTTGTACTGAGCACATTAGCAGAATCAGGCTAAGAAAAGCAGGAAGGAATAGTGTTAGAGGATCAGACAAGACGAATTTGAGCAAAAGGCCAAGGGACATATATAGATCGGCAAATCCCCAGGCAGAGGTCATAATCATATCAACAAACAAGGCACCAGAGGTTGAGTCGTTAAACAGGCAGAGATTGGTCAGGCAGTAAGGAATTGTAGTCAAGAACAAGCAGTCAGCAAGAACAAGCAGTCAGCAACGGAAATCAACAAAAAGAACACACCACTAAGCAGAGGGACAAGCCAAATGCTATATGGATCAACCACAAGAGACAGCACCTGCACTCCCCGAACAGTAGGCACCATAAAAAGACATGCGCAAGACTGGAGAGTGCCTGCAACTCTTAAAAAAAAGACCTGAACGGAGCCAAAGAGAAATATGTGTCGTGGAATCAAAACTTCTTTAATCTGTTTCATAGCAGTCAAAGGAAAGAATAAATAAAAAAAGCAGGAGTAAGTGTTATTGGTGTTTAGTGTAATTCATACTTATACTTTTACAAAACTAATAAAATTGCTCAATAGCATTGGCACCATTAATTAATGGGGATAAGTTAGTTACGGAGGATGGCGATAAAGCAAATGTCTTGAATACTTTTTTTCCCTCTTATTACACTATAGAAGATCCAAGTACAGATATCATAGAGTATAATAGCAATAATGGTATAAAAGATTCAAGTTCACTTTGGTTAACCGAGGATATGGTACAGAAAGAACTAAATAAGGTTAATATTAATAAATCTCCTGGACCGGATAAAATACATCCTCGGGTACTTAGGGAGCTAAGTTCAGTTTTATCTAGGCCATTGTTTCTTATTTTTGCAGATTTCCTCATGTCTGAAGGTGTGCCTCTGGATTGGAAAAAGGCTGATGTTATTCCAATATTCAAAAAGGGTAGTTGTTCAGAGACGGGTAATTACAGGTCTGTAAGTTTAACTTCAGTGGTAGGGAAGATCCTGGAAAGTTTAATAAGGGCACATGTTCTAGAGTATGTTTCAAGGACTGACATTATAAGTAGTAACCAGCATGGGTTTAGGAGAAATATATCTTGTCAAACTAACTTGCTTGGATTTTATGAGGAAGTAAGTAGAAATTTAGACTCTGGCATAGCAGTAGATGTAGTTTACTTGGATTTTGCAAAGGCTTTTGATACAGTCCCCCATAGGCGACTAATGTATAAGCTGAGGTCTGTTGGTCTGGGGAGTCACATTTGTACATGGATAGAAAACTGGTTAATGAATAGGATGCAGAGAGTAGTTGTAAATGGGGCTTCATCATTATGGAGTAAAGTGCTAAGTGGGGTGCCACAAGGTTCTGTGTTGGGGACGTTTCTGTTTAATCTATTTATTAATGATTTGGAAGAGGGTATTGTCAGCAAGGTTTCTGTGTTAGCTGACGACACAAAACTTTGTCGACCATTAAAAACTTCAGAGGATGTGCAATCGTTGCAGGGGGGTCTAGATAGATTGTCACATTGGGCTACTAAGTGGCAGATGAGATTCAATGTTGATAAATGTAAGGTGATGCATTTTGGACTTAAAAATCCTTGTGCTACTTATACTATAAATGGCTCTGTGTTAAGTGAATCCCTGTTGGAAAGGGATCTTGGAGTATTGGTGGATAACAAACTTAAAGGTAGCAAGCAGTGCCAGGCGGCAACAGCCAGAGCCAGCATAGTATTGTCTTGTATAAAGAGAGGTATGGATTCAAGGGAGGAAATTGTTATTCTCTCTCTTTATAAAGCATCGGTAAGGCCTCATTTGGAATATGCAGTGCAATTTTGGAATCCTGTGTACAAAAAGGACATCTTTGAAATGGAAAGGGTTTAGAGAAGGGCAACTAAATTAATAAGGGGATTGGGGGAGCTTGAATATGAAGAGAAACTGGAAAAGTTACAATTATGTACACTGGAGAAAGGCGCTTGCGTGGGGATATGATTACTGTGTATAATACATTAACGGTCCATACAATAAACATACTGGGGCGGTGATCCTCAAACTGCGGCTCTCCAGATGTTTGAAAACTACAACTCCCAGCATCTCAACTACAGAGAGAAGAGAGGAATGCTGGGAGTTGTAGTTTTCAAACATCTGGAGAGCCGCAGTTTGCCCATCAGTGACTGGGGCATTGTTCACCAATAGAACATGTCAGAGGACCCATGGACATCCCTTAAGACTGAAGAAAAAGGTTTAGGCTTCAAGTTTGGAAAGGAGTTTTCACTGTGAGAACGGTAAAGCTGTGGAACTTGCTTCCAGTGACGTTGTTATGACAGTTCATTGTCAGTTTAAAAAAAAAAGCTGGATGAGTTCTGCAAACAAGGATGTTGCAAGTTACTGGTATTGATTCATAAAGTAGAGTTGATCCGGAAATTTCCGATTGCCACTTGGAGTCAGGAAGGAATTTTTTCCCCCTTCATAAATTTGGTGGTTTTTTTTGCCTTCCTCTGGATGAACAGTAGGCAGGAAATGAGATATTGCTAGATGGGTTGGACTGGTGGACGTATGTCTTTATTCAACCTCAAATACTATACTATTACTATACTATACTTTGAGAAATGTGATACAGTATAATGTCACAGCAATAAAGCTTGTAAACATTAATGTGAGTCTGTGTGTGCACTAAAACCTGCTCTGGTATCTCCAGTCTCATTGCTTTGTAGCCACTAGCCAGATTATTTTTTTCTTTCTGTTGATATGAAGTGTAATGAAACAATGGATGTACTAAATCCACTTGCAGACATACCTTGGAATTTAGACTTATACTGGCCATACACTGTAACTGTAATTTTGAGTTGATACATTGAATTGATTCGAATGTCAACTGTATCACTTAGTTATCTGTGAACATTTCTGGGACATTTCTGGCTTCGACCATTTATTTTCCAAGCACTTATGATCACAAAATTATCAGCCTTAAAGGACAATTATACTCACCTTCCCTCCGCTCCTCTTCATTGGTCAGTACCTTCTACCCAGGGTGAGGATCTGAACCATTAGATCCTCACCTCTGGGTTCACGTAACTTGCAGCATAGCCTTACTGACACGCTGCTCTGGTAGGCTCCGCCCCCTCCTCCCATGAGGCCAATAGGAAGGCACGCTCTGCAACGAGTGTGCCTTTCTATTGGCCTATGTAAACATGTAAATTTGACATGTAAATTTTTGTAACCACTAGAATAAATAAGTAAGAGCATTGCGTTATATATATATATTTGCAGTAGATCTGTACACACTGAGCGTATCTATAGTTTGAGCTTCCAGCTGTTTAATTCTGTGGTTATACACTGTAAGGTAAGCCCTTCAGTTCACCAGACACTGTTAGGTAAGTCCTCCAGTTTAGCCGCAACTACTAGGTCAGCCCTCCAGTTCACCAGCCAATGTTAGAGGTCAGCCCTTCAGGCTACCAGCCAATGTTAGGTAAGCCCTCCAGTCTACCAGACACTGTTAGGTCAGCCCTTGAGTTCAGCAACCATGGTTAAGTCAGCCTTCTAGTTTACTCACCACTGTTAGATCAGCTCTCCAGTCACCAGCCACCAGTTTACACAGCTCTCCTGTACATCACTATGCCAATACATAGCTTATACAATATATTTGAAAGACTATATATCATGCCCTGCAATTTAAAGGTGCTTTGTCACAGGTTTAGAGGTTCTATTGTCTCTATAGGCTGTGGAGATGGCTGATCAATGGCCATCGATCCTCAGGCATAATGCCAGATCAGTTTGAGTTAATCCTATATTTAATAGATATTCATTAGCCACTGTGAGGGTGGGCAAAAGTGGTGCCATCTTCCATAAATTTACATGAAGTGCAATGTGGGCATTTGAAACCAAGTTTGTGTTCAGTACCTCCATAGTTAAGACATAAATCCATTTTTACCAATAAGTCTCTAAGGTTCATGCCACGTTTGTATCCAATAGTTGGTTGGTGGGGGAGATTTTCTTTGGAATCTGACAATAAGATATTCCAATTAGATTTGATAGCCTTTTTATAGGCTCAGATAATGTACTATGTTGGATTGAGCAGTCAAATACTTTATCATTAGTATTTGATAGTTGCATTTTAGAGGACAGGAAACATTGTTTGGCCAAATACAGAGTTCTATCAAGTACTTGGTGTTTATAACCCCTTTGCAAAAAACAGTGTTTAATTTCACATATCCGTGTTTAATGTTTGTGGATCCAAGTTATTTCTGAAAAGCACAACAGAATAAATTATAGGTAATGACCATTTTAGTGTACCAGGTTCAGCACTTGTCAGTCTCCTGAGTGTGAGGCCCTTTGGAATATCACATAACTTTCACTTGATTAATTGCACATGCTATGTAAATGCTAATATGATCATTTTTGCACTAGTGTGGCTTGGGAAAAGTCCTAGAAGCCGGACCGAAACATTGCCAGTATACAATTTTGTCAAAGACCCATGTGTGCACTGAACTTTTCTTATATATACTAGCAAAAGTGTGCCCTTTGGTGAACTTATATTCGCTTTTCATAAATAGTAATTTTGAAAACAAAATCACAATCATTGCCCTCTTTTCAGATAAAGTAATGTTTTTCGTGCATAACAGGGCTTGTTACACACTCCTTTTAAAACATTATTAGATGTGGTAGGTCACCTTCCCTCAGCCCCAACCGCATTATTGATTTTACAGAAAGTGCCCCGATAGTTTCTTACCTTACCCCTCTTGCCCCGCCGCACATCCCGGCCATCTGCTTGCACTGACTGCAAGCAGGTGCGGGACCGCAGCCACTTCCCTGATGGCTGAGAGGCAAGCCAATCACGGACGTGGCGCCGGCAGTTCAGAACGCCGGGGGGGGGAGGCCTGCAGTGCACGACAAAATTCGTCCGAGGAGAGACAGAGGCAAGTCCTATACGGACTCTGCTATCCTCCTGGTGGGCAGTTTTTCAGACTTTGGGGAGGGGATCCAGGAAACCTTTGGAGCTGGGATGTAAGGTAAGGATTTATTACACTACATAGTGGGGGGTTTATAGTTTTGGGGGTGGACATTTTCTGTATATTTGTTTAACATGTGTGAAAATGTGTTTTGTGTATTTGAAAGCTGAATGTAGCTGAAAGCTGTGTCTTGCCTCCCGTTCTCCAATAACCTGCAGGAGCCAGGAGTGAAGGTAACAAACTTCCGTCGGACCTGTTAAAAGATCCAGCGAGACGTTTCTTACCTTCGCTCTTGCGTCTGCAGGTTTTATTAAAGAACGGGAGGTAATACTGTAACAGAGCTGTTTGGTGTTGTGCAACTATAACAACGCATCAATTCAACATGTTATTAAAATATTACGGGACCATGCACAATTACAAGATATACTTAGGGGCATATTTATAAAGCAATGGGTGGGCGTGTCTCCCGGGGGGTGCGACCCCCCCCGCGGGTTGCCTGCCCATCCCCGCCGCGGGAGGTTAGTATCGGCTGACTTCGCCACCTTCAAGGTGGCGAAAAAACAGCCGATACGTCAGCGAAACCAGTACTGCCGCTTTTATAAATAGAAGCGGCGGTAACAGGTAAGTACGCCGCAAAAGGTTAACGCTTCGTTAACTTTTCTCGGCCGTTTCTCGACTTTTTTAAATCGCGGTAACCGCGATTTATAGCGTTAATGTCCGCGCAAAGTTAACGAACCTTTATAATATGCCCCTTAGTGTTTGTGTGTTGTGGAACTATAACAGGATACCAATTCAGTAATACAAACTAGAACATCCGCCAGGGCCTTTATGGTGCCCATACATTAGTGAACAACATTTCTCTAATATTTCTAAAAATAGGCAACAACAGACACATAAATCCACTTCTGTTTCCTAAAAGGGCATGTACACCCTTTTAAAACATTATTTAGATGTGGTAGGGCACCTTCCCTCAGCCCAACCGCATTATTAGATTTTACAGAAAGTGCCCCGATAGTTTCTTCCTTACCCCTTTGCCCCGAGCCACAATCCCGGCCATCTGCTTGCATGACTGCAAGCAGGGGGACGGGACGCAGCCACGTCCCTGATTGGCTGAGAGGCAGCCAATCACGGACGTGGCTGCCGCAGTTCAGAACGCCGGGGGGGGGAGGCCTGCAGTGACAGACAAAATTCTCCGAGGAGAGACAGAGGCAAGTCCTATACGGACGTCTGCTATCCTCCTGGTGGGCAGTTTTTCAGACTTTGGGGGGAGGGGATCCAGAGAACCATTTGGAGCTGGGATGTAAGGTAAGGATTTATAATAAACATATGTGGGGGGTTTATAGTTTTGGGGGTGGACATTTTCTGTTATATTGTTAAACATGAATGTGTGAAAAGTGTTTGTATTTGAAAGCGAATGTAGTGAAAGCTGGTCTTGCCTCCCGTTCTCAAAAAACCTGCAGGAGCCAGGAGTGAAGGTAACAAACTTCGTCGGGACCTGTTAAAAGATCAGCGGAGACGTCTTACCTTCGCTTGCTTCTGCAGGTTTTATTAAAGAACGGAGGAGGTAATACTGTACAGAGCTGTGTTGGTGTTGGTGCAACTATAACAAGACATCAATTCAACATGTTAATAAAAATATTACGGAGCATGCACAATTACAAGATAACTTAGGGGCATATTTATAAAGCAATGGGTGGGCGTGTCTCCCGGGGTGGGTGCGACCACCCGCCGCGGGTTGCCTGCCCATCCCCGCCGCGGGAGGTTAGTATCGGCTGACTTCGCCACTCAAGGTGGCGAAGTAAAACAGCCGATACTAGCCGAGCGAAACAGTACTGCCGCTTTATAAATAGAAGGGCGGTAAAGGTAAGTATCGCCGCAAAGGTTAACGCTTCGTTAACTTTTCCACGGCCGTTTTCGGACTTTTTTAAATCGCGGTACACGCGGATTTATGCGTTAATGTCCGCGAAAAGTTAACGAACCTTTAAAATAGCCCCTTAGTGTTTGGTGTTGTGGAACTATAACAGGATACCAATTCAGTAATACAAACTCAGAACTAGCTCCAGGGCCTTTATGGTGCCCATACATTAGTGAACAACATTTCTCATAATATTTCTAAAAATAGGCAAGATACAGACACATAATCCACTCTGTTCACCAAAGGGCACACTTTTGCTAGTATATATAGAAAAGTTCAGTGCACACATGGGTCTTTGACAAAATTGTATACTGGCAATGTTTCGGTCCGGCTTCTAGGACTTTTCCAAGCCACACAGTGCAAAAAATGATCATATTAGCATTTACATAGCATGTGCAATTAATCAAGTGAAAGTTATGTGGTATTCCAAGGGCCTCACACTAGGAGACTGACAAGTGCTGAACCTGTACACTAAATGGTCATTACCTATAATTTATTCTGTTGTGCTTTTCAGAAATAACTTGGATCCACAAACATTAAACACGGATATGTGAAATTAAACACTGTTTTTTGCAAAGGGGTTATAAACACCAATACTTGATAGAACTCTGTATTTGGAAACATGTTCTGTCCTCTAAAATGCAACTATCAAATACTAATGATAAAGTATTTGACTGCTCAATCCAACATAGTACATTATCTGAGCCTATAAAAGGCTATCAAATCTAATTGGAATATCTTATGTCAGATTCCAAGAAAATCTCCCCCACCACACCACACTATTGGAACAAACGTGGCATGAACCTTAGAGACTTATTGGTAAAAATGGATTTATGTCTTAACTATGGAGGTACGAACACACAACTTGGTTTCCAATGCCCACATTGCACTTCATGTAATTTATGGAAGATGGCACCACTTTTGCCCACCCTCACAGTGGCTAATGAATATCTATTAAATATAGGATTAACTCAAACTGATCTGGCATTATGCCTGAGATCGATGGCCATTGATCAGCCATCTCCCCAGCCTATAGAGACAATAGAACTCTAAACCTGTGACAAAGCACCTTTAATTGCGCGGCTGTATATAGTCTTTCAAATAATGTATTAAGCTATGTATTGGCATAGTGATGTACAGGAGAGCTGTGTTAAACTGGTGGCTGGTGACTGGAGAGCTGATCTAACAGTGGTGAGAAACTAGAAGGCTGATAACCATGTTTGCTGAACTCAAGGGCTGATAACAGTGTCTGGTAGACTGGAGGGCTTACTAACATTGGCTGGTAGCCTGAAGGGCTGACCTCTAACATTGGCTGTGAACTGGAGGGCTGACAATGGTGGCTTGTGAACTGGAGGGCTGATCTAGTAGTTGCGGCTAAACTGGAGGACTTACCTAACAGTGTCTGGTGAACTGAAGGCTTACTTACAGTGTATAACCACAGAATTAAACAGCTGGAAGCTCAAACTATAGATACGCTCAGTGTGTACAGATCTACTGCAAATATATATAATAACGCAATGCTTACTTATTTATTCTAGTGGTTACAAAAATTACATGTCAAATTTACATGTTTACATAGGCAATAGAAAGGCACACTCGTTGCAGAGCGCCTTCCTATTGGCCTCATGGGATGGAGGGGGCGGAGCCTACCAGAGCAGCGTGTCAGTAAGGCTATGCTGCAAGTTACGGAACCCAGAGGTGAGGATCTAATGGTTCAGATCTCACCCTGGGGAGAAGGTACTGACCAATGAAGAGGAGCGGAGGGAAGGTGAGTATAATTGTCTTTAAGGCTGATAATTTTGTGATCAATATTGTCTTGGAAAATAAATGGTCGAAGCCAGAGAATGTCCCAGAAATGTTCACAGATAACTAAGTGTAACAGCTTGACATTCGAATCAATTCAATTATCAACTCAAAATTACAGTTACAGTGTATGGCCAGTATAAGTCTAAACTTCCAAGGTATGTCTGCAAGTGGATTTTAGTACATCCATTGTTTCATTACACTTCATATCAACAGAAAGAAAAAAATAATCTGGCTAGTGGCTACAAGCAATAGTAGCTGGAGATACCAAGCAGGTTTTAGTGCACACCCACTCACATTAATGTTTCACAAGCTTTTATTGCTGTGACATTATACTGTATCACATTTCTCAAAGTATAGATGTATAGTATGTATTGAGGTTGAATAAAGACATACGTCCATCCAGTCCAACCCTCTAGCATATCCTCATTTCCTGCCTAACTGTTCATCCAGAGGAAGGCAAAAAAAACCACCAAATTTATAAGGGGGAAAAAATTCCTTCCTGACTCCAAGTGGCAATCGGAAATTTCCCTGGATCAACTCTACTTTATAATCAATACCAGTAACTTGCAACATTCCTTGTTTGCAGAACTCATCCAGCTTTTTTTTTTAAACTGACCAATGAACCGTTCATAACAATGTTCACTGGAAGACAGTTCCACAGCTTTACCGTTCCACAGTGAAAACTCCTTTCCAAACTGAAGCCTAAACCTTTTTCAAGTCTTAAGGGATGTCCATGGGTCCTCTGACATGTTCTATTGGTGAACAATGCCCCAGTCACTGATGGGCAAACTGCGGCTCTCCAGATGTTTGAAAACTACAACTCCCAGCATTCCTATCCTTCTCTCTGTAGTTGAGGAATGCGGGAGTTGTAGTTTTCAAACATCGGAGAGCCGCAGTTTGAGGATCACCGCCCCAGATAGTTTATTGTATGGACCGTTATGTATTATACACAGTAATCATATCCCCACGCAAGCGCCTTTTTTCCAGGTACAAATTGTAACTTTTCCAGTCTCTCTCATATTCAAGCTCCCCCAATCCCTTTTAATTTAGTTGCCTTCTCTAAACCCTTCCATTTCAAAGATGTCCTTTTGTATACCAGGATTCCAAAATTGCACTGCATATTCCAAATGAGGCCTTACCGATGCTTATAAAGAGAGAGAATAACAATTTCCTCCCTGAATCCATACCTCTCTTATACAAGACAATACTATGCTGGCTCTGCTGTTGCCGCCTGGCACTGCTTGCTACCTTTAAGTTTGTTATCCACCAATACTCCAAGATCCCTTTCCAACAGGGATTCACTTAACACAGAGCCATTTATAGTATAGTAGCACAAGGATTTTTAAGTCCAAAATGCATCACCTTACATTTATCAACATTGATCTAATTGCCACTTAGCAGCCCAATGTGACACTCATCTAGTCCCCCTCGCACATTGCACATCCTCTGAAGTTTTTTAATGGTCGACAAAGTTTTGTGTCGTCAGCTAACACAGAAACCTTGCTGACAATACCCTCTTCCAAATCATTATAATAAGATTAACAGAAACGTCCCAACACAGAACCTTGTGGCACCCCACTTAGCACTTTACTCCATAATGATGAAGCCCCATTTACAACTACTCTCTGCATCCTATTCATTAACCAGTTTTCTATCCATGTACAAATGGACTCCCCAGACAACAGACCTAGCCTTATACATTAGTCGCCTATGGGGGACTGTATCAAAAGCCTTTGCAAATCCAAGTAAACACACTCTACTGCTATGCCAGAGTTCTAAATTTCTACTTACTTCCTCATAAAATCCAAGCAAGTTAGTTTGACAAGATATATTTCTCCTAAACCCATGCTGGTTACTACTTAAATGTCAGGCCTTGAACATACTCTGAACATGTGCCTTATTAAACTTTTCAGGATCTTCCCTACCACTGAAGTTAAACTTACAGACCTGTAATACCCGTCTCTGAACAACTACCCTTTTTGAATATTGGAATAACATCAGCCTTTTTCCAATCCAGAGGCACACCTCAGACATGAGGAAATCTGCAAAAATAAGAAACAATGGCCTAGATAAAACTGAACTTAGCTCCCTAAGTACCAGAGGATGTATTTTATCCGGTCCAGGAGATTTATTAATAAACCTTATTTAGTTCTTTCTGTACCATATCCTCGTTAACCAAAGTGAACTTGAATCTTTTATACCCTTATTTGCTATTACTCTATGATATCTGTACTTGGATCTTCTATAGTGTAATAAGAGGGAAAAAAGAAGTATTCAAGACATTTGCTTTATCGCCATCCTCCGTAACTAACTTATCCCCATTAATAATGGTGCCAATGCTATTGAGCAATTTATTAGTTTTGTTAAAAGTATAAGTATGAATTACACTAACACCCAATAACACTTACTCCTGCTTTTTTTATTTATTTCTTCCTTTGACTGCTATGAAACAGATTAAGAAGTTTTGATTCCACGACACATATTTCTCTTTGGCTCCGTTCAGGTCTTTTTTTTTAAGAGTTGCAGGCACTCTCGTCTTGCGCATGTCTTTTTATGGTGCCTACTTGGGGAGTGCAGGTGCGTCTCTTGTGGTTGATCCATATAGCATTTGGCTTGTCCCTCTGCTTAGTGGTGTGTTCTTTTTGTTGATTTCCGTTGCTGACTGCTTGTTTGCTGACTGCTTGTTCTGACTACAATTCCTTACGCCTGACCAATCTCTGCCGTTTAACGACTCAACCTCTGGTGCCTTGTTGTTGATATGATTATGACCTCTCTGGGGATTTGCCGATCTATATATGTGCCTTGCCTTTTGCTCAATTCGTCTGTCTGATCCTCTAAACACTCCTTCCTGCTTTCTTAGCCTGATTCTGCTAATGTGCTCAGTAAACTTCTGTCTCTTAGGCCTCAGTCACAATACCTTGCACATTAAAGGAGAGCTAAACCCAATTTTTTATACTCCACGAATCTGAAAACAACCCCCTAAAAACACCAATAAGCTATAAAATCCCACTTTAGTAAAGTGGGATTTAGTATTTAAGTAAATGTAGCCGTGTTAAGAACTTGATGAAGTTACTGTGTGTATGTGAGTGTCAGACCACACCTCCTGACCTCAGTCACATGCTTCCTTGCTTTATCTGTCCTAAAAGGATTGGCTTTAAGGGTGTGACCAACTGTAAAAGTTTCTGCCATAGCTAAGGACTGAGCATGTGCAGAACTAATGGTCGTTGACCTAACTGGTGATATAGAATGCTGAGAAATTAAAGCACAAACCATATGTATTTAGGTAAATTTTTCAGCGCCCGTATCAAATGAGGGTAAGACACAGATTATAGTTTTATATCAAGGTGTTCTGCCTTCTGGTTTAGTGTTGTTTAGTGGCTTTAGTTGTCCTTAATTGATGGAGGCAACTGAGTCCAGTATGGCATTTCCAGTATCCCAGCAAATGGGGGCTTGTTCTATGCAAAGACTGCGGTGAAGATTGGGGTATTATTATTAAGAAAATTTAAAAATGCATAGAGCATTATGCACTTGTAACATACTGTTAGAAACACCCATTTCACATATGGGAAGTCAATTGTTTGTAGAGAATGATATGTCAATCAAACATGTACACTTGGGAAAGGAGACCAAAATCCTTTTAATACTCACCAAATTGACCTGTTTTTAAAACTACATATTTATATAACTTATTTTCTAAAAAAGTGTGGGTATGATATTATTTTTCTGTCATGGCCCTATGAGGCTTCCCTAATGTGCCGCAACCAAACCTCCAATGGCAATTAGGAGAAAGTTGATTTCCAACAATCAATCAGTATACAGTAGGATTTTAAATAGAAAGGGTTTATTTACTTTTTACACTTGAAATAACCTAATGGTTTGTGATATTTAAACCAAATATATATCAGATATATACAGTAACAGTAAGGATTTTTTTCAGTTATTTACCGCAAATATCTGATTGTATTAACTGTATACTTGTATACAGTTGGACATTAAATCATTCGAAAATGCTTCTTTCTACGTGACGGGCATAATAAGGGATGGCCACTAGGGAGAAGGAAGAAATTGATCTACAAGTTACAAAACATTTTTTGTAATTTAACACCTATGAGAAATGAAGTTCCAATCAAACTAAAGGTAAACCTATATCCTCCTGCTATAATTAAAAACAGCAACAAATCTGTATTTGACATCCCTGGTGATGAGATTTAGCCCATTCCTTTTTGTAAAAAGTGCTGACCTATTGGTAGAGCTTCACATACAAGGTGCTCATTTAATGTCCATTATAAAGGAAGTATTAATAGTATGGCTTTTAGCCATAATCCAGCAATTCACTTTTTCTGAAAAAGTATTACTAATAACCTGGGAAACTTGAAAGCGTACAAGGAAACAGAAGTAGTAATTTCATGACACTGCCCAGACAAACATGACCCGTCCAGAAGACTGATACAAATAAAGAAATAATCAGTGCACATTCCTTGGCCTTGCACATTATTATAATAACACATAGCATATGGAAAACATAAGAAAATGGTTTAAGTATATTTTTTTGAGCAGTGGCTGTATGCTACCCACAACACTGCTGAGGAAAGAATCTGCAATTCCTATTGGCAAGATCATGCTGGGCTGATATGGTGTCCATTGTCAATTGAGTGTGATGACAGCAGAGTTGACAATCAATAGAATGCTGAATTAGCAGTAATCGAACACACCATTTTTTTCCAATTAACATATAATAAAAAAAATCACTTTAAAAAATGGCTGAACACTTTTATCTTCAAAACTGTAAAATGACTTTATAATGTAATTATTTTGCTAGTAGGTAGAAAATAAACCTTCTATGTTTCTTAATGTGGCTGGGCATTTGTTCATTTATTCATATGTAACTTAAGTATCTAACAAAATGAATTTTTAATATTTTTCAAGGTTTAAAGCAATGATGAACCGTACAGAATCCAAGGGAAATGTGTGATCAAAGAGGTTTACGCTCGTTTCCCTCATTTAAATCCCCGGTTTGTTTGACGTTCTACAAAAATGTTGAATTATTTCTATTCCTCCTGTAAAGCACCATCCATAAATGTTTTTATTTATTTATATTTCAACCCACAAATTGTTTGCCTTGCATAGTAAAAACGAAATTCAGAATATTACCATCTCATTGATATATAAAGATTCGGAGCAACTCGCTGACGCCAACTAAAAAATAAAAAAGCAGAATTATTAATGAAGGTTGGTTCTCTCTACAGAACATATTAATATTTATGAAAACGATCTCCATCGGGTTTTAAGTTATTTATTAATTTTTTGCGCTCGCTTCTTAGAAATCTCGATCTGTAATGTCAGTATTTTTAAAGTCAGATCGGTCTTGTTAACAGATCTATTTTTACTAGAAATGAATATAGTCTTGGGTTATTAAACTGAAATGAAAAACACATCTCATTAAAACTTACATGGTGATTTTTTTTATTCTCACTAGTCTCAAATAAACTTAATGATGCAGGTACATTTTTATGTTCATACATTTTAAATGGTGCCTAGAGCAAAATAGCTTCCATTACTGCCAGTTTGGTATTCAATACAATTTATTAAGTAATTTACTTCAAATGTATACGGATGATGAAAGATAAGTAATGGATTTTTTATTAAAGTACACGCAGGTTATGTTAATGGAAGCGATTTGTAAAATCACAAGTTTTCAACACAAAAATGCCTTTCGCATTACAAAAAACTAATAGCGGTGTCCTTTAGACTGGGGTTGTTTTAGTCCATTTCAGAAGCACATTTTCCACCTTATGAAATCAAACACTAGGCAGCCTGTAATAGGGGGCAGAGGAGGGCAGAGGGAGGCAGAAGTACAGGAGATTTGTTGTTTTCCAAATTTTACTGATTTCACAGAGGGTGTCACTCTAGTGTAATATCAATCAAACCTTTTAACCAGCAATCATGGTCAGAAATTTAGTAAGTAAATTGTATCAAGTATTGACCAAGCATGTTCATCCGATTGCAAATGCAATCCGACCATGTGTCAAAAGCGCACTCTAGGTTGGCAATTGGTTTGGCCACACTAGGTGTGTGGTTTTGTCTGTTTGCGCTGCAATGCAATTTTCAGGAAGCATGCGACACCTTTTTTTCCCCTGAGAAAATGAACTACGATAACGCAACTAATGTGGATGATAACAGGTTAGAACTTTCATGCGTGTTCCCGTCTGCTCTATGTGAGATGGACAACTTAATAAAGTTTAGTCCCATTTCAACTTTCGAACTTCATAAAGTTCGAAAGTTTGAATTCGACCCATTAAAGTCATGGGGGGAGTGATTGTTGAAAAGTCTGGATGAGGGGCTATTGTTGGATAGTTTATAGGATAGGTAAAGCAGTTTGAACTGGATCTTTTGCTTATGATGGGCAACCAGTGGAGGACTGAAGAGAGGAGAGGCATTAGAGAAGCAAGAAGAGAAATGAATGAGCCGTTGCGCAGTAGAGTTGAGAATGATTGAAGCTGGTTGCCAGTGCAGTTGTTTGGTATATATAGCGTACCGAAACGTTACATACCCTTGTGTACCCATGGTATGACATAATAAAATACGGTGCTTGTAAGACTGATGTGTCATGGTTCTACATTATTGTTTTGGTATATATAAGTTACTTTCCAGGGTTACAGCCAATTGAGTGTTATGAACGATATCTTTCAGAGTTAATGGAAAAAGAACGATATAATTCAAGGGTACCTTTCGAGGGTTACCGAAAATTGAAGGCTACAATTCGAGGGTTAGCGAACGGTACATTCTAGGGTTAGCAAAAACGATCCGTACATTCGATGGTTACCGAAAACGAACGATACTTTCAAGGGTTACCAAACTATACATTCTAGGTGTAGCGATACGGCCCGAAAATTCAAATTATTGACTTTACGATAATTACTCGAAATACAGCACCAAGTCGGAAAAAACAAACCAGTTTTCGAACACGAACTAGTTCGAATAGTTTTCAAGTTCATCCAAACTATAAAGTTCATCTCGAACTCAGGTGCAAGTTCGCTTTGGTCTATCTCTACTTAGTGTTGCCTCACCCTAAATAATTGTTGTTGTGTTTAATTTCAGCCATAGTTCATTATATTTAAGTTGGCTCATTGGTGGGCTATCTAAAAAAAGAGCAGTCGTTTTCCATCCTAATGACATTAAACTGCCCATCAGCATTGTGTCTGTGTATAAATAATGCAAACCGAATACTGAACTTCCTGTTTGCAGGGACCCCTAGTAGAGACCGTTATTGTTTTGCCCTTGACCAGTGCCTGGTTGTTTATCAGTTGCTCAGTAGAGATCTGAAATCTTTGACCCATCCAACAGCAATCAGTTAGAAATTACTGTTAGGAACATTCCAGGAAGAAGTGGTGCACTCTGGGAAGAAGAAGGGCCATTAGAACCTGAAATGTCAACTCACAATGTCAACAGCAGGGATCAGCAAGGTATTGAAATCAACAATTTTTCAAAATGGAGAGAATATGTAGAATAACAGGAGGCATTACACAATTGTGAAATATTGATATTTCCACTGACTGTCCCTTAAGCAAAGGGCAAAGCGGATGACTATTCATTGAATGATTAATAAAAAATCCTAAAAACATCAATATAAATAACTTAACAAAAAACAAAAAAAAAAAAAAAAAAAAAAAAAAAAATTATATAAAAAAATTAAAATAAATTAAAAAAATTATATAAATAAAAAAAAACATTAAAAACTAAAAATTTTAAAAAAAAATAAACAACTTGTTCTACTCATATCCAACTAAAAACAAATCAAATACTAAACGAAACTACACAAACGAAAAAATTAAAAAACAAAAAAAAAACACAACAAAACAAAAAAAAAAAAAAAAACCCGACCAAATAACATTATTAGTGAACATTTGGCGAGCAGCGGACCTCTAAAAGAGCACATAATGTCCACCCCCCAAAAATCGAATTTCTAACTCCTACCTGGCCCCCCCAATTCCTTGTAACTGCCGTGTAGAAGCATAATGTCCACACGTAAGACTAATCCCCCCCGGCCGACCCCCGACGCACTCTATCCCCGCCCTCAACCTCATTCCTAAGGCAATGTCGCAGGCACGGCAACCATACCCTATATCCATATCTTTCACCCCCACTCAAAACACCCATTCTTACGTGTCATATCTATGGTAATAATAATCTCTTGTGTCCACTTCTGACATCGCGACTAAGTATTCTGTTCTCCGCTTCGTTATTGTGGGCTTTGGTATACCCTTTTTTCTCCCACACTGTCATTACACACACTTTCGTCCCTTATTTAACAATTGACGTTTCACAATCCCCCACTGACATTTTTTCTGCTCATTTGCCACGTCGTTCCCTTTTTCATACTATTTGCGCACTTATACTTACACCATCGTGTTTTTTAGCACGAAAACATTACTTTATCTGAAAAGAGGGCAATGAATTTGTGATTTTGTTTTCAAAATTACTATTTATGGAAAAGCAATAAATCAAATTTCAAATAGGCATAACTTATAATCCAACTAAACCAAATAGAATGATCTCCAGCATTTGATCTGCTTTTTGCCATTTTTATGACTAGTTGGTTACTGCACAAAGTAGACTTGGTGACTGTCACTGGGTAAGGGTAGGGTAAGGTATGTGTTTTACTTTTCTTTGTATTCTTGCTGTTTGCTTCACCTGTTCAAAGATAGCATTCCTGCCAAGACCCCTCCTATAGCAGGTGTTAACTTTGCAAACAGTTTGAAAAAGTCCACATCTCATACAGTAGATGCTGGGGTGTTTGCATGCTCAGTTTTTATAATTAAGTAAAAAACAAATGTTTGCATTGCAGACAACTCCTTGTATGAAGGAATGATTTACTGATGCCATCAAAAACAAGTCAGCAATACGCCTTTATTATACTACTTCTATACAATAAGAACTAGTCTAATGATAAGGGGCCCTGAAAACATTAGCGGGCCAAGGAACAAAAGCAGATAATTACAGGGCCTAAAGAGGGGTGTTAACAAAAACATGTTTCAAATGTACAGCTAATAGAGTGAATATGGTACCAGCACATCTCTGCACAATGTATTTTTTATTGGAAGGAATTTATTAAGACAAATATTCACATGAAAAGCATAAATAAATAGTTGTATTTGTGAACATTAATTAAATACTGTACATCCCATTTCAGTAATAAGAATTTTAATGCAGAGCTACAACTTTCCTTGATTTTTAGGGTTCCACTTTAGCCCTTAAAATAGAGTATTTAAGCACTTGTGTAAATGGATGGTCAAACATAGACACATTGGTCAAATGTAGACACATTGCCTTGAAATATTTTTCTCCAAAGAGATGTAAACTTACAATAAATTTTCGATTTGTGTTTATAATAATACTTTGACTGCTGTCACATAATGCGGCACTGATTCCATCGTAATCCATCTGCAATATGTGTCAACAGCCGCACACACTCACCCAACTGACCTCCCACACTCTTTATGGGGAATGTTGGCCTGGTCTACTTGAAGTAAAGGAAGCTGATGGGGATCTTTTTGCCCCAATACACCTTAGGGCAAATCCTTATTTCCCCTAAATTGTTAATGTGTATAGGCTATTTAACGTGCCTGTTTTTAAACTTTGGACTTCCCCCAAGGGTTAATCGGATCATATTGCCCAATAGTAGTATAGTATTTGAGGTTGAATAAAGACATACGTCCATCCAGTTCAACCCATCTAGCAATATCCTCATTTCCTGCTTAACTGTTGATCCAGAGGAAGGCAAAAAACCCACCAAATTTATGACTCCTAGTGGCAATCGGAAATTTCCCTGGATCAACTCTACTTCATGTATCAATACCAGTAACTTGCAACATTCCTTGTTTGCAGAAACTCATCCAGCTTTTTTTTTAAACTGACCAATGAACCTGCCATAACAACGTCCACTGGAAGACAGTTCCATAGCTTTTACCATTTCAACAGTGAAAAACACTTTCCGAACTTGTATTAATGTAACTTTTCCAGCCTCTCTTCATATTCAAGCTCCCCAATCCCCTTACAATTAATTGCCCTTCTCTGAACCTTTCCATTTCAAAGATGTCCTTTTTGTACGCAGGATTCCAAAATTGCACTGCATATCCAAATGAGGCCTTACCAATGCTTTGTAAAGAGGGAGAATACATTTTCCTCCCTTGAATCCATACCTCTCTTTATACAAGACAATACAATGCTGGTTTTGGCTGTTGCGCCTGGGACTGCTTGCTACCTTTAAGTTTTTATCCACCAAAACTCCAAGATCCCTTTCCAACAGGGATTCACTTAACACAGAGCCATTTATAGTATAAGAAGCACAAGGATTTTTAAGTCCAAAATGCATCACCTTACATTTATCAACATTGAATCTTATCTGCCACTTAGCAACCCAATGTGAAAATCTATCTAGATCCCCCTGCAACGATTGCACATCCTTTGAAGTTTTTAATGGTCGACAAGTTTTGTGTCGTCAGCAAACACAGAAACCTTGCTGACAATACCCACTTCCAAATCATTAATAAATAGATTAAATAGAAGCAGAAACTGAACCCTGTGGCACCCCACTTAGCACTTTACTCCATAATGATGAAGCCCCATTTACAACTACTCTCTGCATCCTATTCATTAACCAATTTTATCTCCATATACAAATGTGACTCCCCAGACCAACAGACCTCAGCTTATACATTAGTCGCCTATGGGGGGCTGTATCAAAAGCCTTTGCAAAATCCAAGTCACTACATCTACTGCTATGCCAGAGTCTAAATTCTACTTACTTCCTCATAAAAGCCAAGCAAGTTAGTTTAACAAGATCTATTCCTCCAAATCCATGCTGGTTACTACTATAATGTCAGTCCTTAAAACATACGCTAACGCTGAACCTGCTTCCCTTATTAAACTTCCAGGATCTTCCCACCACTGAAGATTAAACTTACAGGCCTGTAATAAACCCGGCTGTGAACGATACTACCCTTTTTGAATATTGGAGATAAACATCAGCCTCCTTTTTAATCCGAGGCACACCACGGACATGGGGAATCTGCGAAAATAAGAACAAAGCTAGATAAAACTGAACTTAGCTCCCATAAGTACCCAAGGATGTATTTTTTCTTGTCCAGGAGATTTATTAATATTAAAGGCATGTCCACCCCCAAAACTACAATCCCCCCAACTACTGGCCCCATCATGTAGTGTAGTTATCCTTACCTCACATCCCAGCTCCATATGGTTCTCCTGTAGTCCCCCCCCCAAGTCCCAAAACTGCCCACCAGGAGGATAGCAGAGTCCATATAGGACTCTGCCTCCTACCTGGCCTCCGGAGAATTTTGGCATGTATACTGCAGCCTTCTCCCCTCCCTCCCCCTCCGTCTTCCTCCCTCTCCCTCCTCTCAGGATTCCCCTAGTGTAAATCCCTTAATATATAAGATTCCCCCTGCCAGCCAGCCCCAACCGCTATATTATATGTTTAGAAAGCTCCCCAAACTTTAATTACCTCTCCTTTTTCCTCCGCCGAAATGAGCTGCCAGCAGCCGCGTCCGTGATGATGGCTGCCGCTCAGCAATCACAGACGCGACTGCCTGGTCCCGCCCCTCTGCTTGCATTTTCTCGCAAACAGAAGGCGGGAGCGCGGCGGAGGAGGATGAGGAGGTAAAGTAGAGTTTGGGGAGCTTTCTAAACATATAAATATAGCGGTTGGGCCTGGGCTGGCAGGGGGAATCTTATATTAAAAAATGAATTTTAGGGTGGACATACCCTTTAACCTTATTTAGTTCTTTCTGTACCATATCCTCGGTTAACCAAAGTGCACTTAATCTTTTATACCATTATTGCTACTATACTGTATGATATTGTACATGGATTTCTATAGTGTATTAGAGGAAAAAAAAAATATTCAAGACATTTTGCTTTATCGCCATCCTACGTAACTAACTTATCCCCATTAATTAATGGTGCCACATTCTCAGTCCTCATCTTCTACTATTAAATACTTAAAAAAATGTTTAGGTTAGTGATGCTTTGTTCAGCTATCCTAACTTCATTATTAATTTTAGCTAGTTTGATTGCTTTCTTACACTCCTTGTTACAGTTTTTATAATCCCTAAAGGCCCTTTCTATTCCCTCTTTACATCAGAATTCAGCCACATGGGCGCGGATTTATTTTTTTTAACATTTATTTCCCAAGGGTACAAATTTAGATGTGAACTGGCTTAAAATCTCCTTGAATTTCAAGTCCAAACGCAACTATTTCATGGTCACTATTCCCTAAGCCTCCAGTTACCTTTATATCTAAAATGCGTTCCACGATTTTAGATATTACCAGATCCAACAGAGCTCCTTTTCTAGTAGGAACCTCACCCACCTGTGAGAGAAAATTATCCTGCAGCAAATTCAGGAAATCATCACCTTTTTCGTGGATGGCAGTTCTACTACACCAATCAATGTCAGGGTAATTAAAGTCCCCATAATGAGCACACTCCCCAAACTTGCAGCCCTTGCCAACTGCATATGAAGTTGACTCCCCTCCTCTCTGCTAGCATTTGGCGGCTTATAGCAGACACCAACAATGACATTACCCCCTTTCCTGTTGCCTAATTCCACCCATATTGCCTCCACTTTAACATCTATATCGCCAGTTATCTTTCTTTTAAATTGGCTTCAATTCTTTTTACATAAACAACATTCTCCCCCCCTTTCCTTTTTTCTCTGTTTGCCTAAACAAGCATATCTTTCTAAATTTACAGCCCAGTCATGAGAACTGTTAACCACGTTTCTGCTATGCCTATTACATCAACTTTTCATTCAATGCCAAATTTCCAATTCACCCATTTTGTCAGCCAGGCATCGCATTTCTGAACATACATTTTAGATTATGATCCTGTAATTTATTCGTACACTTTAATACATATGCCTCCCTATCTCTATGCTAGCCCCACCCCCCTTTCCTCCCACCAATGCCTATCTATACCCTGCTTCTCCTGGGCTATCTATCCCAGTGAGACTGCTAATACCCTCCCCCCAAACCTAGTTTAAAATCTCCTCCAACCCTCTAGCCATCTTCCCCTAAAACAGCTGCACCGCCATCAGTGAGGTTCAAACCATCCCCAATAAAGAGCCTGTAGCTGACAGCACAAGTCTGCCCAGTTCTCAATAAAACCCAAACCCTCTTCCTTACACAACTCTTTTAGCCATGAATTAATGCTCTAAGATACGTGTCTCCCTGGCTTAGCTTGTGCTGGGCGGTAGTATTTCTGAAAACACTACCCTGGAGGTCCTTGCTTTTAACTTGGCCCCTAGCTCTCAGAAATCCTGTTTAAGGACCTCACCTCTCCTCTAACTTTGTCATTGGCACCAATGTGAACCAAGACTGCCGGGTCACAACCAGCCCCACCCAATAATCTGTCTACACGATCCACCACATGCCGAACCCTAGCACGAGGCAGACAACACACAGTACGGCATGTAGGGTCTTGGTGGCAGATTACCCTATCTACTTTCCTTATAATGGAGTCCCTTACCACTACCACCTGTCTTGCATTCCTGATCCTTTGTTCCTCCTCCCTTGTATCAGAGATGGCAGTCCCCTGGGTGCTCAAGGGACTAGCCCCCTCCATACACGCTAATTCTGAGGTGTCCTCCTCCACTTTATTAACTAAGGGGGCAAATCTGTTGGGATGGACAATCTGGGAAGAAGCCACCCTACCCTTCCGTCCCCCACTTCCCTAGTAACCCTAACAAAACTACCTCCTCCCCTCAACCTTCCCTGTCCCACTTCCACCCACCTCTATACTGGCCCCAGCCAGTGTCTGATGACCCCCCAGTTCTGCCAATCCCACAATGCTGCAAGCTGCCCCCTAAAGGTGGCCATACATCTATGAGATGCTTGTGAAGGTTCTCATTCATCCAGGTCATGGTAATCTGTGTGATTCAATTAGATCAACTGGACTTGAAATGTAGTTCTTGAAGATGTTTCGCTAGTCATCGACGGCTTTCTCAATTCAGAATGACTTGTACAAGAATCTGTGGCAATATGTACCCTGGAAAATCCCAATTAGCATATCACAGCCAGGTGTTAAGGGTGTGATTAGATAGTGGCTAAGAGGTGTTATAGGAACGCCGGCAGAGTAATGTGTTAAAACAGCATTTTACATGGCAGACAGTTGGTGTCGAACCCACCCACCTCTATTTAGGCTTGGTTTCTTTATTTCACATAAATGGCCTCCTTAACACCTCTCTTGAACCAGTCACGTTCCTTCGCCAGTATGTTAACATTACAATCTTCAAGGTATGTCCTTTATCCTTAAGATGCAGATACACGGCTGAGTCCTGAACCGAGGAATTGGCTCTTTGTGCGGGCCATACGTTGATGAGTTGCTGTTTGGTCTCCCCCACATACAAATCAGAGCATTCTTCACTGCACTGCACTGTATATATGATGTCGCTTTTCGTGGTTTTGGTATTGGGTCTTTCGGATGTACCAATTGCTGCCTCAGTGTGTTGTTCGGTTTAAAGCAGACAGGGATACGATGTTTTTTGAAAATTCTTCTTAATTTCTCGGAGACCCCTGCTGCTGGTTCAGATATGTTGATGACACCTGGGTTAAAATCCACCAGAAGGAAGTACAAGCTTTCACAGAACACATTAATGCGGTGGACCAAAACATTAAATTCACAAGGGAAGAGGTACAAAACTATAAACTGGCTTTCTTGGACTGCTTGGTAGAAGTTAAGGAAAATGGTAACAGGATCGGCTGGTTACTTCGCAACCTTGAAGGTGGCGAAGTCAGCCGATACTAACCTCCCGCGGGGGGGATGGGCAGGCAACCGCGGCGGGTGGTCGCCACCCCGGGAGACACGCCCACCATTGCTTATAAATATGCCCCTAAGTATATCTTGTAATTGTGCATGCTCCGTAATATATTTAATAACATGTTGAATATGGAGTCTGTTATAGTGCACAAACCAAAGCTCTGTACAGTATATCCTCCCGTTCTTAATTAAAAAACCTGCAGAAGCCAAGAGCGAAGGGAAGAAACGTCTCCGCTGATCTTTTAACAGGTCCGACGGAAGTTTGTTACCTTCTACTCCTGGCTCCTGCAGGTTTTATTGGAGAACGGGAGGCAAGACACAGCTTTCAGCTACAATTCAGCTTTCAAATACAAAACACATTTCAACACATTCATGTTTAACAATAATACAGAAAATGTCCCACCCCCAAAACTATAAACCCCCCACTATGTAGTGTAATAAAATCTACCTTAAAACCCAGCTCCCAAATGGTTCTCCTGGATCCCCCTCCCCCCAAAGTGAAAAACTGCCCACCAGGAGGATAGCAGATGTCCGTATAGGACTTGCCTCCTGTCTCTCTCCGGGAGAATTTTGTCCTGTGCACTGCAGGGCCTCCCCCCCCGGCGTTCTGACTGCGGCAGGCCACGTCCGTGATTGGCTGCCTCTCAGCCAATCAGGGACGTGGCTGGCTCGGTCCCGTCCCCTGCTTGCAGTTCAGTGCAAGCAGATGGGCCGGGATGTGGGCGGCGGCGGGCAAAAAGGGTAAGGTAAAGAAACTTTCGGGGCACTTTCTGTTAAAATCTAATAATGCGGTTGGGGCGAGGGAAGGTGGCCCTACCACATCTATAAATAATGTTTTTAAAAGGGTGTACATGCCCTTTAGCACGAAAAACATTACTTTATCTGAAAAAGAGGGCAATGAATTGTGATTTTGTTTTCAAAATTACTATTATGGAAAAGCAATAAATCAAATTTCAAAATAGGCATAACTTATAATCCAACTAAACCAAATAGAATGATCTCCAGCATTTGATCTGCTTTTTGCCATTTTTATGACTAGTTGGTACTGCACAAAGTAGACTGGTGACTGTCACTGGGTAAGGGTAGGGTAAGGTATGTGTTTTACTTTCTTGTATTCTGCTGTTTGCTTTCACCTGTTCAAGATAGCATTCCTGCCAAGACCCCTCCTATAGCAGGTGTTAACTGTGCAACAGTTTGAAAAAGTCCACATCTCATACAGTAGATGCTGGGGTGTTTGCGATGCTCAGTTTTATAATAAGTAAAAAAACAAATGTTTGCATTGCAGACAACTCCTTGTATGAAGGAATGATTTACTGATGCCATCAAAAACAAGTCAGCAATACGCCCTTTATTTACTACTTCTATACAAATAAAAGAACTAGTCTAATGATAAGGGGCCCTGAAAACATTAGCGGGCCAAGGAACAAAAGCAGATAATTACAGGGCTTAAGGAGGGGTTTAACAAAAACTGTTTCAAATGTACAGCTAATAGAGTGAATATGGTACCAGCACATCTGCACAATGTATTTTTTATTGAAGGAATTATTAAGAACACAATATTCACATGAAAAAGCATAAATAAATAGTTGTATTGTGAACATAATAAATACATGTACATCCCATTCAGTAATAAGAATTTAATGCAGAGCTACAACTTTCCTGATTTTTAGGGTTCCACTTTAGCCCTTAAAAAAAGTAGATTAAGCACTTGTGTAAATGGATGGTCAAACATAGACACATTGGTCAAATGTAGACACATTGCCTTGAAATATTTTCTCCAAAGAGATGTAAACTACAATAAATTTATTCGATTTGTGTTATAATAATACTTTGACTGCTGTCACATAATGCGGCACTGATTCCATCGTAATCCATCTGCAATGTGGTCAACACAGCCGCACACCACTCACCCAACTGACCTCCCACACTCTTTATGGGGAATGTTGGCGCTGGTCTACTTGAAGTAAAGGAAGCTGATGGGGATCTTTTGCCCCAATACACCTTAGGGCAAATCCTTATTTCCCCTAAATTGTTAATGTGTATAGGCTATTTAACGTGCCTGTTTCTAAACTTTGGACTTCCCCCAAGGGTTAATCGGATCATATTGCCCAATAGTAGTATAGTATTTGAGGTTGAATAAAGACATACGTCCATCCAGTTCAAACCCATCTAGCAATATCCTCATTTGCTGCTAATGTTGATCAGAGGAAGGCAAAAAACCCACCAAATTATGACTCCTAGTGGCAATCGGAAATTTCCCTGGATCAACTCTTACTTCATGTATCAATACCAGTAACTTGCAACATTCCTTGTTTGCAGAAATCATCCAGATTTTTTTTTAAAAACTGACCAATGAACCTGCCATAACAAACGTCCACTGGAAGACAGTTCCATAGCTTTACCATTTCACAGTGAAAAAACACTTTCCGAACTTGTATTAATGTAACTTTTCCAGCCTCTCTTCATATTCAAGCTCCCCCAATCCCCTTACAATTAATTGCCCTTCTCTTGAACACCTTTCCATTTCAAAGATGTCCTTTTTGTACGCAGGATTCCAAAATTGCACTGCATTCCAAATGAGGCCTTACCAATGCTTTGTAAAGAGGGAGAATTACATTTTCCTCCCTTGAATCCATACCTCTCTTTATACAAGACAATACAATGCTGGTTTGGCTGTTGCGCCTGGGACTGCTTGCTACCTTTAAGTTTGTTATCCACCAAAACTCCAAGATCCCTTTCCAACAGGGATTCACTTAACACAGAGCCATTTATAGTATAAGAAGCACAGGATTTTTAAGTCCAAATGCATCACCTTACATTATCAACATTGAATCTTATCTGCCACTTAGAACCCAATGTGAAAATCTATCTAGATCCCCCTGCAACGATTGCACATCCTGAAGTTTTTAATGGTCGACAAGTTTTGTGTCGTCAGCAAACACAGAAACCTTGCTGACAATACCCACTTCCAAATCATTAAAAATAGATTAAATAGAAGCAGAAACTGAACCCTGTGGCACCCCACTTAGCACTTACTCCATAATGATGAAGCCCCATTTAAACTACTCTCTGCATCCTATTCATTAACCAATTTATCTCCATATACAAATGTGACTCCCCAGACCAACAGACCTCAGCTTACATTAGTCGCCTATGGGGGGCTGTATCAAAAGCCTTTGCAAAATCCAATCACTACATCTACTGCTATGCCAGAGTCTAAATCTACTTACTTCCTCATTAAAGCCAAGCAAGTTAGTTTAACAAGATCTATTCCTCCAAATCCATGCTGGTTACTACTATAATGTCAGTCCTTAAAACATACGCTGAAACTGAATCATTAGAACACTTCTAGAGTCCTTATTACTTCCAGGATCTTCCCACCACTGAAGTTAAACTTTACAGGCCTGTAATAAACCCGGCTGTGTGAACGACTACCCTTTTTGAATATTGGAATAATCATCAGCTTTTCCTTTTACATCCGAGGCACACCACCGGACATGAGGGAATCTGCGAAATAAGAAACAAGCAGCCTCAGATAAAACCTGAACTTAGCTCCCATAAGTACCCAAGGATGTATTTTTTCGGTCGGTCCAGGAGATTTATTAATATTAAAGGCATGTCCACCCCCAAAACTAAAATAATCCCCCCAAACTACTGGCCCCATCATGTGTGTAGTTTAATCCTTACCTCACATCCCAGCTCCATATGGTTCTCCTGTAGTCCCCCCCCCAAGCCCCAAAACTGCCCACCAGGAGGATAGCAGAGTCCATATGGACTCTGCCTCCTACCTGGCCTCCGGGAGAATTTTGGCATGTATTACTGCAGCCTTCTCCCCTCCCTCCCCCTCCGTCTTCCTCCCTCTCCCTCCCTCTCAGGATTCCCCTAGTGTAAATCCCTTAATATATAAGATTCCCCCTGCCAGCCAGCCCCAACCGCTATATTATATGTTTAGAAAGCTCCCAAACTTTACTTACCTCTCCTTTTCCTCCGCCGAAATGAGCTGCCAGCAGCCGCGTCCGTGATGATGGCTGCCGCTCAGCAATCACAGACGCGACTGCCTGGTCCCGCCCCTCTGCTTGCATTTTCTCGCAAACAGAGGCCGGGAGCGCGGCGGAGGGAGGGGAGTAGAGGAGGTGAGGAAGTAGAGAGTTTGGGGAGCTTTCTAAACATATAAATATAGCGGTTGGGCCTGGGCTGGCAGGGGGGGGAATCTTATATTAAAAAATGAAGATTTTAGGGTGGACATACCCTTTAACCTTATTTAGTTCTTTCTGTACCATATCCTCGTTAACCAAAGTGCACTTAATCTTTTATACCATTATTGCTACTATACTGTATGATATTGTACATGGATCTTCTATAGTGTATTTAGAGGAAAAAAAAAATATTCAAGACATTTTGCTTTATCGCCATCCTACGTAACTAACTTATCCCCATTAATTAATGGTTGCCACATTCTCAGTCCTCATCTTCTACTATTAAATACTTAAAAAAATGTTTAGGTTAGTGATGCTTTGTTCAGCTATCCTAACTTCATTATTAATTTTAGCTAGTTTGATTGCTTTCTTACACTCCTTGTTACAGTTTTATAATCCCTAAAGGCCTTTCTATTCCTCTTTACATCAGAATTCAGCACATGGCGCGCGGTATTTATTTTTTTTTACATTTATATTCCCAAGGGTACAAATTAGATGTGAACTGGCTTAAAATCCCCTTGAATTCAAGTCCAAACGCAACTATTTCATGGTCACTATTCCCTAAGCCTCCAGTTACCTTTATATCTATAATGCGTTCCACGATTTTAGATATTACCAGATCCAACAGAGTCCTTTTCTAGTAGGAAATCACCCACCTGTGAGAGAAAATTATCCTGCAGCAAATTCAGGAAATCATCACCTTTTTCGTGATGGCAGTTCTATACACCAATCAATGTCAGGGTAATTAAAGTCCCCATAATGAGCACACTCCCCAAACTTGCAGCCCTTGCCAACTGCATATGAAGTTGACTCCCCTCCTCTCTGCTAGCATTTGGCGGCTTATAGCAGACACCAACAATGACATTACCCCCTTTCCTGTGCCTAATTCCACCCATATTGCCTCCACTTTAACATCTAATCGCCAGTTATCTTTCTTTTAAATTGGCTTCAATTCTTTTTTACATAAACACATTCTCCCCCCCTTTCCTTTTTTCTCTGTTTGCCTAAACAAGGCATATCTTTCTAAATTTACAGCCCAGTCATGAGAACTGTTCAACCACGTTTTCTGCTATGCCTATTACATCAACTTTCATTCAATGCCAAATTTCCAATTCACCCATTTTGTCAGCCAGGCATCGCATTTCTAGAACAATACATTTTAGATTATGATCCTGTAATTTATTCGTACACTTTAATACATATGCCTCCCTATCTCCTATGCTAGCCCCACCCCCCTTTCCTCCCACCAATGCCTATCTATACCCTGCTTCTCCTGGGCTATCTATCCCAGTGAGACTGCTAATACCCTCCCCCCAAACCTAGTTTAAAATCTCCTCCAACCCTCTAGCCATCTTCCCCTAAAACAGCTGCACCGCCATCAGTGAGGTTCAAACCATCCCCAATAAAGAGCCTGTAGCTGACAGCAAAGTCTGCCCAGTTCTCAATAAACCCAAACCCTTCTTCCTTACACACCTCTTTTAGCCATGAATTAATGCTCCTAAGCTACCGCTGTCTCCCTGGCTTAGCTTGTGGCTGCGGTAGTATTTCTGAAAACACTACCCTGGAGGTCCTTGCTTTTAACTTGGCCCCTAGCTCTCAGAAATCCTGTTTAAGGACCTCACCTCCTCCTCTAACTTTGTCATTGGCACCAATGTGAACCAAGACTGCCGGGTCACAACCAGCCCCACCCAATAATCTGTCTACACGATCCACCACATGCCGAACCCTAGCCGAGGCAGACAACACCACAGTACGGCATGTAGGGTCTTGGTGGCAGATTACCCTATTACTTTCCTTATAATGAGTCCCTTAACTACCACCTGTCTTGCATTCCTGATCCTTTGTTCCTCCTCCCTTGTATCAGAGATGGCAGTCCCCTGGGTGCTCAAGGGACTAGCCCCCTCCATAACGCTAATTCTGAGGTGTCCTCCTCCACTTTATTAACTAAGGGGCAAATCTGTTGGGAGGACAATCTGGGAAGAAGCCACCCTACCCTTCCGTCCCCCACTTCCCTAGTAACCCTAACAAACTACCTCCTCCCCTCAACGTTCCCTTGTCCCACTTCCACCCACCCTATATGGCCCCAGCCATGTTGATGACCCCCCAGTTCTGCCAATCCCACAATGCTGCAAGCTGCCCCCTAAAGGTGGCCATACATCTATGAGATGCTTGTGAAGGTTCTCATTCATCCAGGTCATGGTATCTGGTGTATTCAATTAGATCAACTGGACTTGAAATGTAGTTCTTGAAGATGTTTCGCTAGTCATCGACGGCTTTCTCAATTCAGAATGACTGTACAAGAATCTGTGGCAATATGTACCCTGGAAAATCCCAATTAGCATATCACAGCCAGGTGTTAAGGGTGTGATTAGATAGTGGCTAAGAGGTGTTATAGGAACGCCGCAGAGTAATGGTGTTAAAACAGCATTTTACATGGCAGACAGTTGGTGTCGAACCCACCCACCTCTATTTAGGCTTGGTTTCTTTATTTCACAAAATGGCCTCCTTAACACCTCTCTTGAACCAGTCACGTTTCCTTCGCCAGTATGTTAACATTACAATCTTCCAAGGTATGTCCTTTATCCTTAAGATGCAGATACACGGCTGAGTCCTGACCGAGGAATTGGCTCTTTGTGCGGGCCATACGTTGATGAGTTGCTGTTTGGTCTCCCCCACATACAAATCAGAGCATTCTTCATGCACTGCACTGTATATATGATGTCGCTTTCGTGGTTTTGGTATTGGGTCTTTCGGATGTACCAATTGCTGCCTCAGTGTGTTGTTCGGTTTAAAGCAGACAGGGACGAGGTTTTTGAAAATTCTTCTTAATTTCTCGGAGACCCTGCTGCTGGTTCAGATATGTTGGGACACCTGGGTTAAAATCCACCCGAAGGAAGTACAAGCTTTCACAGAACACATATGCGTGTGGACCAAAACATAATGCACAAGGAGAGGTCAAAACATATAAACTGGCTTTCTTGGACTGCTTGGTAGAAGTTAAGGAAAATGGTAAACTGGAAGTAGAGGTTTACAGAAAACCAACACACACAGATCAGTATTTGATGTTTGACTCCCACCACCCTTTAGATCACAAGCTGGGGGTCATCAGAACCCTGCAACACAGAGCCGAGAACATCCCCACTAGCACAGAGGCGAAGGCTAAAGAAATGAAACATCTCAGAGGAGCCCTTAAAACTTGTGGATATCCAGACTGGGCCTTTGTCAAAAGAAGTAGAAGGAAAGAAAAGAACACGAATACCAACAGTGAAGGGGAAAAGCAAGACAGGAGGAAGAACGTGGTCATCCCATATGTAGCAGGGGTCTCCGAGAAATTAAGAAGAATTTTCAAAAAACATCGTATCCCTGTCTGCTTTAAACCGAACAACACACTGAGGCAGCAATTGGTACATCCGAAAGACCCAATACCAAAACACAAGAAAAGCGACATCATATATGAAGTGCAGTGCAGTGAAGAATGCTCTGATTTGTATGTGGGGGAGACCAAACAGCAACTGCATCAACGTATGGCCCAGCACAGAAGAGCCAATTCCTCGGGTCAGGACTCAGCCGTGTATCTGCATCTTAAGGATAAAGGACATACCTTTGAAGATTGTAATGTTAACATACTGGCGAAGGAACGTGACTGGTTCAAGAGAGGTGTTAAGGAGGCCATTTATGTGAAAATAAAGAAACCAAGCCTAAATAGAGGTGGGGGGGTTCGACACCAACTGTCTGCCATGTACAATGCTGTTTTAACACCTTACTCTGGGCGTTCCTATAACACCTCTTAGCCACTATCTAATCACACCCTTAACACCTGGCTGTGATATGCTAATTGGGATTTTCCAGGGTACATAATTGCCACAGATTCTTGTACAAGTCATTCTGAATTGAGAAAGCCAGTCGGATGACTAGCGAAACGTCTTCAAGAACTACATTTCAAGTCCAGTTGATCTAATTGAATACAACAGATACATCTATGAGATATTACTTACCCAACCGAGGGCTCACGCGATGTTCCTTCGATCCTGCCGGAACCGCTTCTCCCGATCTTACATTCGACCGACATGCGATCGCAAAATGAATGGGTCAAATATACGATCGGGAGAAGCGGTTCTGGCAGCATCGATGAACATCGCGTGAGCGCTCGGTCGGGTAAGAAATATCACATAGATGTATGACCACCTTTAGACTCTCCACCTCAGCTTCCAAACGGGCAACCCACTAACACCTGACACAGACATAGGTTCCTCGGAACGTCTGCTCCAGGTTCCTTTACATGTGGCAGGATGCACATTGCATGGTACAGACAAAAGTGTCCCTTCTAATACACAAAACCAGCACAGAGATGCACAAACCTTGTTTAATTGCCCTTCTTGTTTCAATGTCCTTCTTTTTCTTATGTCCTTGAGATCAAGGTACTTAAGAGAAAGGGACACTTTCATTCTAGTTCGTTTCACTCATAGAAATCATAGAAAAAAAGTTCTTATAATTGCCTGGTGTACCTGATGGTATCCAAAACATATAACAATTTCAAAAGAATCCTTAACAAGACTTTTGGAGCGCTCATATTTTGTTGAAATTGTTAAATATATATATATATATTTATTTAAAGATTCACAACACTTTATACCTTAAGCAATAAAATAGGCAACATGACAACAGCCTAAACTGGGCTGAAACACATTGAATGGTGTTGGTGATAATAAAAGCAATGATTTGAAAACTCCTGTGAGTGCCCTGTTGATTACTGTTAGTTCCCCAGACAGTCCGATAGAAAGCCTCATACACAGCCCCATAGAAAGTCCAATACACAGCCTCATAGAAACTCCAATACACATTCCCATTGTCAGTACAATCTACAGCCCCATAGAAAGTCCCATACACAGCCCCATATAAAGTCCAATACACAGCCCCATAGAAAGTCCCATACACAGCCCCATAGAAAGTCCAATACACAGCCCCATAGAAAGTCCAATACACAGCCCCATAGAAAGTCCCATACACAGCACCATAGAAAGTCCCATACACAGCCCCATATAAAGTCCAATACACAGCCCCATAGAAAGTCCCATACACAGCCCCATAGAAATTCCAATACACAGCCCCATAGAAAGTCCCATACACAGTCCCATAGAAAGTCCCATACACAGCCCCATAGAAAGTCCCATACACAGCCCAATAGAAAGTCCCATACACAGCCCCATAGAAAGTCCAATACACAGTCCCATAGAAAGTCCCATACACAGTCCCATAGAAAGTCCCATACGCAGCCCCATAGAAAGTCCCATACACAGCCCCATAGAAAGTCCCATACGCAGTCCCATAGAAAGTTACATACACAGCCCCATAGAAAGTCCATACACAGTCCTATAGAAAGTCCCATAGAAAGTCCCATACACAGTCCCATAGAAAGTCCCATACACAGTCCATATGCAGACCCATAGAAAGTCCCATACACAGCCTCATAGAAAGTCCCATACACAGCCTCATAGAAAGTCCCATACACAGCTCCATAGAAAGTCCAATACACAGTTCCATAGAAAGTCACATACACAGTCCCATAGAAAGTCCCATACACATCCCCATAGAAAGTCCCATACACAGGTCCCATAGGAAAAGTCCCATACACAGCCCCATACACAGCACCATAGAAAGTCCCATACACAGCCCCATAGAAAGTCCCATACACAGCCCCATAGAAAGTCCCATACACAGCCCCATAGAAAGTCCTATACACAGCCCCATAGAAAGTCCTATACACAACCCCATACACAGCCCCTAGAAAGTCCCATGCAAAACAAAAATGTTGTGTACTCACCAATCCTCTAATACGGAGCTCCAGCCAAAAACAAACCCTCAGCCAGGTGTACCAAATGTATTTCATGAATGTAAAATAGGAGAGCTGCACGTACAGGATAAAAAACTGTTTATTGTAACATTTTAAAATAACCACGCTGAATCCAGTTGAATACTTTCGACATACAAAGGAGGGGAGGAGGGATGACACAGAGGCTCCACCTTACGCATTTCGTGACTCCATTGTCACTTCCTCAGAGGCGGCTAACCACTCCTCCAAAATTCCCTTAAATGGGCACACTACAATTATACAAATCAGCTGATAAGAAAAGCGGCCAATAAAAAGAGGTGTAAGGGAAAAGGGAGGAGGGGTGGGGAAAGAGGTATGGGAAAAATCCAAAGGGATAATAAAAATAGTTCAGGTAAGTAGACATAGTTAACTCCATATGCATAACAAACATAACAGTGTGTCAAGGCATAGGTGATACATACATACATACCATTAAACCTATGTAAAATGCATGCACCATAGTTACAACATCATAGTGGATCCCTAAGACCAAATAAAATAAACGTGCAATGTTAAGGCATGTATTGATCAGTGCACAAACTGTAGTAAACTGCACGGGGTAAACCAATCGATCTATAAGAAACTTAAGTAGCACTATACATGTTAAGGGAAACAAAATCCCACGGAAAAGGTGAGCAAAGTATGCCAATGACCTCTCAGAAATGGCTAAATACAAATGGAGGGGGTTAATATTATTAGGGTACTATGTACTAAGACTTTGAAAGCAAGATACAAATAGACAAGGCAGTATTATAGGGAAAAATAAAAAGTGTAACCTATAGTTAAATATACTCACTGTTACCTACAATATAGCAATATTGAGAAACCGATACATAGCTATAAGGAAAATGAGACAGAATAAAGTCCAATGTTGCATAAATACTATTCCAGCTTAAATAGACAAAAGGAAGCAGTTATTATTCAAGACATTAGTTTAGTAAATAAACAGTTGTATATATATATATATATAAATGATGGGTTCTATTAAAAGATAACAATACAGGAGTACTCCTACAAGATATCACCCTACACATCAAGAAAACAAGATAATTCAAAGTCTCTATTGAGACCATAGGGCACAATAGTCGCTAATTTATTTATCCAGAAAGCTTCCCGTTTGAGAAGCATTGTATGGCTGTCCCCCTTTCGTTCTTGGTTAGGGATTCTATTTATGATTTGAAAATTCATAGAAGTTCAGCTTCCATGTGTCTCAATAAGATGTTTAGCTATAGCCGAATTTATTTCACCTTTGGGTACTGCGTTAATATGTTCGGCTAGTCTCTGTGAAGCCCTACGTATCATATTTCCAATCGCATGTCGCTAAATAGATGACAAAAGTCGTTTTACAATTTTCATAGTCTTTCATTTTATACTGCTGATTATTCTGGGTACTCTTAAAAGATTTGGACGTATCCATATAGGGACAAACTGAACATCTCTTGTGTCTGCCAGGACTATTAAGCCATGTAGGTACAGCTGTATTTTTATTAAACCTTACATGGCTTGGTGCCAGTAATGTGCCAATACTTCAGGCTTTTTTGAAGGAAAACTTGGGTTTGGCTGACAATTTGTGTTTTAAAATGGTATTGTTAATTTAAAGGTACAAGAGTCTACATTTACAGCTCTACAGATTTTTTGGGAGTCCTTGGTATAAATAAGTAAGAGTAAAAAAGGGTACTTCCTTGATGGTGTTGGACCCTCTAACTGAGTTTGTTTATTTTATGATTATTTTTATTGTCTTAGATTCTAAAAGTTTTTTCCTATCGATCAGGACCGCTATTTCGTAGGCCAATTTGATGTTATTAGTGTTACAGTCTCTTTCCACGAAGCGGTCCCAAAGAGCCATAGCTTGTTATTGAAATGTCTCCCAATTTGAGCAAATACGCCTAAGCCGAAGGAATTGCCCATAGGGTATGCCCTTAATCACTGATTCAGGGTGATACAAATCTGCATGGAGCAGAGTGTTGTGGGTGATGGGCTTACGATATAGATCTGTTAAGATCTCTTCACCCCTAGATTCAAACATTATGTCTAGGTATTCAATAGATTTATAATTAGTCAAAGCTGTGAATTGGATGGCCCAATAAGTTTTATTGCAATATTCAACAAAATGGTCTACCTGGGAGTTCTCACCATCCCAGATAATAATCAGATAGTCGATATAACAAAAAAATGTGCCAATATTCTCATGGAAAGGATTTCGACTGTTGCATATGTGGAGGTGTTCCCACATGCCCATGAAGAGGTTGGCATATGAGGGGGTGAATTTCGTCCCTATCGCAGCCCCCCTACTCTGCAAGAAGAACTCCCCATCAAGCATAAAAAATTTGAATTTAACAAATATCCTACAGTAGACAAAAGAAAATCCTTTTGGTCCCTACCATACATGGCTCTATAATTAAGCCAAAATCTAACAGCATTGAGACCCTTTTCATGGTCAGTAGACGAATACAAAGCTGTAACATCTAAGGTAACCCATTTGTACGATGTTTTCCATTTAATCCCAGTTAGTTTATTTATAATATCTGTTGTTTGTACCATTCTATGAATTCATATCTATGAATGAGCAGGACAACAATTGCCTAATCCACCGAAATCAGAAGGATTCTGTATGTTACAGGGTACAGCTTTTTTTCCCCCAAGGTTTTTGTCCAGCTGCTCCTTCAAGCTTCCAGATGAGCCCCACTGGAGTATAAGCCGAGAGGAGACTTTCAGGAAGATTTTAAAAGAAAAACTTCTCTGTTTAAACACGAGTACACACGGTATGTATATATAGATTTTATATAGCAAACAAAAAATGCTGCTTCCTTACTCGCAGCTCAAATAACAATGTAACAATCTATGGAACAAACTTTGTAACAATTTGTGGGGCAATCTATGTAATAATGTAACAAACTGTGGGACAATCTATATAGTAATGTAACAAACTATGGGACAATCTATATAATAATGTAACAATGTATGGGACAATCTAATCTATGGAACAATTTTTGTAACAATCCATAGGACAATCTATATAGTAATGTAGCAATCTATGGAGCAGTCTATATAATAATGTAAAAATCCATGGGACAATCTATATAATAATGTAACAATCTATGGATCAGTCTATATAATAATGTAACAATCTGTTCGACAATCTATGAAACAATCTTTGTAGCAACCCATGGGACAATCTATGTAATAATGTAACAATCTATAGGACAATCTATGGAACAATCTTTGTAACAATCTATGAGACAATCTATATAATAATGTAACAATCTATAGGACAATCTATATAATAATGTAACAATCTTTAGGTACCAGTAAATGTGGAATAGTATATAGAGAAAACAACAAAACAGGTGAAGATGTCACATTCTGATTGGTCTATAGTTGAAGAACTAAATTCTAATAATGCTCAGTTCACATAGATAGAGGGCCGGGTGGCTATCCCCCAGACCCCTTCATTACAGGAATGTAACAGTGAAAAAAAGGAAAATATGAAAAAGTTTCTTTATCTTGTTATGAAAACTTAATAAAATAGGAAGGTTCAACAAGGTTTATACTCACCAGTGTGGAACTGTGACCCTGGTGCATCGAAGACCCAGGTCCTTTGCCAGACCAAAGCAGCTGGCAAATCAGAACATCAAACAGTGAGAGTGTTATTTACCACACTTCTGGACCTATACATGATTTCAGGGTTGCTCAGTCCACTCACTGTTCGATGTTCTGGGGTGGAACAGTAGACGACACCAAGCAAGCAGAAACGGGGGATTTCAGTCACCAGAAATCCACCCTTATGGCTAGGCCCCACTATACAAAAAATGGGGATGCACAATCAGTGGGGCCTAACCCTGAAACATGCCACTGTGGGGAGTACAAATTTAAACAATTACTAGTAGCGACATTTCATAAAGTAGATAATCCTATGCTGACAACCAACCAAGGTTTTCATGACATACACATGGGTTGTAAAAACAAATCCCATCAGATTATTGTCAATTATGATCCATGTGTGTACCAAGCTTTGGCATGTTTGTACCTACTAATATACTTACTAAGCATAATAGCATAAAAAATAATGGGGGAATTATATGACAAATGTGACTCATGGTTTTGCCATCCGTATATACAAACAGGTTTCACATTCTGTTTATATCACTTAAATCTGTTAACAGTTTTATTCACTTCATGTTGAATTAAAAAGCATGTTAACATAGATGAAGAGTTTTCCTGTTTTTCTATGTAAGTAGGGCCAGCTGTGTCGGCTGTTGTAGCCATTGCTGTTAAGTTAAGAGATGAAAACATTAACTGTGTCTACCACTTGCAGCTAACTGTTATTCTACTGAACTCAGAACAAGAGATGCTTTATCTCTTTCAAGCTGGGCACTTGGAATATCCAATTAGAAATCGGTTTGTACTTTACTTTCTATACACTGCAATGTACCACTGCGGCATAAGATATAAATATTGTGAGGGATCAGCTACAAATGGTGAGTACTCAGTGGGAGTTAGCAGCACAGACAGGTGTGATTTCCAAAGCAAACAAGAGTTTATTTGTCAGCAGGCTTCAAAAACATCAGTCGCTTGGCAGTTTATCAAATGCAGTTCATTCATAAAGCAAAAAGGGCCAGTTCTGGCCACAAGCTTACATTCAGCTTGAAACACAGTCCCCAAGCAGCCTGCACTGGCTCCCGAGCAGAAAACAGCCAACCTCCTAAAAAAACAACAAAACTGAACTGACTTTCTGGTCACACCCCCTCCTCCCTTCTGCTGAGACTTACAAAGCTGTAACACAAAGCTCTGTTAACTCTTTGTGAGCCTGGTTTCAGCAGAATCTCTTAAACGGAACAATCAATCCACCTAGGATCTGGTGACCAGCAATGCCCGCCCGCTCTGAAACTGGTCAGCTCCGGACCCAACTAAGGTTTTTTTTTAACCTCTGACCATGTGACAGAGTACAAAACCCTATTCCGGAACTGCTACAGAACGTAGTGTCTGACCCCAGGTGGAATATACCTCCCATCCACCACAACCTGCGACAAATCGATCGACTCCTGGGTATCGACTTTGTCACATACTCCCCCCCTCTGTTTGAGCCCATGGGATCGGACACAGTCTGCGGTAAGGCAGAATGCCCTCGATAGAGCATCTGCATTGCCATGCAGTCTTCCAGCTCTGTGCTCCACCGAAAAATTAAAGGGTTGTAACGCCAGAAACCAGTGCGTTACCCTTGCATTTTTCTCTTTATTTTGAGACATCCAGGTGAGAGGAGCATGATTGGTATATGAGGTGAAAGCGATGACCCAAGAGAGCCTCGAGTGCCCACTTTATTGCCAGACACTCCCGCTCCACAATACTATATCTTTCCTCGGCTGCCATCAGCCTTCGACTTAGATAAACAACCGGGTGCTCCTCTGCATTGACCACTTGGGATAGAACCGCTACTAACCCCACAGCTGAAGCATCTGTCTGTACCCAAAATTATTTTTTAAAATCAGGCGTGACCAAGACTGGACCCCTGCACAAATTATTTTTTAAAATCAGGTGTGACCAAGACTGGACCCCTGCACAAAGCCTCCTTAAGGCCTTGAAATGCTTCTTCCACCTCACGTCCCCATGAAATCATGGACACATTTTTCCCTTTTGTAAGGTTGGTAATGGGAGTGGCCAAAGTGGCAAAATTTGGAATGAATCTCCTATAATACCCCACCAAACCTAAGAAGGTCCTGACCTGTTTTTTCGTGGTGGGCCGGGGCCAGTCCCTAATGGCCTCCACTTTCTGCACTTGGGGTTTAATCAGACCTCTCCCAATTGTGTACCCCAAGTAGCGGGCCTCCTCCAACCCTACTGCACGCTTCTTGGGGTTCGCTGTCAGCCCCGCCTTTCTAATGGCATCCAGGACCGCCTGGACTTTTGGAAGGTGGCTTTCCAAATCTGAGCTGAAGACAACGACGTCATCCAAATAGGCCGCAGTGTACCGCTGATGTGGCCTAAGGATCTTGTCCATCATTCTTTGAAAGGTGGCTGGGGCTCCTTGCAACCCAAAGTACATCCTAACATACTGAAACAGTCCTTGGGGAGTCTTCTCCTTGGCTGATTGAGTTAAGGGTACCTGCCAGTATCCCCGTGTCAGATCAAAGGTAGTGACATATCTCGCAGGACCCAGCCTTTCGACTAACTCATCTACCCTCGGCATAGGGTAGGCATCAAATTTTGATACCTCATTCAGTTTCCTGAAATCATTACAGAAACAAATGGAACCATCAGGCTTTGGAACTAGAACTATGGGGCCTTTCCATTCACTGTTGGATTCCTCTATTACCCCCAGTTCCAGCATTCGTTCCACTTCCACTGCTATGGCCTGTCTACGAGCTTCAGGTATTCTATAAGGTTTAAGGCGGACCTGTACACGGGGCTCAGTCACTATGTCATGCCTGATGACTTGGGTACAACCCGAAATTTTCGAGAATACCTCCCGATTCCTTAAGAGGAACCCTCGGACCTCCTGTTTCTGTGAAACAGACAACATACCAGCCACCTGTACCAGCTCTATTCCACCCTTGGTGGGTTCTTGAGTAGCCTGGGAAGTTGCAAGGGCCATCCTCTCTTTCCAGGTTTTCAGTAAATTCACATGGTATATCTGTTCTGGCTTTCTCCTGCCTGGCTGATAAACCCGGTAAGTCAATCCCCAACTTTTTCAAAACCTCATATGGACTATTGCGACTTTAGCCAAGAACTTGCTTTCCATGTGGGAACCAGCACCAGGACTCGGTCCCCAGGATTGAAAGCTTGCATCTTTGAGACTGTATCACGACGCCAAGGCTTGTAAAGCTCTGAACAAAGGCATTACTGCTGCAATCCTATCTTGCATACTAGCACATGTTCAATAACACTCTTAAGGGAGTGGCTCTTGCTCCCAGGTTGTTTAGCTATGTCTAGAAATTCCGTGGGTGCGCCCGTACAAACAGCTCAAAGGGCGAAAAACTGTGGAAGACTGAGGACCTCCCGAATTGCAAACAACAAGTAGGGCAGAGGCAATCCCAATCTTTGCCATCCGTCACTACTTTTTAAAATATTTTTTAAGTTTGTTGAATCTTCACAAGCCGTCCGTTTGAGGGTGGACAATGAAGTACGAACTAATCGATCTTCACAGTTTACATACTTCTTTCATCAATTTAGACATAAATGGTGTGTACCTGGTCTGTCAAAATTTCCTTTGGAACCTACTATGGTGAACATGTGGAACAGCTCACGTGCAATCAGTTATATGACATATTTCTCAGGAGAATGGCTCTGGATAGCGAGTGGTATGTCTAAAAACCCCCAAATAGTATTGGCGACACGCACTGAATGAACCAGTGGGCCCATAGGTCCATGGCTACTCTTCGAAGGGAACTTCGAAAAGGGTAAGGGCATAGCGGACTTCGAAAATGGGGAGCGGGGCACACCTTTGGCATTCGGGGCAGGACTCACAGTAGCTTTTACATCTCCAGTACACCGGGCCAAAAGATCGTGTGCAGACTCGGTCTTGGCCTTTTGTGCTCCAAAAGACCCCCAGGGGATGTTTATGCGCCAGGTCTAAGACGTCATGCAATATGACGTGGGGACATCAGCTGTTTCCACAACTCCCCCTGAATTTTGACAAACCTGTACAGCAAATCTGAGGAAAACACTTTCTCGGCCCCTATAACTTGGAGTCCCGTCCAACACCTTGACATTTCCCATGCTTAGCCAGCGTAGGATCCCTAGCTGGGCACTCCCAAAGTTATCCCGAGAAGCCTCCAGCTCCGGTAGAAATCGAGTCCTCAGGATTCCGGGGACACCTCTGAGTCTCCAGCAACACCTCCAATGGGGAAAACACTTGATATTATCAGATTCTATGTCATTTTTAGAATCTAGCCTCTTGAGCCTCTAACACGAACCTCTCCCACAGTTCAAAAAAACAGGGGAAAGTCCCTCCCAGAAGGACACTGTGTGCCAAGTTCGGCTTACGACTACCTCTGAGTGACAGGTCCACAGTTCGTTTCATGGTGAGAAGGGCAGTGGGGTATGATTTAGAGTCCTTAGAACACATTGTAATGTTGACCGATGACTCCCAAGCAGGACTTGTCCACCAAAACTGGCATGTACCAGGGTCACCAAGCTACCAGAGTCTAAGAGGGCCTGGACAGTTTCTTCAGCAATTTTCACCACCGAAAATGAGATCCAGGGCTTGCCGACACACAGGTTGTGCAAAGAAGGACCTGCGAGAGTGTAATTACACTCCATCGGTTTAAACCGCTTGAGGACAGTTAGCAGCAATATGTCCCACTCTTACATCGCCACACAGAACAGAGGTCTATTCTTTACCGTGGTGACTGGTCGGCCTTGGCCTGCAGTACTTGGCACCACTGACAGACCCCCCACCAACTCGGCTTTTGTCTTACCAATCCTGGAGTGTGCCAGTCTCTGCAGCTGACCGGTGCCCAAGCCAGAGGTCCTCTGCAGCCAGATAATGTTCCAGCAACGCGATGAGTTTATCAGCCGCTGTGGATCTCATGACTCACCCACCTTGCAAGCTGGGGGTAGGGAGCGCATGAATCAGTCAATGGTAACTTTTCAAAGACCTGTGGAGCGGTCAACCTCTCAGGTTAACTACTTCTTCACCAAGTGGATAAGATCATGCATCTGTGACCTTGGAGAGAGCTTGCGGCTGACAGAATAGGTCCACTGGTGAACACGCTGGGCTCCCATGGCTGGGGGTCACACCAAGTCGACGAGGACCTCTTCCTCAGTGTGTTTGTAGTCTTTGGCGTCCTTAGGGCATGGTCAAAGTAGGCCTTTTGAGCATCTCCAGTCAGGAAGGGTGCTACAAAACGCCAACTGCGCTTTAGGCCAGGCTTCCCTCTCCACTGTATTCAAAGGTGGAGGAAAGCCTTGACGTCATCATGTGGAGTCAGTTTCTGCAAGAAGTGGCTTGCCCGGATAGTTGCCTCCATGCCAGGGACCAGCACCTGTTCTCTCCGGTTCCGAGCCAGAGAGTGTTGCACACAACTCACTCACTGTTTCCGGTCAGCTTCAGCGGTGTGATGATAGACTTCTGCAGCTGCTGCCAGACTCTCACATAAGGTAAGTAGAGATGTCGAACTTCGAAAAAATCCGCGGATGGGACCGTTTAAAACGTAATATTATATTAAAATGAAAGTAGCAAAACGCATTAAAAGTGGTCTAAATAGCCTTGGTAATGTAATTACTCACTCAGGGACCTGGGTAATGTCTTAGAAACACTATCAATGCCTACAATACCTAAAAATATACAGTCCGCTAGCGTAATTTTTAAAAAAAAACGGTATTTTTCGAATAAAGTACGATTGATTCCCGTAAAAACAGATTTCCGTAAACGAGGATCCGTAAACCCGCGGATCTCCGAAAAACGAGGCTTGTTCGTAAAAAACGAAGATTTCCGTAAATCCGGGATTTTCGTAAAAACGACGGAACCTGGAACTTCCTGCCTAGCAAATGCGAGTTCTGCAAGGCAGTGTATGCCATGAACTACCTCCTGCTCAGGGGGTATGACAGCTTCCCCCCTGGCAACCATCATTGCGGCGCGGAGGAAGCCATCGGATACCAGACCACTGTCTCTACCTCCAAGACAGTGGTTGATCTCAAGAGGCGAAGGCCTCAATATGTGGCTGCCGTACGGCAGATGATAGGGCAAGTATACTTTTTATTATATTACTGTATTGTATACGTATTAAAAATATTTTAATTCACTTCTGACAAAAACATATTTATATATATGTTTTTAAAAACATCAATAATCCTTAAATTTGGCTGAGAGAGAGAGAGAGAGATCCAAGTTCTTTGTATTTCTCATTCATGTTATTATTACATTATTATTATTCTTATATTATTCAATATCAGCCCTATTTAAAGGGTAACTAAAGTCAAAAAATAATTCACTGAAAGTGACTTATTTAATAACAACCTATAAATTCAAAATGATACCCCACCCTAACACAGGTAAACACACTTGGTGGAACACCCTTCCTTTCCATGGCAGCCTTATTTAAAGGCTAAGTAAAGTTAAAATGAAATCGATCATTAAAAAATGATTTCTTTTTATCTTATAAATGCACACTGATACCACCAACATAGACACAGTTAAACACACTTTACTGACCCGCCCTTTTAGTTACATGGCAGCCCTATTTGAAGGGAAGTCAAAAATAAAATGTTGATCAATTATTAAAAATTGATTTTTACACTCCAAAATTAAAAATGTTGTGTTAGCCACAAAATCTAGATACAAGTACACACAGCTACTGATGCTCCCCTACACCAACCAACTTTTCCCTTTCCATGGCTACAATACACACAATAAAAATATAAGTACTTAGCCAGAATAGGTATGAAATCATTGCCATAGAAATATGATTGACTTTTAAGAAACTATACATATTGCCTTATTTAATCTGCATTTCAGCAGAATTCAAAGTATATAATTAAATATATCCACGAGCGCTCCAGAAGAAACAAGCAATTACAAAGGCATGTTCCGGTGCGCTCATGTGTATTGCCGTGCGAGTGCAGAACGATAGCATAATTGTGCCAAAATTGAGGATCACATTAATTGTGCCACCACTATTGTGTGCTTTTTAACACGTTGATTGTGTCCAAGCCCTTATCCAAATGTTTGTCATAATTTTTGACAACTTAGTAATGTATTCGAACATTTAATGACAGTGAGAGTTAAAATAAATTTCCTTTTTTTTTTTAGCACTACCACCACTAGCCCCCCAGGCTCTCCATTGCCCCCACCGGGCAGTCCATTGCCCTTCCGGGCAGTCCATCGCCCACTCCGGGCTCTCTTTGCCCCACTCCGGGCTCTCCATTGCCCCCACCGGGCGAGTCCACCGTCCCAAGTGAAGGCACCTGGCACCAGCCAGACACATAAGTGCATCCTAGAAATTTTTTAATCTTTTATTGACCTTGATTGTCAGCAAATAATTAGTGAAATTATCAATCTAATTAAGTGAATTTTATTATTTCACTGATAAAAATTTTTGTTAAAAAAAATGCAACAAATCTATTAATTTGGTTGAGAGACAGATCACAGTTCTTTTCATTTCTCATTCCCATTTATTGTCCCTGACTCTGGTGCTGTATCTGTCCCTCAGTTTTTGAGCTTAAGTTCAAAATTCGGTCCAAACGTCCAAAATTATAAAGAAATGTTCACTAATAGCCTTTTAGAAACGTTCTTATACATGTAATATATTACTAATGGAATGGACGGTGATTGTTGAAAATAAAACTTTTTTTTCTACACGGCCCTCAACCTTCTCCGTGCCCTCCACCCCTCCACCCCCTCTCCACCCCCCTCCACCCTCTCCAGCCCCTCCGGCTCTCCACCCTCTCCAGCCCCTCCAGCACCTCCAGCCCTCCAGTCTCTCTGGCGGCCATGCTTGAGAATCGTAAGTAAATCATATGCAACGTTAATGAAATGTTATATACAAGACTATTAATATCTGTATTTTCCCAGTGTAAATCCACGCTACATGATGCAACATTGGGTACTGTGGGTTTGACAATGCTTTATGGGGGCTGCACCACTTCCAAAAAATTTTGTATGTAGCACAGTCCTGTGATACAAAACCAAGAATGTTCTGATACAATTTAGCAATAATGTAATGTTTTATGCCAGCATACCTACTGCTGTTTATCAGTGATACCCATGATGCAATAATATCGCTTTAAGTGGAACTTCAGTGATAATATATACTTTAAGAAAAAAGAGGCAGTATTTATCCATCCCAATGACCTTAATCTGCCCATTCAGCAATCAGCATTGTGTCTGTGTATAAATAAATGCAACGGAAATAATGACTTCCTGTTTGAAGGACCCCTAATAGAGACAATTATGGTCTTGCCCTTGACCAAGTCCCTGGGTTGATTCAGTTGGTCAGTAGAGATCTGAGCATGTGTAACCCATCCAACAGCCAATCGTATAAAATCACTGTTACCATAACTAGGTATGTATAATATAAACTAAGAATTTTAGTAATAATATCTTATACTGAGCCTTTCTTTTTATGACATACCGCAACATTATAGCATTGCAGTACCATGTATGTGTAAGTAGTTATCAGGTGCAAAATTGCATTTACCGCATGGTGCTTAAGGAAATGTGCTCAAACATCTTCAACACAATTCTCTCAATATCTTCCTCCACAGAAGTACAGAGCATGCGGCGGGAGATGTGCCACATGGTGCGGCGCATGGACCGCCGCCTGACCAGACTGGAGAGGAGGGCACCCCAGTAACCCCAGTTTTTTTTTTTTTTTGTATATAGTTTAAAAAAAAAAAAAATATATTATATATATATATATATAATATATAAAACTGTTCGTAAACAAAAATGTTTTTGGGCTTTATTTTTCGATATATTCAAATTATTCAGATAGATTCATAATCAATTTTATTGAAAACTTACAATACACATATCTAGTTAGCTAGCTATATGTCTGGTACTTATAATTGTATATACCTTACCATTAAGCCATTACACACACATTGGCCACATTCCCTATATAGTAGTTTGCACACAACAAGGCAAAGAAGGCGATGGGGGTACTGGGTTACATAATTGCACTGTGGTTTGCCACCATTGTTGTGGGGCCAGGCAGGCTTAGCCCCACTGGAATACCCCTCACCCCATTGGCTACTCTCCCTCAGGTATGTCGTGCAAGGAAAGCAGGTGAAGGGTAAGGCTTGTAGGAACACACCATTGAGTTACAGCAGGCCCACTGCAGTTTGCCACCATTGTTATGGAGCCAGGCAGGCTTGGCCCACTGGACATACCCCTCACCCCATTGGCTACTCTCCCTCAGGTATCGTCATCAAGGGAAAGCAGGTGAAAGGGTAGGTCGTAGGAACAGCACCATTGAGTTACAGCAGGCCCACTGCAGTTTGCCCCCATTGTTGAAGAGCCAGGCAGGCTTGGCCCACTGACATACCCCTACCCCATTGGCTACTCTCCCTCAGAGTATGCTTCGTGCAAGGAAAGCAGGTGAATGGGGTAGGAACAGCACCTTGAGTACAGCAGGCCCACTGCAGTTTGCCACCATTGTTGAAGAGCCAGGCAGGCTTGGCCCACTGGACATACCCCTCACCCCATTGGCTACTCTCCCTCAGAGTCATGCTTCGTGCAAGGGAAATTGAAAATCCTCGTTTTTACGGAGATCCGCGGGTTTACGGGAATCCTCGGTTTACGGAAATCCTAGTTTTTACGGGAATCATCGTATTTTCGAAAAATACCGTTTTTTTAAAATTTACGCTAGCGGACTGTAATTTTTAGGTATTGTAAGCATTGATACGTGTTCGCTAGCGGACTGTAATTTTTAGGTATTGTAAGCATTGATACGTGTTTCTAAGGACATTACCCAGGTCCCTGAGTGATTAAGTGTACATTACCAAGGCTATTTAGACCACTTTTAATGCGGATTTTGCTGAACTTTCATTTTAATACGTTTTAACGGGTCCACTCGCGGATTTTTCGAAGTTCGGACATCTCTACTTACCTTATGTGAGAGTCTGGCAGCAGCTGCAGAAGTCGATCATCACACCGCTGAAGCTGACCGGAAAGCAGTGAGTGAGTTGGTGCAACAATCTCGTGGCTCGGAACCAGGAGAGACAGGTGCTGGTCCCTGGCAATGGAGGCACTATCCGGGCAAGCCACTTCTTGCAGAAACTGACTCCACATGATGACGTCAAGGCTTTCCTCCATACCTTTGAGAGGACAGTGGAGAGGGAAGCCTGGCCTAAAGCGCAGTGGGCAGGTTTGGTAGCACCCTTCCTGACTGGAGATGCTCAAAAGGCCTACTTTGACCATGCCCTAGAGGACGCCAAAGACTACAACAAGCTGAAGGAAGAGGTCCTGCGTCGACTTGGTGTGACCCCCAGCCATGGGAGCCCAGCGTGTTCACCAGTGGACCTATTCAGCCGCAAGCTCTCCAAGGTCACAGATGCATGATCTTATCCACTTGGTGAAGAAGTAGTTGGAACCTGAGAGGTTGACCGCTCCACAGGTCGTTGAAAAAGTTACCATTGACTGATTCATGCGCTCCCTACCCCCAGCTTTGCAAAGGTGGGTGAGTCATGAAGATCCACAGTCGGCTGATAAACTCATCGCGTTGCTGGAACATTATCTGGCTGCAGAGGACTCTCTGGCTTGGGCCACCGGTCAGCGTTCAGAGACTGGCAGCACTCCAGGGAACTGGTAAGACAAAAGCCGAGTTGGTGGGGGGTCTGGTCAGTGGGCCAAGTACTGCAGGCCAAGGCCGACCAGTCACCACGGTAAGAAATAGACCTCTGTTACAATGTTGGCGATGTAAAGAGTGGGGACATATTGCTGCTAACTGTCCTCAGGCGGTTAAACCGATGGAGTGTAATTACACTCGTCGCAGGTCCTTCTTTGCACAACCTGTGTATGTCGCAAGCACTGGATCTCATTTGGCGGTGGTGAAAATTGCTGAAGAAACTGTCCAGGCCCTCTTAGACTCTGGTAGCTTGGTGACCCTGGTACATGCCAGTTTGGTGGACAAGTCCTTGCTTGGGAGTCATCGGGTCACATTACAATGTGTTCATGGGACTCTAAATCATACCCCACTGCCCTTCTCACCATTGAAACGAACTGTGGACCTGTCACTCAGGAGGTAGTCGTAAGCCCGAACTTGGCACACAGTGTCATTCTGGGGAGGGACTTTCCCCTGTTTTTGAACATGTGGGAAGGGGTTAGTGTTAGAGGCTCAAGAGAGCTAGATTCTAAAAATGACATAGAATCTGATAATAATCAAGTGTTTTCCCCATTGGAGGTGTTTGCTGGAGACTCAGAGGTGTCCCCGGAAATCTCTGAGGACTCGATTCTACCGGAGCTGGAGGCTTCTCGGGATAACTTTGGGAGTGCCCAGCTGAGGGATCCTACGCTGGCTAAAGCATGGGAAAATGTCAAGGTGTTGGACGGGGAACTCCAAGTTATAGGGGCCGAGAAAGTGTTTCCTCAGATTTGCTGTACCAGGTTTGCAAAATTCAGGGGGAGGTTGTGGAACAGCTGATTGTCCCCAAGTCATATTGCAGAACGGTCTTAGACCTGGCGCATAAACATCCCCTGGGGGGTCATTTGGGCACAGAAAAGGCCAAGGACCGAGTCCTGCAACGATTCTTTTGGCCCGGTGTACATGGAGATGTAAAAGCTAACTGTGAGTCCTGCCCCGAATGCCAAAGGTGTGCCCCGGCTCCCCATTTTCGAAGTCCGCTAGTGCCCTTACCCATTTTCGAAGTTCCCTTCGAAAGGATAGCCATGGACCTAGTGGGCCCACTGGTTCATTCAGTGCGTGGTCGCCAATACATTTTGGGGGTATTAGACTATACCACTCGCTATCCAGAAGCCATTCCCCTGAAAAATATGTCATATAAACTGATTGCACGTGAGCTGTTCCACATGTTCACCAGAGTAGGTTTCCCAAAGGAAATTTTGACAGACCAGGGTACACCATTTATGTCTAAATTGATGAAAGAAGTATGTAAACTGATGAAGATAGATTAGATTCGTACTTCAGTGTACCACCCTCAAACGGACGGACTTGTGGAAAGATTCAACAAAACCTTAAAAAATATGTTTAAAAAAGTAGTGGACTGGGATGGCAAAGATTGGGATTGCCTTCTGCCCTACTTGTTGTTTGCAATTCGGGAGGTACCTCAGTCTTCCACAGGTTTTTCGCCCTTTGAGCTGTTGTACGGGCGACACCCACGGGGAATTCTAGACATAGCTAAACAAACCTGGGAGCAAGAGGCCACTCCTTACAGAAGTGTTATTGAACATGTAGCTAGTATGCAAGATAGGATTGCAGCAGTAATGCCTTTGGTCCAAGAGCATTTACAACAGGCCTTGGAGGCACAGTCTCGTGTTTATAACAAGTCGGCAAAGATGCAAGCTTTCAATCCTGGGGACCGAGTCCTGGGGCTGGTTCCCACAGTGGAAAGCAAGTTCTTGGCTAAGTAGCAATAGTCCATATGAGGTTATTGAAAAAGTTGGGGAGGGGAATTACCGGGTTTATCAGCCAGGCAGGAGAAAGCCAGAACAGATATACCATGTGAATTTACTGAAACCCTGGAAAGAGAGGATGGCCCTTGCAACTTCCCAGGCTACTCAAGAACCCACCAAGGGTGGAATAGAGCTGGTACAGGTGGCTGGTATGTTGTCTGTTTCACAGAAACAGGAGGTCCGAGGGTTCCTCTTAAGGAATCGGGAGGTATTCTCGAAAATTTCGGGTTGTACCCAAGTCATCAGGCATGACATAGTGACTGAGCCCCGTGTACAGGTCCGCCTTAAACCTTATAGAATACCTGAAGCTCGTAGACAGGTGAAAGGGTAAGGCTTCGTAGGAACAGCACCATTGAGTTACAGCAGGCCCACTGCAGTTTGCCACCATTGTTGTGGGGCCAGGCAGGCTTGGCCCCACTGGACATACCCCTCACCCCATTGGCTACTCTCCCTCAGAGCATGCTTCATGCAAGGGAAAGCAGGTGAATGGGTAGGAACAGCACCATTGAGTTACAGCAGGCCCACACTTTGTAATATGGAGTACTGCTCTCGGGCCAGGCAGGATTGACCCAGAGCTGAAAACATTAGCCACAGAGTAGCTGTTGTGGCTGTATGAGATGGTCAGAGTAGGTGACACCACAAAGGTGCCTCATGGAGAGAGAACGAAGAACAAATATGAAGTACTGCTCTTGGGCCAGGCAGGATTGACCCAGAGCTGAAAACATTAGCCACAGAGTAGCTGTTGCGGCTGTATGAGATGGTCAGAGTAGGTGACACCACAAAGGTGCCTCATGGAGAGAGAATGATGAACAAAAATGGAGTCCTTAAAAGGACTTTTGGGTCTCACAAGGAAGGTTAGTCCTTAAAAGGACTGTTGGGTCTCAAGATGTGTGAATACAGGGGTGGGTAACAACAAGTGCTAAACACTGAAATCCACACACAGAAAGCTCCAAAAGCACAAAAATCTCTCTCCAACTCCTACACTGTCAGGTCTCCACTAAACACACTCCAACACACTGACAACATGTCGCCTGTGAAGCAACCTTTTATACCCAGGGGGCTGGCAATAATCATGTTAGCTGCCATTGGCTAATTTGGGTCATGTGGCTTGCTCCGTCTTGAAAATAATCCCAAAAATGCGAATTTACAAGAATTTCTCGTTTTTACGAAAATTCTCGTAATTACGAGAATCCGCGTAATTACGAGGATCTTCGGTTTTTCCGGGTCCCGGAAGATCGTAGATTCTCGTAATTACGGAGATACTCGTATTTTCGAAAATTTTCAAAAAAAAAAAAATCCGCGGTTCGGAAGTTCGGAAGGCGGAAAATCCGGAATAATCCGCCGTTTGCGGACGGGATAAATCCGCGGCGGATCCAGGTTCGGGTCCGCGAACCGGCCATCTCTAAAGGTAAGTGCTTGCTGCTTTACTGCCTATGTCTGTTGTTGCAGGGCTGTGTTAGTTTTCCGCTGCTCAGCATTAGCCTGTTGCAAAGCCGCATTCGCCAGTACCAACTGCTTCACCAGCTCATCCATGCTGCTGTTCAAACTTTTGAATCTGGCGCCAAACCCACTGATGCTGTAGGCGTGCTAAGGTTGCCCGCATCCAAACACCAACTGTGAGGGATCAGCTACAAATGGTGAGTACTCAGCGGGAGTTAGCAGCACAGACAGGTGTGATTTCCAAAGCAAACAAGAGTTTATTTGTAAGCAGGCTTCAAAAACAACAGTCGCTTGGCTGGTTGTCAAATACAGTTCATTCATAAAGCAAAAAGGGCCAGTTCTGGCCACAAGCTTACATTCAGCTTGAAACACAGTCCCCAAGCAGCCTGCACTGGCTCCCGAGCAGAAAACAGCCAACCTCCTAAAAAAAACAACAAAACTGAACTGACTTTCTGGTCACATCCCCTCCTCCCTTCTGCTGAGACTTACAAAGCTGTAACACAAAGCTCTGTTAACTCTTTGTGAGCCTGGTTTCAGCAGAATCTCTTAAACGGAACAATCAATCCACCTAGTATCTGGCGACCAGCTACGCCCGCCCACTCTGCAACTGGTCAGCTCTGGACCCAACTAAGTTTTTTTTTTAACCTCTGACCATGTGACAGAGCGCAAAACCCTATTCCGGAGCTGCTACAGAACGTAGCGTCTGACCCCAGGTGGAATATACCTCCTATCCACCAGAACCTGCGACAAATCGATCGACTCCTGGGTATTGTCACAATATGTATAGGCACTTTGTGTATATATGCCATATTTTCAGGCCCATTAACACTTCAGTATGCTGAGCAAGCAAAGTAGTTTTAAATCCTGTATGCTTAGGTCCCTACAGTCAGCGGATTTAAGGTCCGTACACACGTGTGACGCACAATGTAATACCAGTATTCAAAAAAGTTAGTCGTTCACAGCCTGGTAACTATAGACCTGTAAGCCTAACATCAGTGGTAGGGAAGGTGATGGAAACTTTGTTGCGTGATCGTATCCTTGACTTTGTCTCCAGAGCTCATCTTATTAGTAGTAGTTAGCATGGATTTATGAGAAATAGATCAGGCCAGACAGATTTAATTGTTTTTTATGAGGAAGTGAGTAAGAATTTAGATTCAGGCACAGCAGTGGATGTGGTATACTTTGATTTTGCGAAAGCTTTTGATACTGTGCCACATAGGCGACTAATGTATAAACTGAGGACTGTTGGCCTAGAAGAAAACATTTGTGCACGGATAGAGAATTGGTTATTGGATCGCAAACAGAGAGTGGTGGTAAATGGAGCTAAATTTATGTGGGCTAAAGTTTTAAGCGGAGTGCCTCAGAGTTCTGTACTGGAGCCACTTCTTTTTAATTTGTTTATAAATGACTTAGAAGGGGGCATTGAGAGCAAGGTCTCTCTGTTTGCTGATGACACTAAACTATGCAGAGCTTTGGAAACTTCAAATGATGTGCAATTGCTGCAAGCAAACCTAGATAGATTATCAAAATGGGCAGCAGAGTGGCAAATGAGATTCAATGTTGATAAATGTAAGGTGATGCATTTAGGATTTAATAATCCCTGTGCCACCTACACCATAAATAACTCTGTGTTAAGTGAATCTGTAATGGAAAAAGATTTGGGGGTTCTGGTAGATAACAGACTAACAGCTGTAGCAAACAATGCCAGACAGCCACAGCTAGAGCTAGCAAAATATTGTCTTGTATAAAGAGAGATAGATTCAAGAGAGAAAAATTCCAAATGATAAGGCCTCATTTGGAATATGCGGTGCAGTTTTGGAATCCCATATACAAAAGGGACATCTTGGAAATGGAAGCAGTTCAGAGAAGGGCAACTAAATTAATAAGGGGAATGGAGGGGCTTGACTATGCAGGCAGATTAGACAAGTTAGGGCTGTTTACATTGGAGAAGCGACGTTTGCGTCGGGACATGATAACCTTATACAAATATATTAATGGTCCATACAATAAACTCTCGGGTGCATTGTTCACTAATAGGTCATATCAGAGAACTCATGGACATCCTCTAAGGTTGGAAGAAAAGAAGTTTCATCTTCAGATTAGGAAAGGTTTCTTTTCAGTGAGAACGGTGAAACTGTGGAACTGTCCAGCAGATGTGTTTAATTGTTTTTTATGAGGAAGTGAGTAAGAATTTAGATTCAGGCACAGCAGTGGATGTGGTATACTTTGATTTTGCGAAAGCTTTTGATACTGTGCCACATAGGCGACTAATGTATAAACTGAGGACTGTTGGCCTAGAAGAAAACATTTGTGCACGGATAGAGAATTGGTTATTGGATCGCAAACAGAGAGTGGTGGTAAATGGAGCTAAATTTATGTGGGCTAAAGTTTTAAGCGGAGTGCCTCAGAGTTCTGTACTGGAGCCACTTCTTTTTAATTTGTTTATAAATGACTTAGAAGGGGGCATTGAGAGCAAGGTCTCTCTGTTTGCTGATGACACTAAACTATGCAGAGCTTTGGAAACTTCAAGTGATGTGCAAGTGCTGCAAGCAAACCTAGATAGATTATCAAAATGGGCAGCAGAGTGGCAAATGAGATTCAATGTTGATAAATGTAAGGTGATGCATTTAGGATTTAATAATCCCTGTGCCACCTACACCATAAATTACAGATGTTAAGTGAATCTGTAATGGAAAAAGATTTGGGGGTTCTGGTAGATAACAGACTAACAGCTGTAGCAAACAATGCCAGACAGCCACAGCTAGAGCTAGCAAAATATTGTCTTGTATAAAGAGAGGAATAGATTCAAGAGAGAAAAATTCCAAATGATAAGGCCTCATTTGGAATATGCGGTGCAGTTTTGGAATCCCATATACAAAAGGGACATCTTGGAAATGGAAGCAGTTCAGAGAAGGGCAACTAAATTAATAAGGGGAATGGAGGGGCTTGACTATGCAGGCAGATTAGACAAGTTAGGGCTGTTTACATTGGAGAAGCGACGTTTGCGTCGGGACATGATAACCTTATACAAATATATTAATGGTCCATACAATAAACTCTCGGGTGCATTGTTCACTAATAGGTCATATCAGAGAACTCATGGACATCCTCTAAGGTTGGAAGAAAAGAAGTTTCATCTTCAGATTAGGAAAGGTTTCTTTTCAGTGAGAACGGTGAAACTGTGGAACTGTCCAGCAGATGTGGTAATGGTAAGTTCATTAAATAGCTTTAAAAAAGGCCTGGATAAGTTTCTAAAAGTAAAAAATTAGAGAATGAGAATTACTGGTATTAATACATATACTGTAGATCTGGTTGATCCAGGGATGCTTTCTGATTGCCGTTTGGAGTCTGGAAGGTATTTTTACCCCCTTTATAGCTGGGTTTTTTGCCTTCCTCTGGATCAACTGTGAGGAAGAGTTTAAAAAAAGATATAAGTGAATAGGTTGGACTTGATGGACGTATGTCTTTATTCAACCTCAATTACTATGTTACTATGATGTGTACGAACAGCCTTTTTGGGTGATAATTGGCCGAGTATGGGCACTTTATCGGCTAAAATAGCTGCTTGTTCAGAGATCCGCCAGGCAGATCGGGCAACGTCCCCTGAATGAAGGGCTGTTTTGGATGATAAAGTGCCCATACATGGGACGATTATCGTCCGAAGCTACTGTTCGTACACATCATGTGTACGAACCTTTACCAACCAAGACATTTAAATAAGTACAGGGCAATGAAATTTGTCTTTCCCATTGATTGGTCAATGAATATAGATTTTTTTTGTAATGTACAGTTCTGGCACTAATAATTAACAGGGAGACGGAGATGTAATATGGGTTAAAAAGGAGTTAAACCCACTCTTTCCAATGTAATATCTGTTTAGCCTATAATTTTCTGGGACCTGCCGCACCATTTTGTATTAACGTCACAGACACCCGATTTAATATCCCCAGCGGTAGTTTTTGCGCTACCTTATAGCACGATAACTAACACATTTTAAATGGAGATGTTAACTCTGTGGCCCTTTTACCTTCAGTGAATACTGCAACATGGGAAACCGGGCAAGAGGAGCCCAGGAGACAATGTTTTTTTTTGATTGGTTTGGAGGAAATTTGTGAAATTAAAAAATTAAGAATAAATCATAAAAAGAATCGAGAAATGTTGTTTCTCCTCCATTATAGTTTCTGCAATAAAACATTTAAAAGATAACATTTCTGGTGACGGCACACCATCATTTTCCATTATTTCACAAAACAGTGTTGCTAAGGCAGATTGAGGATATATAGGATGGACTTTCTGCTTATTTATTTTTGTTGTATTTAGATTGCACTCAGGTAAAGAACTAATGGACATCTGCTTGTGTTTGTCTAGAGAACAGGAGACGACCCAGCAACAAAAATTGTCAGCAACTGGTCTGCCACCCATGCTTCCAGTCTGTAGTGATGGATGTGCGTCCTTCTAACCAGAATGGAAAGGGATCTCAGGGCATAATTAAATTTTAACCATGTCAGACACTTTAATAATGTCTTGACAGCTTGGCATGGGAAGAGCAATGTTGTCTTTCCATAATAACATCATTTCTGTCCTATAATGTTTGTTGACATTTGTAACCTAAATTGGTTATAACAAAACCTTCCTAGGAAACTGAGGGCAAGAAGCCCTCTAAATGGGCTAGGCCTGACATTATTAGAACTGCGGTAAAATTGACAATTGCTTTCTATTCCACAAAATTACGTACCATACAACCACATATCCAAATGTTAATGAGTCATACAGCCAAAGCACATTGTAGGGGCGTTAAAGGACCAATACTGAATACAGTCAGGGAAATTCACTGCACATTAAAGATGCGCTAACCATTTTTTATTTTGCACAGCTGTTTTGCAGCTTTCCCCCAATGAATATTAATCTTTTCTGGATTACCTAGATCCACAAAGCTGGTACAGAATACCGGAACTGAGATCTACCCAGAGCGAAAATTTGGGAAATGCCACAGGCACTGCAAATCTAGGGAAAATCATTGCTATCCCGATGTGTTTTTTTTTGCTATCACTGATTTGGGTGATAGCACGCTTTATTACATCATCCTATAAATCCCTTTCTCTGTAAGATGGTATTTTATAATATTTTTGATTGGATCTGCAATCTGCTGAAATATGTGGTGTGGTGGATACCAATCTTCCACGTAAAGAAGCATTTTGGATTTATACATTGTGTACTGTTGCTTCTATGGGCTTAAACAGAGATTTTGAGCTGAGCTGTTTTTGTGGATGACTATCATATGCTCTTTACAACCTTATTCTGGTTGTTCTTTTGATAACTATTCTTATCTACTGATTATTATTGGTAATTATGGTGAGAACCTGTTTTGGAACTATATGTGTAACTATACAACTGTAGGAGGATATATTTAAAATATTTAAAATGCTTAATGTGCAACAGGGGGTTTACTATTATCTTTTACTGGTTTTACCTTTACTTGGCTGTTCTTTTGGATCTTTTCTGCAGTATCTCTCTTCTTTCTTGCGATCCATTACTTACCTGCCTTTTCTTACTGATTTGTGTTCTCATTTACTTTGCTCCGAAATTTTATCCGATACCATGTATACAAATAATGCCTCTATATGTATCTTTACATTCATACAGTGTGACATTGGGTAATATGCTTTTAAGGGTGTTATTTGCATTCACTAATTGGGGTTAATGTTTTAGCTTTAAAAGATGAACAATGGGAACACCTCTTGAGCCCCTAAAGAAGTGGTTACAGGCCACAAAACTCGTAGGGTGGAGCCTGTTGTGTTTCCATTTGGTGTTGTGTCGACTAGTGGCTGTATTTTTATTGATATTTTTTTAATAAAGTGTTTAATAATTTTTACTTTGAAGTCCGGTTGCCTGCCTTCGGAACCCATTCTAGTGGTGGATACCATATAATTGACATAAATCCTGACAGAGAACCAGGCATGTGGCCTTTTCGCTGAAGCTCTAAATTAGCTACATACAAGACAAATAAGCTGCAAATATAGGAAGCATCAATTACCAACTTGTGCTAAATAGGGGGCCACTAGATACCATAGTGGAACACAACAGTCCCAAGCCAGCGTGTATGACCTGCTAACTGTATGACCTCTTACATTATATACATGTACATTTATTTCTTTTGAGCATATATTCTGCTTACTTATTCTGCTTATAGAGTTATGGTAGACCTACCTTGTTTCATTGGTCCATTATTGGTGTTATGGTGCTTTAAAGATTCTTACCTAAATATGTTATCCATCATAACAGATGTAATAAGTCTTTATTTTTCGTTTGTTTATATATTTCTAGTCAAAAATACACAGACTGATATTGTTCATGGCTAATTAATGAATTAGAAAGAATTAGTTTATTACTTTCTTTATTAATGACGTTTGTACCATTACCTAGTTAAAAAACCTTCTTCAGTAGCATATAATCCACATCTTACAATCATGTTCTACTTCACTAAGTTGTTGAAAACAAAATAATTAGAAATAAACTGACATTTACCAAAGCAAATACAAATATTGTGAAGAACGATCACAGTTAATGTCTCATGCATTTTAGTGTAATGCTCATGATGGCTCTCCTATATTTTATATGATATTATGGAAGAGTAACTTTGAAAAATGCAGATCAGGATAATCATCTGATTAAAAGTCCTCTATAATCTAGGAGATTAATGCAACAGAAAACCTTGCACGATTGATAAATTGGGTTATTTAAATGAGCTTGCAAGTTACTAGCTTGAAAATCTGCAGATCTATTGACAGAGATAAAGGTTCATCTGAAACTAATGTTGTATAGCAGGTTAAAATGGAAACTTTAGAATATGTAGAATAACTAAATGTGCATTGCACAAACTAACAATTTAACAAATATTGATAATTTCCAGTGAACTGTCCAAAAAGTTTATTCTTAATAATAAAAAATTATAATACATTAGTTATTAGAGTGGTATTTTACAGTTATTAAACTGTAAAATACCACTCTAGTATTTGACATTAAAGTAAGCTAAGCCCCTGATTTGAAAGCTAACATCTGATTGGTTGGGGGAAAATTTGCACCATTTGTAACTATAAGAACTAATTACATTGCCCTGGTAATATTTTATGTTTGGTTGCTCCTCAGTCTGACATGAGAATGTGTTTACTAACATTTGAAAAGTTCAAAATGGAGAAAACATTTCTAAATTACAAACATAGTACAGGGAGGAGGTAGAGATCCAAAGGCCCCCATGTGTGGCATAAGAATTTCCCATCTTAAAGGGTAACTCCACCCCCCAATCTCAAAATTTCCAGCCCATCCCCAACCTCTATGTTAGTTTTTTTAAATAAGCTCCAGACACAGACTTACCAGAGATTGTTCATATGGCGCTCTGCTCCCGGCTCCCTGTTTGCCGGAAGTTGCAAACACGGGCCGGACTGGCAACCGTGTCTACAGCCAATAACAGATGCAGCTGTCGGTTAAGCAGAGAGCAGAGGGAACGCAGTTGTTCTGTCTGTTTTTGGATCTTATTTTACAAAACTGACATGGCTGTTGAGGGTGGGCTGGGGTACTCTAAATTACGAAAAAAGTTTTTAATGGCAGAGGATAAGGCAGCCATGGAGCGAGGAAGGGAGGACTCCTGTTCATGCCAGGAGAACCAGGAAGTAGCAGGGACTGGATAACACCTTCTTCACTTTCCTGAACTATGGATGTTTTAACTGTACATTGGGGCCAGTAGTGGGTTAACTTTTAGTTTTGGGGGTGGACATGCCCTTTAACTTAACTCACTGTACTGCCTTCCAAATTTAAAGTGTAACTGAACTCAACACCACATGCTTTTCCGAATACTGATTTTGCCCTCTATAAAGAGGGGAATAGATTCAAGGGAGAAAAATATCATTCTCCCTTTTTACAAGGCACTGGTAAGGCCTCATTTCAAATATGAAGTGCAGTTTTGGAATCCTGTATATAAAAGGGACATATTGGAATTGGAAGGGAAACAGAATTAATAAAGGAAATGGAGGGGATTGTCTGTGGGGACAGATTAAGCAAAGCATGGCTTTTTACATTTGAGATATGGTGATATGATCAGTTTATACAAACATGTTTATGGACTATATAATAAATAATCTGGTGCATTGTTCGCTAATAGTTCATATCAAAGGACGTGGGGACATCCTTTAAGATAAGAAGTAAAAATTCATCTTCAGGTTAAAAAAGGATTCTTTACAGTGAGAACGGTGAAATTGTGGTATTGGCAATTTTATTGAATATCTTCAAGGGTGGGCTGGATACGTTTGTAAAATATTGAGATTTACTGGTTTTAAGTATATATATATTTCTGGTGGTTCCAGGGATCCTTTCCGATTGCTATTTGTATTTTCCTGTTAGGTGGGGAGTTTAGTTGTCTTAAAAAGGTTGGACTAGATAGATGTATGTCTCCAAATATATGTGTAATTATCAAACACTTGTATCACAAGGGGATACAAATAACAGCAAGCATAAAGCATAGAAGACAAAAGAAAAAAACAGATTTATTCACTGTTTATTACGGTTTTGTTTTTTTTAACGTAAAATTCAGGAGGGCGTCCTAACAGTGAGAAACCAAGTATGAGCCCACTCAGTCAAAAGGAAAGTTTTATCCAATAAAAATACAGAGGATGCAATACTGAAACAACAACACCTACTCTCCTGCCCAGAACATCACTAGAACTGACTATCTGCAACTACACTGCTCACCATTCATCTTTATGCCCCACTCCATCCTGCTTGAGGCTAAAAGAATCTGGCAACCCTTCTAGAAATATATAGAAATAGGAAAAGTGTTAATAATAATGGAGGTTTTATGGTCCCGGTCCTATCCAGCATGTCCACCTTGTGACCAGATTTTACGTTTTGTCCTATATGGTATTTAAGTTTTTTCCCCTTGAAATCTGTAGAGAGATGGGGACTTGAAGATAGGGTTGGCTTAAAATTTTCCGCCTGGCCTGATTAACTGCTCGATATTGTAGATCAGTTCAGCAGAAAATCAGCATACAGGGGATCAATATTCTGAACGATTTGATCGAACTTACCGAATTGCTTAATATATTGATAACATGTATGAAGGGCTTTACAGACCTGCCACCATTCTCTGCCCATTCCTCTACCTATGGACACCTTAGGGAAAGAAAAAATATTTTCAGCTTGTGGTTCGCTTTAAAAATAATTTAAAAGTTTGAGAGTGGGGTTTATGATGCAACGACTAAGCTCTGTCTCTGCAATGGGCATGCTCCAACTTTAAACTTTGGAGCAGACCAGTGGGCTGGTAAAGCCACAGCTCACAGTGCTAGCAGGAAAAAATACTCTTTATACTGCTGTAACTTTGTATAAACGCAGCTAGAAGCATGATCCTGGAATCATTTTAACCCTTTGCCTGCCACAGATCGTGAATATACGATCTGTGCAGACAAGTACCAAACTGCCACAGATCGTATATTCACGATCTGCAGCACTTTCGGGTCCGGGAGCGGAATGCCTGAAGTTAGAGCGGGGAAACCGCTTCCCCGCTCTTGCAAACCCCCTAGGCAACGAGCAATGCCGGGTTACTTACCTCTCCCCGGTCCACGATCGCCGAGCAGCCAATGGGAAGGCACTGACATCACAAGTCACATGGGGAGTGACTTGCTGATGTTCAGTGTAAAGGAACCGCCCCCTGCTGGATTTTTCTCACAACTTACCTGGTGGATTACGTTGCTGGAGCCCTCCTGCTGTGATCTGCTGTGTTTCCTGCTGGGATTTACCTTGCTGCCTGCTTTAGATCATCTGTCTTCTGGACTGGTACAGTATTTACACACACTACACACATACATTTAGTTTATAAACTTTATAAACTTTTTTTTTTGTATTACACACATCTACACACTTTAGTACACACTAACACACACTTACAAACACATATTTACACTCTAACACACACACACACACATATACATACACACAAAAATACACACAAAATCAACATATTTTTTTATTTTGTATTTTTCATTCATTTTGATTTTGACAGTTTTTCTGGATTTTTTTTGCTGTTTCTTTTATTTTGGTGTTTATTTATATTATTTCTATAATTGTATTTGTTTTTGTGTGTATATTTTGTGTTTTACCCCTCTTATATCCCTATATACCCCTCTTATATCCCTATATACCCCTCTACCCCTCCCCCACCCCCAGACCCTCTTACTGATAACTTGTGGGATTGAATTTACTGTTAACATCTTTATTACCCATCAAGACTAGTGGGTCTGTCATTTTGACCCCCAGTCTTGCTGTGCGGTAAAGTTATTTAGCCATTTTTGTTTTTGTGTTGTAATTTTCTGCAATCTCAGTTTTATATACTTTTTTTGGTTCAGTTACCCTTGATTTCTTTATTACACAACAAGACTAGTGGATCTGTGATTTTGACCCCCAGTCCTGCTGTGTAGTGAAGTACTTTTGTGCATTTTTTGCTTTTCTGTGCTAAATATATTCAGTGTCTTTATTATATATTTTTTTTTTTGCTTCAGTTACCCTTGATTTCTGTTTTATAAAGTTATCTAAAATATATAAAAGTTATTTTCTGTATTTTGGAATTGTACGGTGTTAAATTTTGTATACTGTTCATTAGGTTTAGTTTTTTATAGTATTTCAGTTTTCTGGTGCTTTCTAGAAAGTGTTGAAAGTTGGAAAGTTGAAACATTGTTACTTAGTTTGCTTGAGGTCAACCTCAGGTCTTTTTTGCTGAAGGGGTTAACTTCAGGTCTTTTTGCTGAAGGGGTTAACTGCAGGTCTTTTGTTTGAAAAGAAAATTGGTACAGTGACTTTTGATACAATGGCTAAGAAGAAGAGCTTTTCTGTAGAGGAGGCTGCTAGAAACTGTATGCTGACCAGCTCAGAGGAAAGTGATTTTTCTGATGCTGATGCTGACCCTGAGTATTTACCCAGTGGATCAGAATCATCAGATTCTGACGAGCATGGCAGTAGTGACACTGTCACAGCCTTAGAGAGTAGTGGTTCTGCTGATGATGAGGCTGGTCCTAGCATTGTTGGTCCTATGGAGGTAGATGATGGGAGTGTTGCTGGTGCTGCAGTTGGAGGAGAGCCTGCGTGGAGGCCTCCCGCTAATTTTACCCCCCAAATTCCTGATTTTTTAGCAGTCCCTGGCGTGAAGGTGGACACCAGTAATTTTGAAGTGCTAGACTTCTTTCAGCTGTTTCTGACGGACGCAATCCTACAGGATGTGGTCCACTATACTAATCTATTTGCCGAGCAGTATATTGCCACACACCAATTAGGTGTATATTCACGTGCTCGTGCATGGTATCCCACCACAATAGTGGAAATGAAAAATTTTTTTGCCCTCACTCTTTCAATGGGTCTCGTAAAGAACAATACATTGGAAGGCTATTGGGATACCACCACTGTAATTTCCCTCCCCCTTTTTTCAGCTGTAATGCCTAGAAACCGCTACCAAATCTTATTGCGGTTTATGCATTTTAACGATAACACCACAGCTGTTCCCCCCGGTGCACCCGGTCATGACAGGATTCATAAATTGAGGCCCTTTATTGATAGCCTGTCTAAACGCTTTGCAGAGGTTTACATCCCTTCCCAGAATATCTGTATTGATGAGTCCCTTATGCTCTACAAAGGGCGCCTAATATTCCGTCAATACATGCCAAGTAAGCGTTCTCGCTATGGCATCAAATTATATAAGCTCTGCGAAAGTAGTACTGGGTACACTAGCAAGTTTATGATATATGAGGGCAAGGACTCACAGTTAGACCCCCCTGGTTGTCCACTGGATTTAACGGTCAGTGGCAAGATAGTCTGGGAGCTCATTTCTCCATTGCTGGGCCAAGGTTACCACTTATATGTGGATAACTTTTATACAAGTATTCCCTTGTTTAGATATCTTTATTCTTTTGACACCCCAGCCTGTGGCACCATAAATCCTATTCGAAAAGGGTTGCCCAAGGCTTTACTGGATAAGACACTAAAGCGTGGAGAGAATTTTGCTCTAAGAAGCGATGAGCTCCTGGCTATCAAATTTTGTGATACTAAGGTTGTATTCATGCTGACCACCATCCACGATGAGTCGGTAAGAGTAGGGCACAGAAGTGGTGGTAGGCCCCCCAAAATTAGACCACTCTGTAGCAAAGAATACAACAAGTACATGGGTGGCGTTGACAAAACTGATCAGATCCAACACTACTACAACGCCACCAGAAAAACAAAGGCCTGGTACAATAAATTAGCCATTTATCTTTTGCAAACGGCCCTACATAATTCGTATATTGTTTACAAGACAGTGGTACCAGAGCCTGTACTGTCTTATTATAAGTTCCAGCTGCAGCTTATTCCAGCTATGTTGTTTGGTAGTGCAGAGGAGGTCCCGGAGATGCCTAGTAATGATAATGTAGCTAGATTAGTAGGAAAGCATTTTTTAGAACCCATTCCACCCACGCCTAATAAGCAGCATCCCCAGAGAGCCTGCAAGGTTCTATGGGACTAGGCGAGATACAAGGTATTTTTGTCCTAAGTGCCCTAGCAAGCCTGCTTTATGTCTGAAGCCCTGTTTTGAGCGCTACCACACTTTGGTGCACTTTGAAAGTTAGATAGGATAGGAGGCTCTCTGGATTTGTGGGTGTCCTAGGCCCTTATTTGGCATGCTCCGGGGTTCATTTGCCTTTTTCTGAAATAGCTTTGTGGTTGGGACAGGTAAGGTCTCCTTCTAGTTAAAATAGTTATTTACTGTAAAGGGGGCATAAGGTACAATGTGTTTTATTGTTCAGTAATGTTGTACTAACCGCTAGTTTATTTTTCCCAAGGATTTTTGAGGTTCCTGTAAAATACACCAGTAACAGGGTGATGCGTTATGGTGTATTTACAGTAAATGTATGAATGGTTCTATGTATTGCATTTAACAACTGCTTTTATCTTTCAAGATGTGCCGGAAAAAAACTGGAGACGTAACAACTAAACTCCAAACAGAAAGCACCTAGTCTTGTGCTGGGGCAGAGCTTGTAGGTTCAAGGGCGCTTGTGGCAAATGATGAAATAGAAAGTGAATTTTATTATTCATCTTTCGATCTGATGCTACAAAACTTTTTCACAGCAAAAGCTCAATAGCCTTCACTAAGCTATCAGTATTTTCTCAGTAATGCAAATAGGCAACACACAGAGGCAAAGATATCCAGCAAGGTAGGAAGATTTGAAACATATTTTCCAGGTTTTCCAGGCACCGATCAAGTGCGAGTCTGTCTGCTAAAAGTTCGAAACTACTCTTTGAAATGCGGCTACAAGATTGCATGTATGAACAAAGAAATGGCACTGTTGTATAGCTAAAGGTATGTAGATTCCAAAATATATAGTTTGTGTGGGGTATTTCCTGAGTTGGAGGTTTTACCGTGAAAATTCGGAACATTGCGGTAATTAGCCCACTGTGCCTTGTCTTAATTTGTGACTAGTCGCTTCCACGTCCGTGTGTGTAACCACACATATGGCATACCGTTTGATTCAGGACATTTAGAGATTGGTATTTGGTAAGTTTTTTTTACATTACATGGGGTTTTGGTGTGATTTTGTAACTTTGAAATGTTTTTTCTCTATTTTTCCAGAATTGTGTAGAAATGCCAAATTCTACGAAGAACTGCGCCCACACCATTGATGGTATGAATGAACGAACTACACGCGTTACGTAGCTGAAGGTATGTAGATTCTGAGAATATATAGTTTTGCGGGGGTATTTCCAAGTTAGGGGTGTTCAGTTTGAAAATCTGGGAAAATGCTGTTATTGGCTCACTGCGCATTGTTTTACTTTTTGACTAGTCGCTTCCACGTCCGTGTGTGTACACCACCATATGGCATACCGTTTGATTCAGGACATTTAGGGATTGATATTTGGTAAGTTTTTTTTACATTACATGGGGTTTTGGTGTGATTTTGTAACTTGGAAATGTATTTTTCTCAATTTTCCAGAAATTGTGTAGAAATGCCAAATTCTACGAAGAACTGCTGCCCCACACCATTGATGGTATGAATGAACGATACAGTGTTACGTAGCTGGTATGTAGATTCTGAGAATATATAGTTTTGCGGGGGTTTTTCCAAGTTAGGAGGTGTTCAGTTTGAAAACTGGGAAATGCTGTTATTGGCTCACTGCGCATTGTTTTACTTTTACTTTGATACGCTTCCACGTCCGTGTGTGTAACCACACATATGGCATACCGTTTGATTCAGGACATTTAGGAGATTGATATTTAGTAACTTTTTTTATACATTCCATGAGGTTTTGGCATGATTTTTACCTTTTGAAGTTGTTTTTTTTTTCATTTTTTCAGAAAGTGCGAACTTCTACAGAAGAACTGCGCCCACACCATTGATGTTATGAATGAACGAACTCAGTTTACATAGCTGAAGGTGTGTAGATTTCAGGATATATATATTTGTGGGGGTATTTCTGAGTTATCAGGGTGTTTTGTGGAAAAAATGCATACTGTTCAAATTTGGAGTTGGCTAAATATTTTCGCTGTTTCTGAGCCATCATGCATTGTCTCACTTTGTGGCTTTTCGCTTCCACGTCCGCGTGAGTAACCACACATATGGCATACCGTTTGATTCAGGACATTTGGGAGATTGATATTTAGTAACTTTTTTTTACATTCCATGAGGTTTTTGGCATGATTTCTAACCTTTTGAAGTTGTTTTTTGTTCATTTTTTCAGAAAAGTGTGAACTTCTCTACGAAGACTGCGCCCACACCACCATTGATGGTATGAAGAATGAACTACAGTGCTACAAGCTGAAGGTGTGTAGATTTCAGGAATATATAGTTTGTGGGGGTATTTCTGAGTTATCAGGGTGTTTTTGGGGAAAAAAATGCATACTGTTCAAATTTGGAGTTGGCTAAATATTTCCGCTGTTTCTGAGCCATCGTGCATTGTCTCACTTTGTGGCTTTTCGCTTCCACGTCGCGTGAGTAACCACACATATGGCATACCGTTTGATTCAGGACATTTGGGAGATTGATATTTAGTAACTTTTTTTTACATTCCATGAGGTTTTGGCATGATTTTTACCTTTTGAAGTTGTTTTTTGTTCATTTTTTTCAGAAAAGTGCGAACTTCTACGAAGAACTGCGCCCCACCATTGATGGTATGAATGAACGAACTACAGTGTTACATAGCTGAAGGTGTGATTTCAGGAATATATAGTTTGTGGGGGGTATTTCTGAGTTATCAGGGTGTTTTGTGGAAAAAATGCATACTGTTCAAATTTGGAGTTGGCTAATATTTTTCGCTGTTTCTGACCATCATGCATTGTCTCACTTTATGGCTTTTTCGCTTCCACGTCCGCGTGAGTAACCACACTATGGCATACCGTTTGATTCAGGACATTTGGGAGATTGTTTTAGTAACTTTTTTTTACATTCCATGAGGTTTTGGCATGATTTTCTACCTTTTGAAGTTGTTTTTTGTTCATTTTTTTCAGAAAAGTGCGAACTTCTACAAGAACTGCGCCCACACCCATGGATGGTATGAATGAACGAACTACGTGCTACATAGCTGAAGGTGTGTAGATTTCAGGAATATATAGTTTGTGGGGGGTATTTCTGAGTTATCAGGGTTTTTTGTGGAAAAAAATGCATACTGTTCAAATTTGGAGTTGGCTAAATATTTTCGCTGTTTCTGAGCCATCATGCATTGTCTCACTTTGTGGCTTTTCGCTTCCACGTCCGCGTGAGTAACCACACATATGGCATACCGTTTGATTCAGGACATTTGGGAGATTGATATTTAGTAACTTTTTTTTACATTCCAGAGGCTTTGGCATGATTTTTACCTTTTGAAGTTGTTTTTTGTTCATTTTTTCAGAAAAGTGCGAACTTCTACGAAGAACTGCGCCCACACCATGATGGTTAATGAACAAACTACAGTGCTACATAGCTGGGTGTGTAGATTCAGGAATATATAGTTTTGTGGGGTATTTCTGAGTTATCTGTGTTTGTGGAAAAAAATGCATACTGTTCAATTGGAGTTGGCTAAATTTTTCGCTGTTTCTGAGCCATCATGCATTGTCTCACTTTGTGGCTTTTAGCTTCCACGTCCACTGAGTAACCACACATTGGCATACCGTTTGATTCAGGACATTTGGGAGATTGATATTTATTAACTTTTTTTACATTCCATGAGGTTTTGGCATGATTTCTAACCTTTTGAAGTTGTTTTTTGTTCATTTTTTCAGAAAAGTGCGAAACTTCTTCTACGAAGAACTGCGCCCACACCATTGATGGTATGAATGAACAAACTACAGTGCTACATAGCTGAAGGTGTGTAGATTTCAGGAATATATAGTTTGTGGGGGGTATTTCTGAGTTGGGGGGGTGTTTTGTGGAAAAACTGCAGACTGTTCAAATACAAAACTGGCAAAATTTTTTTTGCTGCTACTGACATTTGGCACTGGTCACGCTCTGGGTTAGTTGGTAGCCATGTCTCTGGGTACACCCATGAATGTGGCATACCGTTTTATTCGGGAGGGGTTAGGCTTTTATATTTGAGATGCGTTTGAACTTTCCTCCACAGTTTTTAGCTGAAATTCGCATTTGATTTTGTCTCTGATTTTACAGTTGAGGAAAAAAAGGAAAATGTGAGAAAATAACTTACAATTGGACGAAGAGCTGCGCCCGGGTATTTGCATTTTGATCGAAACTTACCTCACTCGGAAAATCCTGCGGGTGTGTAGTTTCTAAAAATATCTCAGTTGTGGGGATATTTTAGTTAATTTGGTAGATATTCTATGTTAACTGTCAGTAGTGGTTATACATTTTAATTTGGTGTAATATTCTTGAAGGTGCAGTTTTAGTTTGCGGGGGTCTCCTGTACAGGAAAAGTGGGGTACCTACATATATCTGGTATCGTTGTACTCGGGAGTATCTGAGCTTTTAGAAACAGTAAGATTTTTGTGTGTAACCTTAAGATAACTATAAGTAAAAATGGGAAAAATCCATGAAAATTTGCAAATTTTTCATTTTTTTTACATATTTTACCCATAATTCCAGTAAAATTTCCAGAAAAGTTACAAAATTCTGTTACCATGTTAAAGTACACTTTGTGCTGAAAAAAACAATGTATAATATTCCTGATTTACTGCAAGGTTTCCTTAGTCTAAAGCGATTGAGGGCAAAATCCTGAAAATTCTTCTGGCAGTTAATGCAAAAAAAAATGAAAATCTCCTGGCAGTGAAAGGGTTAAAGGTAGAAGTGTGTCCTATCTAATAAAGGACACTTGTATGGAGACCACAGTTCCCCCACAGTTCCCCTTTAATGTGTTCACCCAGCTTTACAGATGGAAAAACCTAACTGACTTTTATAAAGAGGAACAAGGCATCTCAACTAATACAACTAAAAGTCGGGGTTACATTAATTTGAGGTTATCTTTTTTATTTGTTTTAAATGTTTTGTTCAGATCGGTAGCACTTCTAGTTTATGAATTTGTAATTTTTCCTAAGGAATGCTCCACGGTTCCACACAGTTTATAAATAGAGATGGGATCCGGTTCCGACTCGGACCCAGATCCGACACGGAACACCTCGGTTCCGAAATCCGAATGATCTGTCCGGATCGTCCGGATTTCTGGACTTCGGAGTGCATTTTTTATCAAATGTTCGAGGCTATTTTCGATAATTTTCGAAAATAGCCTCGAACATTCGGTAGTCCTCGAAAACACATTCAGAAACTCAAAAGTAGTCTCTGGTCGTATTTTTGAGGATTATCGAACGTTCGAGGCTATTTTCGAAGATTATCAAAAATAGCCTTGAACATTCGATAATATTTAAAAAATAGCTCCGTTTTCGGATTTTTGGATCTTCGGGTTTTTCCCTGAGATCTGGGAATCCGAAAACGGAACGAAACTGGTGAGTTTCGGCTATCTCTATTTATGAAGTGAAGTTTATTAGAGGGTATTTCTGATATTGTCTAATTCTAATAGAATCTCCCTCCCCCCATTTTTTTTTATGATAAAACTGACAAACTGCATATGGATGAAAGACGTCCCAGTGGGACTTTAGACCAATAAAAGATACTTTAGATATAACCACAATGGATCAAATTATGTGCACTTGTGACTTGAAGCCATTGATAGCCTCCTGCCAAACTACACTTTATAACACACAGATTTCTTTTATTAAATGTGTCATTGTAAAATTATATTAATGCAAAACCAATTTGTCGTGCAACTCCACCCAAATATTTGTTCCCCCCTCCCCCCAAAAATGATGTGACCTAAAAATACAACTAGTATTGGTACACATTAGTAAAGACAACATCTCTAATAACAGACTTGGAATACCAGTTTATCCGATATCTAGATAAAATTTTTTCCATTTTTTGTACCTTCCAAGCCTCATTCCAGAAGCCTATTAAATTAATGAGATAGAAGACAGTTCTACAACAGTCAACTTGTTATTGTTATATAGCACAACTGCCATTACAATGTGCTTGGCTTTCTCCCGGGACATTTAATTTCCGCTCTTCAAATGAGCTGCAAAGCTGTGAAGCCTGGCAGTGTTCTTTCTAGACACTCTGCGATGCAGATAATGAGTGTACTGATAGGTGCCTGGGAGACACTGATGGCGCTGAGCACAGCTATGGTCTGATAATATTTTATGCCAGTACTGTCACAGTGGAACCACAATCATTCCTGAAGGAATGGTTCATCTTTATATGTACTACAGCAGCTGTCACCTAAATGGCTAATGTTGAGGCAAAAAAAAGTCATAGTGCAAGGAACAACTGTTACAATAATTCTCAGGACATTGTTCCTATTATAAAGAAAAAATTGACTTTTTTTATGATTTTGGGTGATTGCAAGTGTACTTGTAGGAACCCCTTGTCTGTAATAAAACTGGCCAGGTCTAAATAAAAGAGCAATCTAATTAAAAGGCATTGGAGGTACATTATCCAATATACTAATGAACATCTTTATTTCATGTTATTGTTTTACATTACCTAGAATCTCCTCTTCATGGTACTGACAATAAAAAAGGGCAACTGGAAAGAAGGAATCTTTATATCACTTACAGTATAGTTATGATACCTATTAGATGCCTTGGTTAATTTGATCTTAATGCCTATGATTAAGGACCGTGAGGTCCGAAACGTGTATGGTGAACATTGATAAAGGATCGTGAATTCAGCAGCAAGTGGCCGTTTTCCTGGTTCCTAGTGATTTTGATTTGTGCGGATCTCTCTTTTCATTGATGTTGATCTCATTCCTTTAGCGCCTTGCGACGGGCTTGGGGCTTCTGGCAGCCGAGCTACCTGGACTGTTTGGTAAGCACTTACAGTACCTGTAATAAGTCTACACATTGTGCACAGTTTCATGAAGGGAAAGGTTTGGGGTATTATATACCTGGGCCACCTTTTACACTAAGTAAGAGTTTGTGCGATTATTTTACACTATATATATGAGTACAATATGAAGTTGAGCCCACATTTCCATCTTTCTATTTTTGTATATCATGTTATTTTGTTCTTAACAGGGAATCCAAAGGGACTTGCCTCATATTGGCAATGTGTATGGGCACCCTAACAAATAAACTATCACCCCCCCTAATAAGAGTATTTTTTTTGTAAATCCTGCAATAAGGGTGACCACATTTGGATATCTATGTTTGGCTACTACAGTAATAAAATCTGTAATTAATAATTAGAATTTGTTAATGCAGCATATTTCTTAAATTCTCTTTTTGAGATATCAGAAAACATGTGCATTAATGCATTAAAGGAATAGTTCACTTTTTGAGTGCACTATTCCTTTAAGATTAGAAGAAAAGAATTTTCATCTTCAGATTAGGAGAGGTTTCTTTACAGTGAGAATGTTTAAACTGTGGAACTGTCTTCCAGCAGATGTGGTAATGGCAAGTTCACTGAATAGCTTTAAATGTGGGCTAGATAAGTTTCTAAAACTAACTCTGACCTTGATTTTTGCCTAACCCTTCTGTACCCATTCCCTGCCTCGTTGATTCACCTACTGTGATCTGACCACTTGCTCTGTCCCTGAATCCTGCCTACTGATTGGGTACCATGCTGTTGTCCAGCCCTTCCTAGTTGTGCCCTGTCCATCTAGTGCATTCCTGGTATTACCGGCCTCAGCTTAGAAACACTGCAGGTACTCCCAGGTAGATGTTACAAGTCTACCGGCAAGTGGGGCTTGTCTATTGGTGAAGCAGGTGGTGTTAGATCAGGGTATCTGGGATGAAGAAATACACAGGAATCTGGAATGTCACATGTGGATTGTAAAATCAGTATGCATTTGTTTAGTGTATTTTTTAGTAAAGTCTTTCTTGTACTGTAAGGTATCTAACAGATGGTTTTTAACCAATTGCAGTTGTGTGGGTAATATTTTAAAAATTTGCATTGTCTTTTAGTCCTTTAAGTTTAGTGCTTTGGCAACAAGGTTCTTCAGAGGGCTATTAAAAATCCGCATTGCTAGGAAACAGTGAGGTAAAAATTGAGGGTCTCACTCCAAAAATAAATATGCAAAATTATTGGTGACCACACATCAGAAATTCACAATGTTTCAGGGTGGGTAAACATGCCCCCTTCCACGGTTACCCCTTGAAATGTGCGTATATACTATAAGTGACTATTATAATAGCTATAAATATAATCACAATCCAGCATTTTACTGATCTTATGAATAAACGGGATAACCTCTATCCAAAGCCTTGTGAGGCCTGTGTCTTATTTCAGTAGGTTATATTTTCATGTCAATAGTTGTATATAAACAGGTAAAGTCTCATAAGACATCATACACTAATTAACCTGTTTTTAATTTTGGCCTGGAAAATGGTGTTGCTGAGGAACCATGTATTCACCATATGTATAATGTATGTATAACACAGCACTGTACATTATCAAATACAGACTATACAAACAAGGGGAGTGTTTAGTTGAAAGCATTAGCAGATGTATCTAATAGACTAACCTAAGGCTGTAAATATGAAATATTTCCTAAAGTTCTAAAATAAAACAAGCAAGCAGAAAAGGGAAAATACAGGATATAAGAGTAATGATATTTTCATAAAAAACTATTTAAAAAATGTCAAACCCCAACATATATTTTAGTTTCTTACATTTAGTATAGTATAGTATTTGAGGTTGAATAAAGACATACGTCCATCAAGTCCAACCCATCTAGCAATATCCTCATTTCCTGCCTAACTGTTGATCCAGAGGAAGGCAAAAAAAACCCACCAAATTTATGAAGGGGAAAAAATTACTTCCTGACTCCAAGTGGCAATCATAAATTTTCCCTGGATCAACTCTACATTATGTATCAATACCAGTAACTTGCAACATTCCTTGTTTGCAGAAACTCATCCAGATTTTTTTTTAAACTGACCAATGAACCTGCCATAACAATGTCCACTGGAAGACAGTTCCATAGCTTTACCGTTCTCACAGTGAAAAACCCTTTCCGAACTTGAAGCCTAAACCTTTTTTCTTCAAGTCTTAAGGGATGTCCACGTGTCCTCTGACATGCTCTATTGGTGAACAATGCCCCAGATAGTTTATTGTATGGTCCGTTAATGTATTTATACACAGTAATCATATCCCCACGCAAGCGCCTTTTCTCCAGCGTACATAATTGTAACTTTTCCAGTCTCTCTTCATATTCAAGCTCCCCCAATCCCCTTATTAATTTAGTTGCCCTTCTCTGAACCCTTTCCATTTCAAAGATGTCCTTTTTGTACACAGGATTCCAAAATTGCACTGCATATTCCAGATGAGGCCTTACCAATGCTTTGTAAAGAGGGAGAATAACATTTTCCTCCCTTGAATCCATACCTCTCTTTATACAAGACAATACCATGCTGGCTCTGGCTGTTGTCGCCTGGCACTGCTTGCTACCTTTAAGTTTGTTATCCACCAAAACTCCAAGATCCCTTTCCAACAGGGATTCACTTATCACAGAGCCATTTATAGTATAAGTAGCACACGGATTTTTAAGTCCAAAATGCATCACCTTACATTTCTCAATCTGCCACTTAGCAGCCCAATGTGACAATCTATCTAGATCCCCCTGCAACGATTGCACATTCTCTGAAGTTTTTAATTTGAATTAGTTTTTAATTTGAATTTCCCATAGGAAACCGCACGATCGACTGTGATTTACTGTCACGTCCAATCGTCCATTTGCCCAATTCAGAAGAACTCGTGACTGACATTGGTCGTGGTGGCAGCCAAAAGTGCCACAGATTTTTCACCCCAATTGAACGATACATGGAAGTATCGGTCCATTGGGCCGAAAAATCTGCCTGTGTGTACCCTACCTAAGGAGCATCGGCTTGCATCAGGTTTGCATCCAATTCAATACACATTAAGTTTTTTGCTACGAGCGCAAAACGTAGCTTTAGAAGTATTCCATCTGATGGATTTTGCACTAATTTTTACCATTACGGTAAGTATAGCATCTCCCTGATAATAACGTATAAGTAATCTATCTTGTTTGAAAAAAAACTAAAGAAGAACTTTCCATGTAATTGGGATGATAAAATACTAAAATGTCATTTTAGCACATTTCCTTACAGTTTAGCATGTTTCTTTGCAGCTGGTGATATAAGCCAAATTCAAATCTATGAGGCTAGTGCAAAATGAACATTTGGCCAGCCAGAAGGTGAAATCAGCAGCAAAGTGGCTTGACGAACAACACTAACAACTGCATAAATTTTTTATGATATGACTTGGCTTCATGCTATGTTTAAGTCAACATATTAAACCAAGTGTATGCATTGGAGCAGAAGAATGTAGCATGTTTTGATGCAAATATTGTAAACCTACTGAAATGGAGACAGGCCCATTTGACTGAAATTTGAAGGTTGTGCAACATTTAAGGGTTACGTGTGTATAAGTGACCTGTATCTTTAACTAAGTGAATGGTTGTGTTTCAGGAGCAGTGACTACAATATGGGTCAGTTTTTATCTGCAGTTAAATGGCAATTAAAGGGCAAGTGTTTCAGTTTTGGGCCATAATCTACAACCTGCTTTTCCTTTAATAAATAAATGCTGACTCGCAGAAAAGTCAGAATTTTTTTCAAGGACAAAACTTTATCTTTTAAGATGAATATTTCATTGTGATTTGATTGACAGTTTGTGTAAGAAACTCTGGGATTCTGCCATTTTGTTGTCAATCACAAATAAATCTTATTTCCTTTTTGCTGGACTCATTGGATCTTATAAATTACTCAAAGTTTTGCCAAAGCTACCAAGGCACACAGAGAAAATATTTATGTTTTTGTTATATTTCAAGCACGTCTGGCTTTAGCGGCTTAGCTTCATTATTTATCATAGTCAGAATCTACAAATCACATCTAATTAGACTTAGAGAAGTGATTGGATTTCTAATTAAGTCACACTGGAAACAATGTGCAATCAGTAAATATTCTGACTAGGTACATTTTAAAGATCAACTCTTGGGCTTTTTGCTGATGACTAGACACCAATGTCATTAAATTTGTTGGTGGCAAGCACATTTTAAAGTTAACAGCTTCTTTAAATAGCGGTAATTAGGAAGGATCTTGAAATATTTAATCACGTTTGTCCAATTAGCGTGCAATTAAGCAATGGCGTGGTATGGGACAAGCAGTCTGTTACTGTGTCTGCTAAAGAAGGATCCCTTTGAAATGTTGCTGTTTTTATTTATTGATATGTAAAAATCAGTGTATGGCTGTAATTTCCAATTTAACTGAAACGCCATGCAGATGGTCTGACTGTTTTCTTAATCGAGTGTTAAAAGGAATTAAAAGAGGCCACTTACCTGAGTATGATTCATTTAGAGTCAGGAAATATGTTTTACTCGTGCATTTAATTACAGTGACTATTGATGTTGGTTAATGTGTCTGTGGATATATATAATGTATCATTATAAGAAACCCAAAATGTAAATAAGCTTTTGAAAACAGATTCTTCTTAATCATACAAGTAGGTCATTACTTCATTGGCACTATATTATTGGCACTACTACAAGGATAATAACAATTCTATTTTATGAGAAGATATAAGAGTTAAGATCTATAGTCTTCAGCACTTCAGCATTCCTCAGCTCCCAACTACTTTAGCTACTGTTGAATCTAAAGTTTACCTGCTTGAGTCTAAAGTTTACAACCCCCCTCCCCCCGTACTGTGACACAAATAAAAACACATTTTAGCCCAATCAACCACTCATATGAAATTTCGGTTGAATTTTTTACAAAAAAAAAGCATCAAATGAAAAATGGATCAGACACGGTGAAAATTTCTAAACATCATGTTTCAGCCAATCACTTTCACGGCTGCTGGTCGAGCCCTTTCTGCTTGCTTCCATGCACGGAAAAGGCACGAGAGACCAGCAGAAGGCAGCGAGGAACGAGGGCTGGTAAGTATGTCCAGGGGCCAATTTAAAAGATATAAACCTAGCAGGTCTAGGTCTAGGTTTTGGGGGGTGATGTACTAAATCTGAAATTTTTGTTGGAGGGGTGAACATGCCCTTTAATATATTATTGTGAGTGTTGTTGTAACAAATAAAATGTTGCTATTATCCAAATATGTGTGAAGTGTGTTCTCATTCATCCAGGTCATGGTATATCTATTATATTCAGTTAGATCAACTGGACTTAAAATTTAGTTCTTGAAGATGTTTCGCTAGTCATCCGACTGGCTTTCTCAACTTTCTCTCTTCTCCGTAATCCCAAAAAAATTTAAATCTATTCTTAGTTACACAATCTAGGCTATTTTTCATTTTATAGGTTTACTGCAAATCGTCATAGAAAAAATATATAAATAAACTTAATCAGGTTTCTCTTGGTAAATATCAAACTGATTTGAGAGATCAATCTCTGCATTTTGGTAAATTACAAGATCAATTTATTTTCTGTTTGAAGTGAGGTGATATATTTTGGCAGATTTTATTGATTCATAAATTTTAAACCAGTGGCTTCCAATTGTCTTAAGTGCAGATTGTCATCATGCCTTTGAGAAATGCACTGACAAAATAAATGGGCAAGATCAATAAGGTTACAAGTAAGGCAGACAATCAGAATTGCTGTGGTGCATGTCTCCAATTTATTACTGTTATGTACTGTTATGTGGACAGGGCTCATAGCCTCACTTGTGATAATGTTTCCAATATCTTTTTTGCAGTAGTGTCTAAACTAATCGCACTACATAAAAACATAACAGTAATTTGGAAAATTTAAATGTTTTTTTACATTCAGAATTGTCTAAAATTAAAATTAAAATAAAAATTGACCTACCGTATATACTCCAGTATAAACCGACCCGAGTATAAACCGAGGTACCCAATTTCAGCTAAAAATCCTAATAAAAGTTGTTGACCCGAGTATAAACCGAGGGTAGAAATGCCAACTCACTTGGCATTCAAGATGTTTGGAAACTACAACCCCCAGCATGCTTTATTCCTGGGGTTTGGAATTTCCAAACATCTTAATGGCCAAGTGAGGGTGGCATTCAAATGTTTGGAAACTACAACTCCCAGCATGCTTTATTAGCTGGGAGTTGTAGTTTCCAAACATCTTGAATGCCACCCTCACTTGGCATTCAAGATGTTTGAAACTGCAACTCCCAGCTAATAAGCATGCTGGGAGTTGTAGTTCCCAAACATCTTGAATGCCCCCCTCCCCCTCCCACCCAGTTCAGTTTGTACCTGTGGGCTCTCTTCTCCCTGTGGGCTCTCTTCTCCCTCTGGGCTCTCTTCTCCCTCGGCTCTCTTCTCCCTCTGGGCTCTCTTCTCTCTGGCTCTCTTCTCCCTCTGGGCTCTCTTTCTGGCAGGCATTCCGGCAGCCGCGCGCGCATTCCTGTACTGGCGCGCCGCTGACGTCACTGCCCGGCGCCGGGCAGTGACTCAGACCGGCGCGCCAGTACAGAAAAAGATCGCGCGGCTGCCGGAGCCCAGGTAAGCTCCTGACTCGAGTATAAACCGAGTCCGAGTTTTCAGGCTGATTTTTCAGCCTGAAAAACTCGTTTTATACTCGATTATATACGGTAAATATTACAGATATTTATATAAGATTTAAAAAAAAAGTTTTTCAAATCTATTATAATCCACTACGTATGGGGGTTTGTACTGTCATGCAAATAACCGAACCCTTAGGAATTCCTGTTTATAAAATGCTTAGAATTCTTACCTGGTTATAAACAATTATAATATTTTTTGCTTATTAACTGGTTTGCATCAGTATTTTGTCCTTTCATTATCTACATTAACAAACTTCTCTCTTTAATTTTAAAAATTTTAAAGCTTCTAGTCTAAAACTCGTAATGACCATAATACGAATACCAATACAAATAAGTCAATAATGAAAACCCTATGTGCTGCTGCTCCTATACGAAATGATATTGGGAGGTAGGAATAATCAATCCAACCTCCCTGCCCCAGGTACATCTACTTTTTAAAAAGTTTGTTTTTAGACTGTAGTTGTCCAATAGAGCACCACACAACAATTTGGGAAAACATATAATAATTTGGTATTTATCAAACAAAATGTTTTTTTGTGTCTGCACATAAGATAAATATCCTTGCATATGGGCAATAAAAAAATGAAAAGGAATATAACATTGAATATAAGCATACTTATATATTTAAAGTTGATCCTGAAAAGGGTTCAGTTAGCATTTTTCAGAGTCTTCCTTTATAGATAATTGAAAACCACATCATTTAGGTTTAGCCTCTTAAAAAATATTTATAAACAGGAACAGTAAACTGGTAAAAAAAAAAAACCACAGCCAAGTGGGGTTGTTTTGATGTTAAATACCATTGTATGCTGCAAATCTACATGATATTTGTATTGGACAAATACAAATGCTACTTTTTTGCTGATCTATCCCCTATCAAATTTGAAAATTCTTAAGCTGGTAACACACAGGAAAGATTTTTGAAAAGTGACAGACAGGATTTAAGATCCTGTCTGTCATTTTTCAAAGATCAGGATACACACAGTCCTGAAACAGCATAGGGAGGACGTTTGGGACTGTGTGTTTCCCTCGACCACGGCTTACTCCTTCCATAGGGAGTCCACTGCGGCTGAGGGAAATTTACGGTTTTCCCAAACAACCGCCCAGCCAACCTGAACATTCGGCGGTCGTATGCTCATTCAGGAAAGCTGCCACACACCGTGCCGATAAAGCCACTATATCATCAGAGCCCTGATACATTTCAGCCATCATTCAACTACTCCATTATCATAAATAAAAACATCCCTCTGCAATATCTTGGAACCTGTAATAAGATTTATACAGTTACCTCAGTGAATAGAAAATAATAAAATCCCTAGTCTTTTTTTTTTGTTTAATATTTTATTGAAATTTTAAGAGACCGAAAAACAATAAAAATAATAAAAACAGAATAAAATCAGTTAAGTAAAACATCTTATGGTAAGTATGGGATTAGCTATGTCATAGTTCCTGAACTTAAAGAAATTAATTCAAACTCATAGATCATATGCATCATATGAATGAAAGTTCTCGAAGGTCTCATACAGTACACAAAAGAACAAATGCAGATTCTACATATAGAACAGTAGCACACATTAGTTTGTCAATAAACATACTGTACATAAACTAGAGTTTGCTATTGTTTTATGTACATTTCTTCGTGTGTATACTTGTATACATGTATGTATGTATGTACTTACCTTACAGCCACACCCCTGAATCACCAACATAACGGCGACGCCCTCTAAAAGGGCTGACGCCCATGAAGTCCAGTTTGACCAATAAAAATCCTGCACGTCACTTGCAGAGTGTGATTCCCAATTCAGTAACTCACATGAAGAGCCTGGGCTCTTAAACAACACAGACACAGAGTCCACTTCAGTGACACAACAATAGCGTAATGTACAGCTACACAACTCTGAGAGCTGCACACACAGAACAACAGATTCTATAACAGAGGGAACGAGACATCTGTAACACATTACAATTTGCTCCTGGAAGGTTTCAAATATTAACCCTGGAAAGACTATGTTACTATTGGAGATATGAATGATATTTATATACAAATATAAACCCTGGAAAGACTATGTTACTATTGGTGATATGAATGACATTTGTGGTTATTGTCATGCTAGGAAATTGAAAGCAGAGCCTCCTGGAATGGGAAATCGCTGTCATGGCCACACTCCCAAACATGTCACAGTCACGCTCATATCTCAACCATCAAGGCCACGCCCCCAAAGATAACTGCCATGCATTGCAACCAGGCCCCTAAATGTTGTGACCACGCTACCAGATATTGTAGTTACCCCCCCCAAAAAAACCAAACCATTATGGTCCGGCCCCATACATCATGGCCACCCCCCCAAACATCCCAGGTCTGTTCCCGAATCAAACCCACATACACAAACATCCCCAAAAATCCCCCAAAACATTTTGATCTGCCCCTAAACATCACAGGCACACCCCCAAACAAGACACACACACCCTGAAATGGCACGGCCACGCTTTGAAACAGGGTGGCCATGTCCCCAAATATTGCGACCACCAAATGTCACGTCCCAGCCTCTTGGACACCACAACATCACAGACACGACCCAGACTGTCCACACCCTAGAATGCCGTGCCCCCACCTTACCGCAACATCACAGACATGCCCCATCCACCTATTCAAACCGGGACAGCTGGGGGGTATGGACTACACAGGAATTACCTGCACTTTCCACCTGTCTCTTCCATCTAAGCCAAACACACACCTGTACGTAATACTTTACCCACCCAGTGTACACAGGCAACGCCACTGCTAGTATTCTATTATATATGGATCATATAATAACATATATATTCTCTACTTGATATCACCTTTACATAATTTTTGTTAATGTATATTCATAGAAATACCTTCTGTTTTACTTTCCATACTGAGAAATCCTCCTCTATCATTGGCACTGGATTATCATTAGTGTCTTTCAGAGGCAGAACTGTGACAATGACGCCAGGTTTGACAGAAATATAAATGTGTATGGAAAGGTCCTATAGAAGTCAAACTAGCGCCATCAGTTACTGGTTCCTTTACTACAGCAGGAGCCAATAACACTGGACCATGTATGGGCGTATTGAATAATCACTCTGTATTAAGAATATATGGAACAATCACTCCTTGCAATGATTGGTAAGCTTTACATACACAAACATTGATACACTCAATACACTACTATACAAACATGTGCAGCAAACTCAAATATACCGCTACATATATTCATTTACATATACAGTATATACTACATTTACATATACATATTCTGCTACACACATTCACACATATACACTATTAACTTATACATACACACACTACTACATACAGTTATGCACATTGGTACATATACACTGTTACAACACACTCACAAATACATGCACGCACGCATGCGCGCACACACTGTTGGATGACTATCTGTCCTCATAGTCATATAAAGTTGCAAATCAACTATACAACCACCACCAGGATCTCTCAATGTCCCTCCTCGTGGTTGTGTTTGAAAATTTATGTAAAAGGTTTTCTGAACTATTAATTTTATCCCATATAGCCAGTGAGTCCATGATAGTCTGGGTTATTAATTTTTTTCTATCTTTACTCTCAGTCCATAGAATTGATATTGGGTGTTGTGGTAACATAATTTCTCTCTCTATATCCACCCAGTCCTGGCTATTGTCTCCCGCTACCCACTGTGCGGTCTGTGCCATTCTGGCCACTATATAGTAATTATATAGATTCGGTAGTCCAAATCCTCCTTTCGATTTTTGTCTGGAATGTCCCTCCTCTTGCTCACTAAGGGCCATATTTGTAAAGGAAGGGTATCACTTTTTAGCGATACCGTGCCTTTAACAATCGGTAAAATGATTGTTAAACTGATCGTTAATTTCCAATTGGTTTAAAGATCGTCATTGTACATTTACAATACGATCGTTAGTTACTGATCGAAAATCTACGATAATGAAATCGAAGATTTTCGATCCCCATTCTACGATCACGATCTTTCAATAACTAAGAGATACCGCAGGTCTATAAATACAGCCCTTTGCTTCCTCACAGTGTAGTAGATATAGTAATGAATGTACATTCAGTCTAAGCAATCACCTCAGGCAGCTGCAGGGTTAATGTTGATACAGATCTCTATGCTGCTGTCAATCACAGGGCCGACTGGATACATTTTTGAAACAAACAAATGCTGCTTCTCACTCACAGCTCAATTAACAATGTAACAATCTATGTACCAGCTTATGGGACAATCTATGGGCACCAGAAGAAGTAAACCGCTGACAGCACTGAGCAGGCAGAAAGGGGGGATACCAGACACTAGCATCCCCCCCAAAAACACGCCACTGGCATTGGCCTGCCTATTCCAAGGGAATAATGTGAGGGTTTCTAGTTATTCCCTTATATAGCCAATAGTCCGCAAATGTCCTATGTATCCCTAGTAAGAATCCTGGTGTAGAAAATGGGGGATTACCGGAAGGAAAATCTGTCAGTGTGCACGACTAATTAAATTGGCCCCATACTGCGTCTATGTCCTTTAGGGATGTCCATAATAGAGAGGAAGAATGTATTGGGACTACAAATGTGTTTTTTATTATTATGTGACTCTATGGGGCATATTTATAAAGCAACGAAAATAGCGCCAAAAAATTACCGCTGCACATCGCGGCCGTGAAAATAGCGCTATCACCGTATTTATAACGGCGAGCGCCATTCCCGCGATATGTATCGCGGCCACGATGTGTTGCGGTAATTTTAAGCCCCTTCGCGGCGATACTGTATAGTATCGCCGCGATACTATACAGGACTTTCCTGACGCCTCTCCTAAGGGAGCGGGGCATACGCCCACAACCCCGCCCACCCCCCACACTTCCCAGCAGCCCCTCCCAACCTGTTCCCCGTTCGCGGCAATCTCGGAACGGGAGGCTAGGAGGGGCTGCTGGGAAGGGGCCGCAGCAGGTGGTCGCGACCACCCGCCGCGCACCCCTTCCCCAGCAACCCCTCCAAGCCCCCCGCCCCGGCCGCTCCCGGGGAGGGGAATGGAGGGAGCCGCTGGGAGGGGTGGAGGCTCCCTCCAGCAGGACCCTGAGAAGGGCCTTTTGGGGCTTAGAGGTCCCGCAGCTCGAACCGGGACCCCCTCCCCGGCCCTATCAGGGCCTTTGCGGCACTTATAAGTGCCCTTGCGACCCTGACAAGAGCCCTTTGGGGCTTAGGGGTCCCGCAGCTCGAACCGGGACCCCCCTCCCCGGCCCTTGTAAGGGCCCTTGCGGCACTGACAAGTGCCTTTGGCGGGGGTCCCGCAGCTCGAACCGGGACCCCCAGTGTGCGGCTCTTAAAAGAGCCCTTGGGCGGCGTCTTCTTTCTTCCAGTCCTGGCGACACCAGCTCCGCCGAGGCAGCCGACCCCTGAGGCGCCGGCGACCTCAACGAGGCCGATGTTGCCAGCGTCTTGATCCGACGCGACGTCTTCAGGCTGGCGACACCAACCCCACTCAGGTCGCCGATGCCAGGCAGACTCACTGCGGTCGCCAGTGAGCCCGCTGGCACCGCCGGCCTCAGCGGAGCCAATGTTGCCAACCACTTCTTTCTTCTTTCTTCAGCCATCTACGCGGTTCCGTGGCGGAAAGCTCCTCTTTATATAGGTTTGCAGAAATCCATAATCCGTTTCTGATTGGTCAATTTTTTAATACTTGCTTTACATGCTTTACATTAACCAATCAGATTTCTGGAAAGTTCTGAAATCTGAACCATAAAAAATTGACCAATCAGAAACGGATTATGGATTCTGAAATCTGAACCATAAAAAATTGACCAATCAGAAACGGATTATGGATTTCTGCAGACCTATATAAAGAGGAGCTTTCCGCCGCGGAACTCAGATGCCATCGCAGTAGATGGCTGAAGAAAGAAGACAAGAGCGGTTGGCAACATCGGCTCCGCTGAGGCCGGCGGTGCCAGCGGGCTCACTGGGGCCGCAGTGAGTCTGCCTGGCATCGGCGACCTGAGTGGGGTTGGTGTCGCCAGCCAGAAGACGTCCCCAAGGGCTCTTTAAAGAGCCGCACACTGGGGGTCCGGTTCGAGCTGCGGGACCCCCGCCAAAGGCACTTGTCAGTGCCGCAAGGGCCTTACAAGGGCCGGGGAGGGGGTCCTGGTTCGAGCTGCGGGACCCCCAAGCCCCAAAGGCACTTGTCAGTGCCGCAAGGGCCCTTATAAGGGCCGGGGAGGGGGGTCTCGGTTCGAGCTGCGGGACCCCTTAAGCCCAAAGGGTCTTGTCAGAGCCGCAAGGGCACTTGTAAGTGCCGCAAAGGCCCTGATAGGGCTGGGGAGGGGGGTCCCGGTTCGAGCTGCGGGATCCCTTAAGCCCCAAAAGGCCCTTCTCAGGGCCCCGCTGGAGGGAGCCTCCACCCCTCCCAGCGGCTCCCTCCCTTCCCCTCACCGGGAGCGGCTGGGGCGGGGGGCTTGGAGGGGTTGCTGGGGAGGGGGTGCGCGGTGGGTGGTCGCGACCACCTGCTGCGGCCCCTTCCCAGCAGCCCCTCCTAGCCTCCCGTTCCGAGATTGCCGCGAGCGGGGAACGGGTTGGGAGGGGCTGCTGGGAAGCGGCGGCGGGTGGTCTCCGCCGCCGTGGGGGGTTGTGGGCGGGGTGGGCATGTCTCCCGGGGCGGGTGCGACCACCCGCCGCGGGTTGCCTGCCCATTCCCGCCGCGGGAGGCTAGTATCGGCTCAGGTGGCGAAGTAAAACAGCCGATACTAGCAGAGCGAAACCAGTACCGCCGCTTTATAAATAGAAGCGGCGGTAACAGGTAAGTATCGCCGTGAAGGGTTAACGCTTCGTTAAATTTTCGCGGCCGTTTTCGGACATTTATAAATCGCATTAAACGCGATTTATGCGTTAATGTCCGCGAAAACGGCCGCGAAAAGTTAACGAACCTTTATAAATATGCCCCTAAATATCGCATGGGCCAGTCTGGCAGCTCTTTAATACCGAAATATTACTAGTGAAGCAAACCCACCTTTATCTTTGTGTCTAGCCAAATTTACAATGGCTGCTCTTGAAATTATCAGTTAATAAAAATAGGATCAATGTAGCTTTTTCTAATGCACTGCCTAATGGTCTGTGTCCATCTGACTGAATTCCCCCTAACTTTTCTCTATACTTAAATGTGCTGAAGGTATACTGTATTATGCCTCCAGCACAACAATTTCACTGCGGCTAGATCACTAAAGGTTCGTACACACGACCCCCGACGGCCGAGCGCTACACGCAATGAACGTCCGTTTTGCCCGAGAATCGTCTGTGTGTATGCGTTCGGTTGGCGGTCGCTCTGTGATCTGCCTGGCGGATCGGCGAATGACCCCTGACCAAACGCATACACATGGAAGTTTCTCGGTTGAAAAGGACGTCTGTCGCGTGTAGGTTGCTCGCTCTGAAATTGAGCGTGTGTACGAACCTTTAGGGTCAGACAAAAGCATTTAAAAGCTTTCTCTCTATATATACATCATTAGCATACACTGTTCCTGTCTAAAATCTTGGTTCTTCATTCATACTCCCACCACAAAACCACCACAAAAAACTCCCACAACCACCAAAAACCACGCCAAACCCCGTTACATCATTACATAACTGCAAATTGATTGTGGGTTTTTTTTTTTTTATCCCTTTAATTAACTTTAAGGGCTATGCCACACTAGTGCGTTTTTCGCACGCTCGCGTACGCGTTTTGCACACACGTTCGCTCCCGCGATTTTCGCTAACATGGAAATCGTGGGAATGCGGCAAGCATTTTTTCACGCAATCGTTAGCGTTTTTTGCTTTATAGATAGTGAAAACGCAAATGCGAAAATAACACGCGCTAACGCGTGCGCGCTTGATGCTTTGTAGTGTGGCTTCAGCCTTAGGGTTCAGGAGTAGGCTAAAAAATAATTAGGGTTATTCAATAAAAGTTCTTATCATAAAAAATGGTGCTAATTTTGCCCCAACCAAACAGGTGTTAGCTTTTAAATGTTAAATAAGATCTGATTGGTTGGGGCAAAATTAGCACAATATTTAATGATTCAAACTTTTATTGAATCTCCCCATGTCTTTATTCAACCTCCAATACTATGTAACCAACAACAGCCATCACTACACTACTGATACTTCTACAGACTACCTACAAGATGCTGTGTTTATCCCCACAGTGTGTGGCTAGCTACCTGCATTCTTATTGTAGTAATCTATAAGGTGAACTATTATGGACAAGAAAACACGTTACTGCAATGTCTAATGGAGTTTTAGAATTTCTGCAAAGAAAAAAAAGTGATACCAATTATCATTGAACACTTTAGTGTTTAGGGAACTATTCACTGTACAGGCAACAAAAATACAGTAATGGGTTAATGCAAATAGCTAATAGAAATCATGCTTGTATAGATTTCAGTGTTTAGAAGGACAAATGTAAGTTTAGAAATCCCCAATGGTGCAATTCTTGGAATATATGATTGTTTTGTTCTTTAAGACTCAATAACCACCCACAATACTCAACGTACGTACTCAAGGCGCACTCCTGTATATAGAGGTAAAAATCTTAGAAATATATTGGTAAATATTGATATACAGTATTCACGAGAAAAGGGAACACCAATTGTGGATGTGGATGTGATTTATATATAAACTTTTATTATACTTAACTTATTTGTGCCTTTTTTATGTGTATTTACCTACGGGGTACTACTTTTGTTTATATACTTTATTTATCTCAGTATACAGAAATGTGATGTGCTAAAGGAGCAAGCGTAGGGATTAATATACCCCAACTAATATTGTGCTAATGTGACTAGTTTAACAGACAACTTGTTATATGATTTAGATAAAAACACTGCCTAATGTATTTAGACTAAAGTGCTAAACGATGTCTATAAACAGTTATTAAGTGATATATATAAAAAGACTCAAATATTAATATCAAATATTAAGAAGTATATAAAAGATGCAAAAATACACATTTACACTTCAATTAGATGGGTTAACCAATTTTAAAAGAACAGAAACCAGGACTTCTAAGTTACTGTATCCAAGGGGATGCGGTAAAAAATCATTCCAATGAAACATGATAGAGAACACATTTCATTCAGGCCCTTAGGGTCCAAGGTCTTTAGTATCTTAATCCAGGGGGCTTCGCTTTCAGTCGGGGCCCTTTCTCTGTCTATGCCCTCTACTGGCTTGACCTGATCTATGGCCATCCAGGGCCATAGATCTGTGGTTTGGCCCCTGGTTTGCCAGGGAGTGGTGGGCCTTCTTAAAATGTTGGGACACCGATAATTCCCCATGCTTAGTCACAGAACTGCTAGTTCCTACCTGTTAGGGATCGGTGTCCAGGGCTATTCAGATAGATTGCCTAGGATTGGCCATTGGTTCCCTTATACAGTTTTCCCCACATAGTATAAGCCACAGGGGCTTGTAATAATATATATTACATGGGTACTAAGACATGATAACCTATGCCTAATTATTATCTGATACCCTATGTGTAGGTGGGGGAAATACTTCCAGTTTACAACACAATTGGAGTCCGGGGGGTCCATTCGGTTGAGTATAACTTACATTATTTCTCTCCATTTTATGGTGGTATATGGTGTGCGCACACCGACGGAACTTTGTGATAATCCAGTGATTTACTGTTTCATATAGGGACATGTTTCCTGGACACCTTTTAGATTTAACCCTTTTTTAGCTGCTGATCTGGGCTCTTATCCTATAGTTACTCTTGATAGCGGATCTGTGGATTTTTTTATTGATAAATATATGTTACTTATTTAATGATACAGCACTTGGTTTTAGTTAATTAAACAATGTGTAGACATTGTGACTGGCCAGCTATACATTTTTGATGTGTATGGGTTTTTAGAGTACTGGGCTGACTTTTCTGTTGGCTAGAGGCTCTTTAGTAGAGGCGGATTGCACCTCAATGGTGATGGTGCAGCTGTTTTGGGGGAGAAGATGGCTAGGGGGTTGGAGGAGATTTTAAACTAGGTATGGGGGGGTATGTTGAACTACACAGGGGTAGATAGAGAAGTTAGGGATCAGGGGGCTATTAAAACAATGGAGGATGGAGAAGGGGGAGCATGAAGGATAAGGAGGCATGTACGACCATGTATGGAAGTAAATCAATTGATAATCTAAAATGTATGTTTACAAATGCAAGAAGTCTGGCTGGAAAAACTGGGGAACTTGAAATAATAGCTTTAAAGGAAAGGTATGATGGCTTAATGATTCACATGACTGGACAGTAAATATTGAAGGATACTCCTTATTTAGACGTGACAGAGTTAATAAGAAAGGAGGAGGAGTATGTATGTATGTTAAAAAGGAATTAAAGCCAAATTTTAAAGATGGAATAGATGGGGGAGTAAACGATATGGCAGAAACAATATGGGTGGAACTGTGTACAGGAAGCAAGAAGGTGGGTAAATTAATTGTTAGAGTATGTTATAAGCCGCCCAATGCAGGGGAGGAGGTGGAAATGAATCTCCATATGCAGTTGGCGAAGGCTGCTGGTATGGGGCATGTTCTGGTTACGGGGGATTTTAACTAAATGTCAGCAAATTGTGGATTCCCAACAGGTAAGTTGTGAGGTGCTCCCCCTGAGGCCTGTGCCACGTCAGGTAAACATCAAATCAATTTAGAATATGCAGGGAGGCACACTCAGGTAACGATCAATAGTAAACTTTCATTTATTAAGTGCTCAACATACAAGCCAGATACACAACGTTTCGGGGGGTCCAACCCCATCCTCAGATTTCAACTACCCTGACATAGATAGGAGTAAGGGAACTGCCAGAACCCCAAAAGGTATAAAGTTCTTAAATTTCCTATATGAACATTTTCTTTCACAGATAGTAGAAGTTCCTACTAGACAGAATGGGTTGTTGGATCTGGTGATATCTAATAACCCTGAGCTCATTTTGGAGATGAAGGTAATGGGAAGCTTAGGGAATAGTGACCATGATATAGTGTCATTTAATATAGGTTGCAAAAAACTAAAGTGCACTGGGTTAACAAAAACTTTTAACTTTAGGAAAGCTAATTTTATGCTGTTAGACTGGGGGGAATTGTTTCTAGGTAAAGATACAGAGCAGATGTGGACCACTTTTAAAGGGATATTAAACTATTACATTTCTAAATCTGTACCTTTAGGTAACAAGTGTGAAAAAATTAGGTCCAGTCCTGCATGGCTTAATGCTCATGTAAACAGGGAAATGGAAAAAAAGAACAGGCTTACAGGGAGTACAAAAGCTGTAATAAAGAGTACAGGAAAGCAATTAAACTAGCTAAAATAGAAAATGAATTACGGATTGCCGAACAAAGCAAGTCCAACCACAAAATGTTTTTTAAGTATATAAATGGTAAAAAGATGAGGACTGAGAATGTGGGACCATTTAATAATGGGGCTGAGGTGGTTGTAGAGGATGCCGAGAAGGGTAATCTGCTAAACTGTTTTCTTACATCGGTTTTTACTGTTGAGAATCCTTGTCCTTACAGCAGGGATTGTAATAATATGCAGGGAAGAAATGAAGAGTATTCACATTAGCTAACAGATGATATGGTACGGAAACAATTAGACAAATTTAATATCAATAAAGCCCCAGGACCAGATGGATTGCATTCTCGGATTTTAAAAGAGCTTAGTTCAGTTCTATCTAGACCACTGTTTCTCATCTTTTCAGATTCGCTTTGGTCTGGGGATGTGTCGCTGGATTGAAAAAAAGCCAATGTAATACCAATATTCAAAAAAGGTAGTCGTTCACAGCCTGGTAACTATAGACCTGTAAGTCTAACATCAGTGGTAGGGAAGGTGCTGGAAACTTTGTTACGGGATCATATCCTTGACTTTGTCTCCAGAGATCATCTTATTAGTAGTAGTCAGCATGGATTTATGAGAAATAGATCATGCCAGACAAATGTAATTGTTTTTTATGAAGAAGCGAGTAAGAAGTTAGATTTAGGCACAGCAGTGGATTTGGTATATTTGGATTTTGCGAAAGCTTTTGATACTGTGCCACATAGGCGACTAAAGTATAAACTGAGGACTGTTGGCCTTGAAGAAAACATTTGTTCATGGATAGAGAACTGGTTATTGGATCGCAATCAGAGAGTGGTGGTTAATGGAGCTACATCTATGTGGGCTAAAGTTCTAAGCGGAGTGCCTCAGGGTTCTGTACTGGGGCCACTTCTGTTTAATGTGTTTATAAATGACTTAGAAGGGGGCATTGAGAGCAAGATCTCAGTGTTGTTTGCTGATGACACCAAACTATGCAGAGCTTTGGAAACTTCAAATGATGTGCAAGTGCTGCAAGCAGACCTAGATAGATTATCAAAATGGGCAGCAGAATGGCAGATGAGATTCAATGTTGATAAATGTAAGGTGATGCATTTGGGATTTAATAATCCCTGTGCCACCTACACCATAAATAACTCTGTGTTAAGTGCATCTGTAATGAAAAAAGGTTTGGGGGTTCTGGTAGATAACAGACTTAGATGTAGCAAACAATGCCAGGTAGCAACGGCTAGAGCTAGCAAGATATTGTCTTGTATAAAGAGGGGAATAGATTCAAGAGATAAAAAAAATTTATTCTCCCTCTTTACAAGGCACTGGTAAGGCCTCATTTGGAATATGCGGTGCAGTTTTGGAATCACATATACAAAAGGGACATCTTGGAAATTGAGGCAGTTCAGAGAAGGGCAACTAAATTAATAAAGGGAAAGGAGGGGCTTGAATATGCAGGCAGATTAGACAAGTTAGGGCTGTTTACATTGGAGAAGCGACGTTTGCATCGGGACATGATAACCTTATACAAATATATTAATGGGCCATACAATAAACTCTCTGGTGCATTGTTTAGTAATAGGTCATATCAGAGGACTCGTGGACATTCCTTAAGTTTGGAAGAAAATAAGTTTCATCTTCAGGTTAGGAAAGGTTTCTTTACAGTGAGAACGGTGAAACTGTGGAACTCTCTTCCAGCAGAAGTGGTAATGGCAAGTTCATTGAATAGTTTTAAAAAAGGCCTGGATAAGTTTCTAAAACTAAAAAATATTGAGAATTACTGGTATTAATACATATAGATCTGGTTGATCCAGGGATACATTCCGATTGCCGTTTGGAGTCAGGAAGGAATTTCCCCCCCTTTTTAGCTGTTTTTTTTTTTTGCCTTCCTCTGGATTAACTGTTAGGTAGGGTTAAAAAAAAAAGAGGGTGAATAGGTTGGACTTGATGGACGTATGTCTTTATTCAACCTTAATTACTATGTTACTATGTGATTTATATCTAAACTTTTATTATACTTACCTTATTTGTGCCTTTTTTATGTGTAATTACCTACAGGGTATAAGTATATAAAATTTTCTAGGGACCTTAAATGGAGTTCCTAGTTGGCTATAGTTAATATTTTGAAAGGATTCCAAATCTGACCACGTTACATGTTCACAGAATTTCCCAACGTACAAATTAACTTTTTACCTTATGATCAAAAACTGTTATTTGTGATTTTATTTCTCATCCCTTGACTGTCATCTCACATGTGGAACAAATAAAGATTTCTTTAGATATACAAAAATATATGCCAATATGAAATGATTGCTAACAAGAAAATTCTCTTGGGGCAAATTTTAAGGTCATACAACCCCAAGCCATGATATCCTTCCATTTCTCATACTCTGCATAGCCAGCCTCCTGTATCCTTTGCCAAGCATTTAGACTCTAGAGCTTGGAGCTCTGGTATCAATTAAGTTTTGGAGTTTACAATTGAGCCTGTGATCGAATCAGAAACTATGCATTAGTATGTCACCTGATAAGCAAATTTACTATTTAAAAAAAATGAAACCTCTTTACTCCTCCTGATATAAATAACAGATACACAGAATCTAAAAAACAGTCAAATTGTATAAGGATAAAAAAGTACAAATTATATTCCTAGAAATGTGTATAGATTTGACACTATGGCAATGTTCACCAATAGAACATATTAGAGGACATATGAGCATTCTGTAAAATTAGATGAAAAGTTTTGTCTTCGTGTGTGTTAAGGGTAACAGTAAAACTGTGAAACTGTTTTCCAGAACATGTGGTGATAGCAGGAACATTAGTGAGTTCCAAGAGAGGAATGTAATTTAAAGAGAAATTTTAATTCCAACAGACGACTCCCGTATAAAATCGAGTATAAGTCGAATTTTTCAGGCTTTAAAGTAAGCCTGAAAACCTCACCTCGACTTATACTCATGTCAAATCCTAATTTAGATCCAAATTCTGCAATTGCAGATAGTTACCTGTAGGTGGCGCTGTGTTAACCTGAATAGAATGTTACGGGAGCTGATCTCCCTTTACACTTCTTTCTGTCACTGCTCATCTGGATGCTGTAAATCTGATAGGTCTCCTCAGTTTGGGGCAAAACTGCTAGTACAGTGCAAATGACAGCTTGAAACTACAACTCTCAGGTGACATTTTTAACTATTGGGGTCAGAGAGTCCTTTACTATATGGGGGTCAGAGAGTCCTTAACTATATGGGGGTCAATTGCCCTTTACTATATGGGGGTCAGAGTGCCCTTTACTATATGGGGTCAGAGTGCCCTTTACTATATGGGGGTCAGAGTGCCCTTTACTATATGGGGTCAGAGTGCCCTTTACTATATGGGGGTCAGAGTGCCCTTTACTATATAGGGTCAGAGTGCCCTCTAATATATGAGGGTCAGAGTGACCTTTGTACCACACTCCCGTTATGGCCGATAGTCGCGCGTGTGTATGCGTTTGGTCTGGGGTCGTTCGGCGTTCCGCCAGGTTGATACAGGGAACCTTTCCAATTGTCATTTGGAGTCAAGAAGGATTTTTTTCCCCCTTTCAACTTTTTATTGCCTTCCTCTGGATCAACTATTAGGCTGAGGCTATACTACACCAGACAGTAACGTGCGGGAAAAGCCAGCGTTTTCCTGCGCGTTACTGTGTGCTTGTGCTGCAATCCTCACAATGTTGTGCTACTAAAGCGCATGCAATTTGAGAAAACTGGTGATTACATGTGGATCGCAGCTCACCTCATGTGGCCAGACCAATTGACCAACACTAGCATGCATTTTCTAACAATAAAACGAGCTAGTGTGACCTAGCACTTAGGTACTCGACTAATGAATAGGCTATAAGGCTGAGGCCACACTGCAATGCACCTAAAGAGTGTGCACAATCATGCACATTATCGCATGCAATTGGTGTGCGATTCCAGTGGTTTGTGTGCGTTGTTTGTGCATGCGATTTCGTTATTTTACATCACGGAGACACCACTGTAGATGCAAACAACATAGGTACATTTATAAGCGTTATCTTTTGCTAGGAATAGAATAATAATAAAAAAAAGTTAGTAAAATTACCTGAGTATTTTGTATTGCTCCAGGAAGCCTGTATGTAATTTGCACTGGTAAATAAACTGCAGGGTAACCAGAATTTTAATAGCAGTGTGGAAGCAAAAGTAAAATGATTATATTAGACATTTGCCAACATGTCCCATCTGAAGATGTCTCTTTTATAGTGCAACTGTGGTCTCTAAACAAGTTAGGGTTAAATAAAAGATTGCAGTGTTTTCCTTAAAATGAGCCCCAGATCACATCTCTGGCTGAAGTCTGTGAGATATTATATTAAGGTGAATCTTTAAGTGTCCTGCTTTCAGTTGAATGACATTACTTCTGCTCCTCCTGTCTGCCACAGTATTGAAAATATGAGAAATGGTTTTTTTATATAGCTCTAACTAGTTTGGAAAATGTAGAGACCACAGTTACTCATGGATTAAAGGTGATTTCACCACATTTTGTTAGATTTTACCACAATAGATGCTTCATGATGTAATGCTTCAGTGCTTTAATACATTGAAGTCTGGGATTAACCTGGCAGATAAAAACTGTACATACTGGTGCTTCTGAATGAAATTAGTAGGAATAATCAATCCTGCCCAGGTACTGTGGAGATTTCCTTTAAATTGTGGTTGTAAAAATATAATAATATATTATATATATATATATATATATATATATATATATATATATATAAACATCTGTCTAGCTCTCTTTCAATTTGCTGTCTTTCCCCCTTGTCCTCTGTTCATCTGCCCTTACTCCTCTCCTTTTCACCTTTTCTACTTTCATTTCTCTCTCTACCACCTTCTTCTGATCTTTTCATTATTACTTCTAGTTTCCATTGTCTCACTTAATCTCCCACCCTCTCTATGTATTTTTTCTTATCTACTGTCTCTCTCTTCTACATTTTTCCATGTCCCTGTCTATTCCCACCACACTGTCCTCCACTTCTCCCTCCCTCTCTTTTTTCCATTTTCATTTCCCACAAGCTCCACATCTTCTTTCTCTTCTTCTCTCACCCCCTTCTCACCCTCTTTATTAACTATTTGTATCTAGTACAGCTACAAAAGATGAAAATTATTATTTTCTTTGCCGTCTCTCCCCTTCCCGTGACTCGTTTTCTTGCTTTATCTTTCTGTTCACTCTCTCTATCCAAATTTCTTGCTCTTTTTACTCTTCATTTACTCACTCACTCTCTTCTGGGTTTCTTCCCTCTTACTCTCCTCATCTCTAACTCTCTTCTTTCACACTCCATCTCCATTAAAGGAGAACTAAACCCAAATCTTTATACTCCAAAATCTGAACATATATTCTCTAAAAACACCAATAAACCGTAAAATAGCAATACAGTAAATGGCATTAAAGTTACCACTTGAAGAACTGGATGAAATAACTGTGTATGTACAGTGACTGGCCACACCCCTGATCTCAGTCACATAATCCCTTGCCTATTCTGTCCTGTAATAGGATTGGCTAGAGGCTACTAGTAGGTGTGACCAACTGTAACAAGTTCCCGCAGTATCTTAGGACTGAGCATGTGTAAAGAACATAATGGTCAGTGACCACATTGTGCGATACAGGAATAATGAGAAATAAGACACAAACCTCTTGTTAGAAAGTTACATTTCTCAACAACCATATTAAAATGAGAGGTGAGACAAGGAGATCTGCCTTCTTATTCAATGTTGTACTGAGGCTTTAGTTGTCCTTTAATACCCTTTTCCCCATTTTTCCCAATCACATTGTGCTCCTTTTCCCCCTCTCTTTTTCCACTTTCATATCCTACAAGCACCACATCTCCCAATCCCATCCTCTGCCCTCTCTCTCCTTCTCTCATCCCCATCTCAGTGAATATAATATTATTCTCTATTTTAATCTTTCTTCCTTTCTTTCTTCCATTGCTGCAGCAGAAGATGACAAAAAGGAAAAAGCATTTTCTCCCCCTTCCTTTTTTTCTTTCCTTTCTTTCTTTATCTGTTTATACTCCCCCCCTCTACCCCTTGTTCATTTTTGTCTCTCCCATCTCCTTCCTTTTTCTCAACCTTTATTGTCATATCTCCCTGTGTACAACCCCTCTTCTGGTTTCCTTATGTTCCTTATCTCCAGCTATCCTCCTTCTCATTTCATCTACAACCTTCTCTCCATGCCTTCACCATCTTCCTGTATCCCCTCTACCTCGTAATCTCCTTTGATTCCCCTTTCTTTTCCTCTTAATTTCCCCTAGTGACTGATCAATGGATTTACCCAATTTCCAATTTTTTGGGGCCAGTTGTTTTTGCATTTCTATGGATCAATACAGATCTACACTTTATTTACATAATTGGCTTATTTATTATAATAAAAGATTTTTTTTAAATCAAAATGTATTTGGTACAATATCTAATTTTTCCATCAAAGCTGTACACATCCAAAACGTTGGGTAGCAGTGCATTACAGTTGAGTGGGGAAGCAATTTCTATAACAGGGATCTGCTGAAATCAAGTAGTTGCAGCTTTGGATGGGATTGGTAGAAATTTTTACGACTGCATTCCATCAAACATACGGCCATAAGCGTGTCGCCTTGTTCAAACTATTCAAAAAGGGAATGCCTACCTTAAAGGACAATTCTAACCCACCCCTTCCTCTCCCCCTTCCCCTATTAAAGTACAGTACCTAGCGGTTCAGGTCCTCATTCATGGGTTTGCATTATTTCAGAAGTTATATTTAAAGTTGTGCTTGGCAGATCTGGCTACATCAGTTACTTATAACGTTGGAACAAATGCAAACCCAGAGGTGAGGACAAAGTGGTTCAGGTCTCACATACTTCATTGGGGAATAGGGGAGGATTGAAGTTGCCCTTTAAGGTAACACATTGTTTTTCAAATTTATTTGCTGTCCTCATAAACTGGCCCTGTATTAAAGCAATTTTTGATTTGTTGTTTGCATTTAATTCCTTCTAACAGAAAAACAAACCCAACATCCTTAGCCTATCTTAATACCTGTTTTAGTCAATATGAGGCTTGACCAGGGAATTATAGATTAAAGTGAAGTGACCACTTCTAATAAGCTTACTATAAGTGATAGTAATAATTTATAGGTTTGGGGTATTTTTCTACAAAAAAGAATGAGAAGTTTGGAATATGTCTAAGTATAAATTGGGGGCTGACTACTGCATTTGTTTGTTTCAAAACACATTATTAAGTAACTAGTCCCTAGACAACATTGCCCCAATAGAAAGAGCACATTCACAAAGATTCAAAAAGTTGTGTCTCACCTCTCCCTTTACTGTGGATGCTGGGTCTTCCTTTCCAAAGGTCTCAGCCTCCTGCCTTGCCTCCGGGAGGGATGGTGACATGTGAAGGGGAACCCTTTCCCCCCTTCCCTCCCACCATCCAGATCCATCCTCTGCAGCCGTTACACCTAGCGTGAAATCATTTTAATATGTTGCAGCTAACCCCTGCTCACCCCCAACCACCGCATTAGTTCTTTAAAAAAAGAACTGCCTCTCAGCCAACCACAGACGCAGCTGCCGGTCCGGTCCCTGTTTGCGACTTCCTGCAGACAGGGAGCCGGGAGAGTGCGGGAGTGAAGGGCTGTAAGTATGATTCGTCTTCTTTTTTTAAAGAACTAATGCGGCGGTTGGGGGGTGGGCAGGGGTTAGCTACAACATATTAAAAGTAGAAATTTAGGGTGAACATGCCCTTTAAAGGGTAACTGTGGTCCAAAAATTACTTTAGGTAAATTTACAGGAATTGCTTTACTGAGCATGTGCCAAATACAGATAAGTAACATAGTAACATAGTAATTGATGTTGAATAAAGACATACGTCCATCAAGTCGAATCTAATCGCTTTTTTTTTAAAACTTTCCTAACAGTTAGAAGGAGGAACTAGTATTTGTGAATGCAGATTCAAAACCTACCACCTAACATTTCTTCATATCTTGGATATATTAAGTGATTTCTTCATATCTTGGGCTGTGCAGCACATATAGAGGTTGTTAATAGCTTATTTCATTTAAAATCAACTTGTTTGGAGACCACAGTTCCCCTTTAAAAGAGAGCAAAGATAAAATATTGGTGATGCGCTGAGCTTACCACTGTCCATTATAACCTTTTCAGAAATCCCTCCCTTGGATATCCTGTGCATGCCCCTGGGATGTATGTAAACCTTTACTACTGTGTTACAATCAAACACAAAGCAAATTTGGTCTGGTGTCAAAAGTACGACATTAGTCTGTTTGTATTTAGTACGTGCATGTATATTCACTATAGTGTTTCTAAAATTACTAAGCATCATTAAAAATTAGGATTAAATTAAATTATTTATGAATATGGCCATAAATGCTATAAGAAACACCTCAAACTTATATGTCCCTTGTATTACTCAAAGTGGATGGAAAATCAATATTTTGTATGAATGTTGTATGAATATAGAAACATTGGTTTAAATCCTGCTTATCAAAGGATTCATGGATAAAGTTCCTCTTAAGATTGAATTTTAGGCTTCCTGTATTGAAATACAATAAAACGAAAATAATCTGCGGATGTTTTCAGATCTAAATTAAACAAAGTCAAAAGAAAAAATGCCAATAAAATGTTATATACGTAAATGGCATACAAAGGTTTACTCGCATTAGAATCTTTTAAACGTGGTTGAGTACTCCCATTTTTTACCTTTTATTTACCTTTTTCCTTGGTGCTTCTGAGTCAGGATATCTTACCTTGAAGTCCTCTGTTCCCTGCTCTCTGTTGGCTCTTCCTGGTGGTAGCCATCAGTCAAAGCTGTGAAAGTGACCTCAATGCCAGAGCCTGCTTCTATACGTTGGCTCAAGCTCACAGAGAGCAGTGAGAGACCAGAGGACCAGTTAAAATATCTTGACTCTATATCAGTATTGTGAAAATGGGATTTGGGGATTACTTAGTCTTAGTCTAAACGTTTTTTAATGTCAGTAAATGTAACTGAAGAATGTAATGAGATAGCTGTGTGTATGTGCACTGCCGGCCATGCCTTCTGACCTCAGTAACATGCTCCCTTACCAAATCTGGAATGTAACAGGATTGGCTAAAGACTACTAGCTGGCGTGACCTGCTGTAACAAGTTCCTGCAGCAGCTCAGGACTGTCAAAGTGTTCTACCTTCTAATTCATTGTTGTTCTGAGGCTTTAGTTGTCCTTTAAAAAAAAAGCCTTTAACGGGGAACTGTGGTCCAAAAATGACTTTAGGTAAATTGATAGGAATTGCTCTCCTGAGATTTTTTGCAATTTATTTTCATTGTTTATTTTGCATAGTTTTGAAGATATTTACATTTTTGTGTGTGATATGGCAGCAGCATCAACAGGTCCCCTGCATTTCCTGCTTCCTGCTCTGAAACCATGTCAGTCAATCTGCCCCGTGTCTCCTACTCCCCTTTACAGCCCCCCTGGTCCCTCGCACTCATGGACTCCATGGTCCCTCCAGTTACAGGACTGCCCTTGGCCCATTCTCTTACAGCCCCATGTGGCCCCACCCACCCACAGGTGCCTAAGCCCCACCTACTCACAGGTGCCTAAGCCCTGCCCACCTGCAGGTGCCTAAGCCATGCCCACCCGCGGGTGCATAGGCCCCGTCCACTTGCAGGTGCATAAGCCCTGCCCACTCGCGGGTGCCCTGGGCCACTCAGACCCCCCCTACAGAAAACTCTGTGGAAACAGCCTTTTCAGGCCACACATTGGGAGAGAAGGGCTGTAGATTCCCTTACCTACACTGTCAGGACTTCACACAGCAGAGAGGAGGAGGGACTTCCTGTCTCCCTCACACACTGAGGGAGTCTGAGGCTGTGCTTGCCAGCGGCACTGTGCAGGAGAAGCCTTAGGAATGTCACATGTCAGCCTCCCACCCATTAACTTTCTGATCAGTCATTTCTTTATATCTTGGGCTGTGGAGCACGTAGAGAGGTGGTTGATGGCTCAGTTTAAAGGTAGAAAACTGGCCTTTCATTTAAACTCAACTTGTTTGGAGACCACAGTTCCCCTTTAACTACAGAAAGTCAGCATATCTAGAATTTTATTTTTTATTTTAATATCGTATAGTATCGTATATTATGCTGTTACTGTGATTTCATACCACAACATTTATAATCTCGTATTAATATTTTTTATTATATTATGAATAATTTCCATAAATGTTTTAGATTCTCTCAATGTAATATGATTAAAATAACTCTCACCTCCTTCTCCTCCTGTTTCTCTCCATTCATTCCTATATGTCGATGGTCTTTTCCACTACTTCACATTCACAACCAGATACTTTAAAACTTAAAAGAACACAAAGACAAGTCCTTCCAGTCTCACACATGTTGTTAGGATGGAGTGGGGAAGAGTACAGACAAATGGTAAGATTGGAAAGAAACAAGGGACAGGCTGAGATTCAAATATTTAAAGGGAAAATGCACCCCTTTCAGTGAAATATGCAGATATTATGCAACATCAGAGTTCCCTTCCTTGCATATAGAAGTCATCTTACTAGAGATCTAGTATATTGCTTTATGGCATTAATATGATTTTATCAGTCACTCAGAAAAGTGATCAATAAATATGTTATAACCATTCAAACATACACAGTATAGGAGTATTTCTATTCTTTTTATTCTTGAAATTCAGTATGCAGTACAATGTTAGAGCAAAGGAGGGCAGTGTGTTAAAGAGAATGCACTGCTAGCAGCAAGGAGAGAAAAGATCCCCAGAACTGAAAGGAAAGATCAGATTTCCCCTTTCTAGTGAAAATGATGATACTGTATTTTCTAAAAGAAATGGATTCTCCACTACATTATCAATTTCCGATCTTGGCATAAACAGTGTCTCTATGCAGAACTGCAGCTTCTTGCATGTTAGACCCACCAGCAAACAGAAGAAGAGAATTGTAATTCTACAAGAGATAAAAACCAGTTTTACTGAATACTGTGTTAAATGTTTAAGAGACAAATACAATTGATATTAAAACATTTCAACAAAATGAACAACCGCGTATAACGTACAATAAATGCATTTTCACTACAGCGATCTCTAAAACAATACCAACGCTAGACGAGTGCAGTAGGGATGATATATTATTTTTAGATATTGCATAGATCAGGAGGAGGAACTGTACATGGAATGATGAGACGCATCAAATTCTACAACTCTCACCTTGATTTATGCCTCCCATTTAATGAACCATGTCAAATGGAAAAAGAATGACTTTCAAAATGTAAATCAGCTGAGAACAGGAAATTAAAAAAAGAAGAATATTTTCATTACAGCCACTCTTCCTTTACAAACTGCAAACAGATGCAGACAATCTACTGGACTAGCTCATGCAGAGAAGATTACACTTTATATTATGCAGGGGATTCATTGTCATTTCTTCCTGTATGGCTCTGAGACTTCCATACGTATATGGTACGTAGTTCACATATTCTTATATCATTTTAAACTGTCAATTAAATATTACTGCCTATGAAACAAAAAATTGATTTAATTTGTTCACATACAGGCTGTCCCTGGGGTACAAAAAAATACCAGTTCTTATGAATATCTTTCAGTAAAATGAGTTTGTAACTAAGAACTCCATTGCAATATTAGAAGCTTCTGTCCCTCGGTAAATGTTGGAATCCAATGACAACCTTGCAGATTATTAAAGGCCCCCACGATGAAGAACTTCTATAACCATTTAGCACTGGGTTGTGGAATTTCCCTGATTAATGTTGAACAATAGAAAGAATATTAATGTATATAAATACAACATAGTATCAATTTCCAACAAAATATTAGTTGCAGATCAAATGGTTGTAGCCGTCCAGTAACATATACTAAAAAGATAAGTACTGTAGGATAAGGTGATACCATTTTAAAATGGATCAATAGTTCATTTTTACAGACAAGCTTTTGAGATTTACACTTCTATCTTCCTCAGGTCAAGCAGTATTAAATAACTATTTAGTTCTGCTTGACCCGAGGAAGAGTGCATCTCTCTGTAAAAATGTAAAGGTTAGTCCATAATAAAAAGGTATAACCTTATTCTACAATACTCACAAAATATTACAATTTGTTATAAAGTGACAAATTAATTAAAATCAATTAAATTATTAGAGTCCAAATATAAACAGAATTAATTTAGTTCCTTTATTTTGTACATATGTGCCGGACTACCTTGTTGTCTGTAATCTCCAGGGGCACTTGGGAATGGTGCCAGAAACAAAATTACTCTGGTGCTGTCCCCCTTGCAATTGACCCTAATGCCCTTATGAGTGAGGGGGGTGGCACATGGACTTCCATTGCAGGGTAGCCAGTTCACTGAGCAATTTTTTCAACTGGTCTCATGGATGGAGCATCCCTGGGAGTCTCCAAAATTTTAGTTAATAAGTCACATTGGTCCATATTTATGATCGCCTAATGATCGTTTGGTAATTATTAATTTGTGACCACTATAGTAAATCTACGATATCAATCGTAAATGTATGATCACCCATAGAATACCATTGCGGTAGTGGTGCGCATGGTTTTCTACGAACGATCGGGGCGGGTTTTTAAATATGGCCAAAGTCACATAGTATTTGTTAGTGCCCACAAACCTAATCTGTTTTAACAGATCATTTTTGTTTTCCACAGAAAAAACCATAACTGAAAGTGAATTGTATTACATCCCCCAAAACTTTACTAGTAGGAAAGGATCAATATAAATATTACAGCATTATAGGCACCATGGGGGTATTTACAAATTGGTAGTTTATTTTATGTTCAAATTCCTTTTAAGTTTCATTTAGCAATCACTAAACTGAAATCATCCTACTTCTAAATGTCCATAGTTTGGTATCAGACCCAAACTACAAACTAGCCTAAAGACTAACCTGGTGGTTAGTCTTTAGGCCAGTTTGATGATCGTTAATAACTCCAACCTGGAGTAAAGTGTCACAAAAAAGAAGTGTTGCCTGGCGATAAACATCAATTAAACATTTTAATATTGTACCTTGAAGATTGAAGGTTGTTGATAAAAATCTTACAACAAGGCTGATAAAGGAATTTAGGTTTTACACATTTTAGACAATAAAAAGTCTCAACTCCAGATAGCAGACAAGTATGTATGTAATATGGCATTAGCATTTGTCACCCTACTGTGCAAATAATCCCATTTTATCCTTCCATCTAACTACTTTAGCTGATTCTTCTAATAATTTCCACCCACCCCCACAAACACCATTTTTCCTTTCCATCTAGCAGGTCAATCTGGTCATTTTTACTATTGATTTCAGGTGGCCATGATCTGTCTTTCTGAACAGAAACCAAACTGAGCTGCTAATGTAATCAGCACTGGTGAAAAAAAGGCTATTTGCTCATCTCTCAGAGAATATGTGATGCAAACGCACAGTGATGCCATAATACACCACAATGAAATAAAAAGCATGCTGTGAGATTTTTATAAATGTGCTAAAATGTAGTAAAACCTTTCCATGTTTGTATTAAGAACTCCTCCTTTCTTGTTGCAAACAAGAGTCTCTAGCAGTTGAAGGGATAGGCAGCTTAGAGCACAAGAGAAGCTATTACAATGTAATATTGCCTGGGGTAGGCGCACAGCACAATAACTAATAAAATAAACACACAAGCCATCAGCTACTTGGGTGGAGAAAAGCTGCTGTTTTGTTTAAATTTAACTCCCTGAAAACCACCATATGGAATGTTTAACTTTCTTAGCCTAGCAAATCTAGAATTATTTCTACTCTATTAAACATAGATGGTACAACCTACATGTACTAATTAAAAAAATATAAACCAGATCTACCCTCAATGGCTGCATATGTGTGTGTGTGTATGTGTTGTGCCAAAATCTATTATTTATCTTCCTGCTAAAATGCTACAGGGAACTATTAGCACTTTGATCAAATTGGTAAAAAAAATGGATTCCATATATCCCTGATACATGTTCGTCTTTACTTCTTCACGTGCTGCTGGTAAAAGGTAAAAATGAGGCCCTTAACCCATTCGAATATTATCTCTCCATGTCAAAAACAAAATATGTTCAAAGGTATACAGCACATTTATTGCAAAGTACATACATGTCAATACTTTTTCCCGATCAACAGTCCGCCACAATATTTAGGTGGATTAGGTTGAGATATTTGGTGCTAATGACAGATCTCTGTCATACTCAGACATAAGTTCGACCTGACATATTAGTAAATGAGTGTGTGATCTTCAATGGGCCACATGATCTTCTGTGCTGAAATGTCAGTCAGCTGGTCCACTTTTTCTCTTTTTCTTCTGACCAGCAGACTACCAAACAGTTTATCGGGTGTACTGTTGGTCTGAAAGATAGGTACAGAATTGTACTGTGTCTGCCAGGCCCTAATTTTCTTAAAATAGAAAAGTACTGTGACATAGATATATCCTAAGATATTTCTTAGGAATTCTGGCACATTTGCATTTTTCCAAGGATTTTAAAATTAAGGAACTGCAAATTCACTGGTTTTCATGCCCCTTTAATTTCCCTTCACTATATCATTGCACCAGGAGAATTTGTCAGCTGATAAATATCTTATCCCAGTAAATTATTCACCACAGAGATCAAAGGCGAAGAAAGGTGAAATGAAACGATTACTGCAATTTGTTTATGTTTGTAACAGCTCAGTTAATTCCATGTTTATTGTGGCGAATAATTAACTTTTAAAAGGATATTTTATGCTTGAGGATGGGAGACTGTTCTGTTTTATTTCTACTTTCACTCTAAGCAGAACGAAGGGTGGACATTTGCAAATGTTAAATAAACCATATTTGTGAGCCAGTTTTTCATTCCTGGATAGAAACTCTTAATATTATAATAACATAAGTAGGTTTAAAGGGTTAGGTTTGCAATATTAGTGAGTTAATCTCTTTCTTCTCTAGATTTTACTGCTTGTATCCATGGGTGTGATAATACATTGTTTGCTTGGCTGAGGATTTTTCTCACAAACTTTAACCTCATTGTCTGTTTATAGCCACCGAATTTAATAAATGTTTCTTGTGTTCTTGGTTTCAATGCACAAAATTCCAAACATGGCTACCCTGAATAAGTAATAGAAAGAGAGGTGTGGCCCCTGTATTATGATGGATTAAGGCACCAGAGTCCATCCAGGGTAAAAATACCTCAATATCCTAAATTGTGGAACTGTCCTTGAGACAAATCAGTTCATTTATAACTCACTAAGACCTGTCTGGACATGTGACAGGGACAATTATGTTTGTTATTTCAATTACCTATATATTAACCTTCATAACCTTTTAATTAATTGTACAGAAAATGCCAACTGCCCATATGGTGTATATTTTCTCTTCCATGAACTGTAAAATAGCATAATGTTAGAGGTGAACAGAAAACTTACTGTATGTTTGTATTTGTGCACAAGGAGCTGCCATTTTGCTTAATTATTCTTCCATGCTGGCCATAGAGAATAGAATGGAATCAGGCCCGAATCACCGACCTGATTCATGGGCGGCATCGGGTCTAGCCATTCAATGAATGGGCTAAACCTGTCCTCCCCCCCCCCTCTCTTTCACCAGCATGAAGCGGGAAGCGGCCTTTTCCACCAGAGCCGAAAAGGAAAGGGTCTCCCCCCCCCCCCCCCCCAGAATTCCCGATACACTTCAAACTTATCCAGTGGATGAAGCTCCTCCTTCAACTGAAACCTACAAACAAGATATAAATTTATACTTAAAAAAAAGGGGGGGGGGTTTATCAAGATCTTAGGATCATCAGTTGCAGCTTGGAGGTATAAGAAAAGGGCTGATAATTATCTCTCTTTCTGTTTAAAGGTCAAGGCTATGATCTGGCTCAAAACAAAATGGGTACAAATTTATAAGTTGAATGGGCTAAGAAATAAGCCCAAAGTTAATTTTAAAGAATTTAAATGGTTCAATGAATATAATAAGCTGCGGGCCTTTCCTCCAAACTCATATGTGTGTTGTAAATTATTGTGTCTGTTATTGACTCGTATCAGCCCCATTCATTACGATTTCTCTTATAAATGTGAAATCTGAATGGGTTAATATTTGATTTTTTTGTTTTATGCAAATTATTAAATTGATAATTGTTTTGTTCTTTTAACCCCTTTGTTTGGTTTTACTACATTAAATAGTTAATTGTTTTCTCTGGAACTGAACGTCTTTTTAAAACAACATTTAGCAATAAAGTGCTGTTTAATATGTTGCACTATAGAAGAAATAATATACAAACATACACACAATTCAGTGGCAGATGCGTCATTCTACAGGCTTGGTGCAGTTTTCAATAGACTGCACAATTAGTCAGTACAAAATATGATCCAAGAGTCAAAAACTAGCTGGAGAGGGATGGGGTATGTAAGTTCTTTTAGTGTCTTAAAGGGCATCTATAGTTGGAAACTGAACTTTGTTTTCCTTTCTTTCCATGTGTTCTATAATTCCCCACAACCCCCAGAATGTCTTCACTTTTTTCAGATTCCCTCTCTGTCCTGAGATACACCAGTTAGAAGAATAGTGATTGCATTCCTCTATTCCTACTTGTACTGTCAATCAAATCCCTGTGAGTGATCCCCCCTCCCTGCTCTGTAATAAACACAGAGATAACAGCATTAGCAGGGGGAGAGAGGTAGCTTTGATGGTAGATATAAGGCTGCACTTGACCCCCCTTCTTAATAGGCTTCACTGATTGATGATGGGTCACAAAGAGAGAGATCGTAAACTGTACTGATCTCCTTCTTCTGAGTCTCCAGGACAGCTTGCTTTCTATTGGCCACTGTGCATGGGTGTGTTTTTCAGGATGTGTTTTTTTGACTATAGATGCCCTTTAAGAAAAAGTAAGTATAATGAAAATAGAGTTTGAGCTTGTGATTAACGTATTTGAAAAAGGTTTTGGGGTTGACATCCCCCTTTTAGTATCTGCAGATAAATTTGCATGTTTATTTTACTGCCAGTGGACCACTGTAACAATTGATACTTTTGTAAAAACTTCAAGTGGCCCGTTCATTAATTCAGGGAAGCTTTAAATAAAATCTTTAAAAGTATCTTGCTTGCGCTTGGGGGTATGGGTCGGGGAAGTAAAAAAATAAAAAAATTAAAAACAATAAAAAGCACTGTTTTTAATTGCTATGATAAAGTTTGTTGGCAACCTTATTCCTGTGTTCAGAGGTTTTTGGAAACTACACAGACCAAGCAAGCATCAGAACAGCACAGAGTAAAGCCTGCATTACCCCTAGTGGTGGATAGACACAAGTGAGTGTTTTAAGAATACTTTTAAAGATTTTATAAACAATTCAGTGGACAACTTGCAGTGCAGCCACCCTACTCAAGTAGACATTCCCTACCCCACCATAGTGTGGAAGTAACCCAATCCACTTTTAAATAAAACCTTCATACTTTGCTTTTAATGCAGTGAAGTTTTTATTTTTTTGCTTAATTTTCAAATTAACTGAGCAGTTATTTATTCCACAAAATGATTTAGATTATTTATAAGGTATAAAGATTATTGTTTCGGTAAACACTTTCTGGCTGGTTAATTCCTAGACAATCATATTCATGATATGACAACAAATGTTGTATTGTATCTAATAGCAATGGCATGACTTACAGACACATGGGTCAATATTTGGCACAACCTGAATTTCAGTCAACCCAACTGTTTAGGCCTATCTTTCACCAGAAACAGTCAAAAATAATATTCAACACTGAGTATAATTTTTTGGCAAACCTGTATATTTTATTAATGCAATTGATGTCACATGTATACTTCTCTTTTCTTCTACCAACTGACCAGATCTGTCACTGGAAAAGATTATGTGTACAATTCAGGTGCAACAATAAATATTGAGCAGTCTGTGACTAGGTGGCCATACAGGCAGATTGCTGCCTAAAGTTACAAATGATTGATTGATTAGCAATTAATCTACCACCTTTACACCACTTGATTCCAATTAGATTTTAGCAGAAATGTATTTAAAATTTAATCAAACTGCTGACCACACCACTTTTTACTGGTCAAGGCAATACCAAGCTACAATATGCAGCCATCAATCCCCTGATTCTCTACAACTTGCTCAAGAACCAGGTGTGCATTGATTTGCAAGGTTAAAGGAAATGGATTATTGTCTGATTCAATCAGAGGGATTAAAACACACACAACAAGCATTTATTATGTGAAGGGGACCAAGTAACCCAGCCATATGATGGGCATGCTGTTTTTTCCACAATTCACAATGTAATTTCATGCATTTGCATATTGAGCATAAATATTGTATTGTATTGCAGACATCCCACCCTGCCAAACTAGTCTTCCAGGCAGGGTGGGGGAGGGTGTCAGTGGGCAGGAAGGAGACGTGGCCAGGGTTGTTGCTTTTGTAGAGATCCACAAGAGTAGAGGTGGAGGTAGAGGTGTTTCGGGGCCATGGTGAACACGTAAGGGCCATTTCATGGGACATGGTGGCCAGGTTAGGGGCATTCCGGGTTGGAGCTTCCTGGTCCTTGCGCTCACAGGAGTTTGGGGTGGTCTCGCAGGAGTGCAGGAGACCACCCCAGAATTAGGGAGATTCCCATGACTCGTGGGAGGGTTGGGATACCTGGTGTTGTATTTGTGTTCTTTTCTTAAGATGATCATGTTAAAAAGCAGGTATAATTTCATCAATTATAACTTTACACCAAACTATTGTGTTTACCATGAATCTGCCACCATAGGAAAAATACAAAATGGACACAATGTTCCAGAAATGTATTGAACATTTTAGTTCTTTATACATAAATATAAGAATAATTTTTGTTGCAGTTTCAACAATTGCTATGTTGTTTAAAGGAGAATTAAGGTTTCCTGCCCCCCCAGCCCCCTCCCCCTAAATGTACCGAGATTGAGGACTTGAATAGCTAGGTGGCTAGGTTCTCACACCTGAGTTTGCGTTTCTTCCCACAGCGCTGCATACCAAAGTGGCGCTTTATAAATAAGATTAACCATACATACATTAGCCAGTCCGGGAATAGATGGAGGCGAGCTAAGTCCAGAAATACAAGACCAACTTTACTGCCTTCATTGAGATAACTACAGCAAAACCCAGGAATAAGGACCTAGTGATGCTCACCCTGGCTACTTTCATAATATGGTCATAGATTTGCTCAATTTCCAAGATGTCATTTCCAGTTTTGATCTAAATTATATTACTTAAACTGTTCTTCATTTATAAATACTATTGATCAGCATTCTGTTGTTAGACTAATGAATGAATAAATACATATACCCAATATTACTTACCCCACCGAGCGCTCATGCAATGTTCGTTCGATCTTGCCAGAGTCGCTTCTCCCAATCCCATTCATTTTGCAATCGCATGTCGGTCGCATAGAAGATCGGGAGAAGCGTTTCCAGCAGGATCGAAGGAAATGGCCACCTTAAGAACATAATCCACAGGTTTGCATTTTGTTAAAATTATTAGTTACTAGTTATATATTATTTTTAAAAAACAGGATCTAATTCATCTAACATGTCAACATTCTTTTGGTGGGAACTTGGTGGGAACAAAGGCTAAAGGTTATTTACTAAAACTCCAAGGTCATGTGACAATACATTGCATTCTAAATTATTTTGTGCAGCATGGTGGCTCAATGGCCTGATGTGAATGTATCAGTGGCATAACTACTGCCTCGCTACCCCCGCTTGTGGGGGCACGGGCGGTAGTAGGGCCCGCCACAAGTCCAAGATGCCTCCCGCAATCAGCCGTTTTAAACAGCTGATCGTGCGTATAAATGAAACATACGCGCGATCAGCTGTTTAAAAGTCCGGACCTGAACTTCCAGAACCGAACAGCTGATCGTATGTTTCATTCATATGCACAATCAGCTCTTTAAAACAGCTGATCGCAAGAGGCATCTTGGTGGGAAGAAGGGGTCAGGGGCCCGGCCTCCATTCTCGCCCGGGCCCCTGCAGGTACGCCCCTGGAATGTATACATGTAATTGTAAAGTGCTACAGAAGATGTTGGCGCTATATAAATCCATAATAATAATAATTGTAAGAGCAAAGTAAGTATAACATAGTTTTGGTTTAATTTGCTGCTAATGAAAGATCTAAAAAGCTTGTTGAATATCTAAACCTGTTAAGTCATTTTTTTATTTTTAAATTAGTCCTACTTTGTGGAATTCCTAAACATAATTTACAATAAGACTTGCAGACTGAAATCTATTAGAATAGTTCATTTGAACAATATTAGCATTTTATTTCCCATAATGAAAACTGTCAGTTGAGGCTATATACATAGAGAATATTTAATGTAGGTGTTTCTGCTGACTGTTATTCTAAACTCAGTGATCCTAGTTAGTTCTCTGTTGTCTAACAACGGCACCAGTCCACACACCTGAGCAAATAATGTAACCATTACCAACTGTTTAACATCATGTTCTCCCTTTCATTGTGCATTATATTAGCCACTGTTCACTGCAAATTGAAAATCTATTGGGAAGCTAGGGTTTTTTTTGTTTACCTGCAGGCTGTATGTTACTACTTATACTTTTGATAAACCTCTAAGCTTACATCCTTGTTCAGCAGGATCTAACTCTTGCAGGTTCTACAGGTGTTCCACAATGACACCTGTTTCATGGAAAACAAATAGGATTTGTTTTAATATACATATTACCCTAGCAGTCAGACAACATTTCCTTAGAATACACACTGAGCTGTTTGTTTTAAAATTTCAGGGAATCCAAACAAACACCAGCCAGCCAGACTGGATATACAGCAGAGATACTGTAAGCATGCCAGATATGTGCAAGATTACCTGGAAGAAAATATCCATTCCTTTAGTGATGTCAAATTTACAACCCACTAGGGACAGAGCTAGACGGGAACCAGCCAATGGACAGTAGTAGTACTTCTGCTAGAGAGGGGTGGGTTGTGCAACCCTTTGATTAATTATAAAAGGAATTGATTCATTATTGCACAAACTAATTAAAATTGTTAATTATTTGCATTTTGTGGCTATCACTCTTAAGCTGACCATACACTTGTCTTACCTCCCAATGTTCCTGTGATGTTTCATTGTTCCACAAACTGCCTGGCCTGATTATTTCATGATAGATATTACCATCCTAATATTGTAATTAAATTATATATATGTTATAATGTATTTACTAGTTATTAAACCTGTTACATAAATGGGCGCTAGAAGCCCAGAGTCCCAAGGCCAGTTCCCCCTGTGTCCAGTGTCCCAAGGTCAGTCCCCCCTCAGTGTCCAGTGTCAAGGCCAGAGTCCCCCTCAATGTCCAGTGTCCCAAGGCCAGCCCCCCCTCAGTGTCCAGCGTCAAGACAAGAGTTCCCCCTTTAAGTATGTGTCCCAAGGCCAGTTCCCCCTGTGTCCAGTGTCCCAAGGCCAGTCCCTCCTCAGTGTCTAGTGTCAAGGCAAGAGTTCCTCCTTAATGTCCAGTGTCCCAAGGCCAGTTCTCCATGTCCAGTGTCCCAAGGCCAGTCCCCCCTAAGTGTCCAGTGTCCCAAGGCCAGAGTCCCCCCTCATATATCACAACGTTTCGGGGGGAAACATGCCCCCTTCTCATCCTCAGGTGATCACCTGAGGAAGGGGGCATGTTTCCCCCCGAAACGTTGTGATATATGTGTGGTTAAAAAATAAATTCAATTTAATTTACTTTGGAGTGCGACCCTCGCTTTTCTGCTGTTTCCGATTGATATATATGTCCATTAAGGGTTGGACTATCTGGAGGAGTGGGCACCCACGTGTGGACGAGTGCAGAGGATCACCTTCACTTTATCAGAGTCCCCCCTCAGTGTACAGTGCCCCAAGGCCAAAGTCTCCATTCAGTGTCCAGTGTCCCAAGGACAGTCTCCCCCCAGTGTCCATAGTCCCAAGCACAGAGTTCCCCATCAGTGTCCAGTCCTGTAAAGACAGTCCCCCTTAAGTGTCCAGTGTCAATGCCAGAGTCCCCCTCAATGCCCAAGGCCAATTCCCCCTGTCCCCCCCTCAATGCCCAAGGCCAATTCTCCCTGTGTCCAGTGTCCCAAGGCCAGAGAACCTCCTCAGTGTCCAGTGTCCCAAGGCCAGGGCCCCCCTCAGTGTCTAGTATCCCAAGGCCAGTCCCCCTTTGTGTCCAGTGTCCCAAGGCAAGTTCCCCCCTCAGTGTCCAGTGTTGCCCTCCCCTCAGTGTCTCAAGCCCAGTATCTACCTTATTTGCTGTGTCTTTATTTCTCCATGTAACTGCTGTGTCCGTGCCTCCACATGTGTGTGTCTCCCTCTAGTGGTGGATCAATTGAAACTGAGAAAGGCCTGAGAAAGGGCACAGTTCTACCCGAAATGTTGCCATGTTGTGTACAGAGGGGTGAATAAATGATATAACACATTTTCACACAATACTTTTCATTTCTTCTTGGATAATAGTTGGACTTCTTTGCAGGGGAGTCAGAAGATTAAAGACCTCCATATAGTGAGTGGTGATCTGGATTCATCTTTTTTCATCAATTGAAACTGCAGCGACAATTTCAAGCATGGAACAGGAAACTGCTTCTTCATCTGACTTTACAATCAATTCCACATTCATCTTGGGTCAAAATTGTGTGTGAGATGATGTGTGTATGGTAAGCTTCAGGCCCTGTAGTTCTTGCCACCTACATTCTACTATAGCTTCCAGCTCTGATAAATTTCAAACATTTCCTAACAGTTCTTTCTCTGATTACTGTGTGCAATCAGCTGAGGTTGTATAAAGTATTTGTGCATCATTATCAAAATTGTGTGCATCTATGCCTAACTCATCATCTTGCTTTAAGCACCAAGCGTGTACTTGACTTCACAGTGCAGTAAGGTATGTTAAAAGAGGAGTTAGTCCACGGGTTTTAAAAGCTTTTTTATGTTTCATGTTTATTTTTGACAGTAGTAAACAATTTGATCAGGTTTAGGATAGGATTTTGCACCTGTATCTAAATAAAACATGGCATGTTTCATGTTATTGTGAATTTCATTAATAAAACAACTGTGAGAACTATTTACTACCATAAGTTTTTTTCACTAAATAAAAAAGATATTTCAAATTTTCAGGCTGATGTTTTATCTTTTTTGACAAGTCATTAGGTTAATGACTTATCAGCAATTTGTCACCCTCAATTATAAATACCTGCTCTCCAGTGGAGGTTTAGTAATTTTAAGACCAGAGTTCCCACTTAATGTGCAATGGATGGCAGTGTTATTCCAGCACAGGAAGTGGAACGTGCATGCACAGCTCTTTCTATCCGATACACATAATTGCATTCACTTTTTGTATATATAAACATAACAAAGTGTGCTAACAAAGTATTTTGCACATAACAAAATTATTTCTAAATATTTATTTCTATACAAAAGTGTATGGGTAAATGTAGGAAAGTTCAGTATTAAAAGCACAGGTGTGCCGTGACATTAATTTGCTTTGCCATGTGTGTGACAGTCTGAAAATGTTTGAAATCCACTGGATTAGACTATAAACACACAAGAGAAGCCAGAAAGATTATAGGGGAGCGGTACAGAGTGTTCCCCACCTCCCCAACAAGCCAAATTTCCAGCACGATAGCGGATCCTGGTTCATAACTATCCCATCCTAAACACCATTGTGTGACTTTAACAGCAACTATTTGATTTTGTTAAAAAATAAAAGAAATGAAAAAGTGCCATTAAAGTGCTGGTAAGTCACTTGTGGCAAAAAATTGCAAAGCTGCCACAACAAAGCCATGTTTAACCCTTGGTACACAAACCCCCCAAGGGTACACAAAAATAGAAATATAAGCATTTCATGACCAAGAAATCTATTTTTTTCTGACCCAGTAAATATAGACAGCCTTTCCCCTAGAATTCCTAGCACAATAACCCATTTAGCGTACCACTGACTGCACAGGAATACACACAAATCTGTTGATTACAGAAATGTATTATTTTAAACAGGACTACCAAATAAAACTAAATATAAGATCCTGCACAGTATGTACTAACTAGAAATGGAAAGTTTAAGTATAAACTTAATTGAGCTTGAAAGGCTGCATTTTGGAAGGGAATGTGTGTGTCCTGGGGCCCCATTATAGTTTTGCTGGGGGGGCTGTGCTACTGTGTGTGTCTGTGCTACGGGTTTTTAAACTCAATGGACTTAATATGACAATGAAAGAGGATGTTTAAACTGTATAATTCAATCTGAATAAACATATTTGCATTATTGAGAGTATGGTTACCATGGAAACATAAGGGTAGGTGGCCAATTATAGTCAATAGGAAAAAATGTCCTGAAATATGCCAATAATGCGGTAACGTTACCACAGATTCCTTATCTAGAAGATAACACACTTCTCCTATGTGTACCACATGTCTGTACTAAATTTTGTGTCTCTAGCTGTAAAACAGTGGGAGGAGATACAGTCCAAAATAGCACAAGAATAAAATGAAAGAATAGAAAGAACCAAACGAAATATAGTGTACCGTAACGAAAGTAAAGAAAAGTAAATTACCCCGAGGAGCCATTTCTGTTATAGCTAACTGTAAGCACACCCACGTAATAAACTGTAGTTAATCAGTGACACATGATGCATATTAGTATATTAAGATCCTATGTACTTGAAAGGAGGACCATAGATATATTTGTCTTATTTTAGAAGAATTAATTTTTTGTGAGCAGCGTTGTCATGCACTAGACACATGCTCCCTTTTCCTTAAAGGGCAACTATAGTGAAAAAAAAACTTTGTCTGTATACAATGTATAGATCACTTAGTATAAGCTGCCTTACTTTCATGTTTCTGTGTGGCTTCGTTTCTTCACACTGGCAGAAGTTTGTACCAAGCTGTGTAGTCCCCCTCCTCTCCTGTCTACTTCCCCCTCAAGCAGTGACGGGCTGTATACAGAGTCCGAGCATTGTCAGTTGAAATGACTTTAAATGAAGTGCTGACATCCTGTTGACCCCTCCCTTCCAGAGCTAGACTGCAAGCAATCAAAGTGTGGAATAAAGTAGCAATATGCTGAAGGGAGGGGCAAGAGGGGGAGGACAAGTGGTGCTGAGATTCTTTACAAGTAAGTTACTGAACTCTGCCTCTGCCTGTTCTCTAACTTTGCTAATGTTATTTACTTTTTACTAAAGTTCATATCTCTCCCCCTGCTAGCTGAGTCAAATCACTGAAGAGAGAGTCAGTGTAACAGCAGCTTGTAGTGAGACCTTCACAAACACAGTGACACTGCTTGTGTCCTGTTACATTTCAGTTGCTTTAGTCTATATATTTCATAGATTGCACTGTGTGTCTTGTTTGGTATATAGTCTGTATTATTGTATTATATATACTGTATTAGTGTTCCATTTGAGTCACTGGTTTTGTATGTATATAAGATTTTTTGGGGGGAGGGGCTGTTTTATGTGTGTTATGCTCATATTGCTGGGTTAATGGTTTATTGATTGTGTTTAGCACTACAGCATTTGACTATATGTTGCACATGGTACATATAGTGTGGGTGAGAGAGTGTGTGACAGTACTGCAGGGGAGCTTTGGATTGTGTGGGTGTGTGCCTTTGAGTGACAGATGAGGTGTAGCAGCTCCTACAAATCACAGCATATTCAAAGGCTTATATCTCGGGGACTATGTAGAATTTAAAGAAACTAAAGGTACCCTGGTGGATGGGATGACTTATAGGATACATTAGAAGAAATTAAAAAAAAAACAATTTTCTCACTATAATTGCCCTTTAAGCAAACATACTGTGATTGTATAAAGCTACACAAGTAATTGAAGATGACCTTCACCACTTTGTCAAGTTAAACTGTGGTTAAGAAGGGAATGGCAGAAATGGGAAAAGAGGCAATGTGTGAGGTTATTATTTATGGGAGCTTCATGGATGTATCCCATAGTCATTGTGAATAGACAATTACAGGGAGATGTAATAAAAGTTCTTAAAAATGGTGCTAATTTTGCCCCAAATGTTAAATAAGATCTGATTGGTTGGGGCAACATTAGCACCATTTTAAATGATGAGAACTTTTATTGAATAACCCTGCTTGTATTTAATTGCATGTTGACACTCAGTATCCACTGTATAAGGTGCTCTGGGCGTTAGTATCCTGTATTATTGCTGTTTTCCACTACCAGCTGTCATTACTGTATAATAATCTGTAGGTAGCAGTAACCAATACTTTCACTGTTAAATGTGCCATGGCTGTCAGCATTCAGTGTTTTAAATAAGTTGCCGACAGCAGCTGCTTACATGTGGCATGTAATGGACTTGCCAGTATCCACAGTCCTCACTGTTTAATATACTGGGAATGCCAAACCCCACCACTCTCTCAGCATAAAGATGCTGACACTGAAAGTAGTCACAGCTAGGGATACTTTCGCTAGAGGGGAAAAAAGCTTAAACATTATAAACCCTGTACAGATTACACATTAGGCCTGGGACAAACAATCATGGTTATTTAATTTTGTGTCAGCCCCCTGACTATAAAAATTGCTGTTCCCAATCACAGCAGCTATTTATCAGTGTGTAAGGGAGAAATGACAGTACAGTATGCTCTTGTATGTGAATTCCAATAGACAGCTTGTCAGCCAGTCTCCCAGTCATCTTACCTGCCAGTCCCATATTTTTTCTTATAAATATAAGTGGGAGCTGCCAAACTGTTTTCTTTAGACAGTATGTGTACAAAGTCCTATGCAACCTGTACACATTTAATATGGCTATTAGCCTTCAAAATAAAACAAGTTAACTGTAATATTTTCCCCATCCCTCAATGAATTTAATACATTTCACATGAAATTTGTTTTTTGAAGCTTGGGGAAAGTATGAGAAGTTCAGTGTATGTTTCTAAGTTGATACTAAACGAAAAAAGATGGACGTCCATACAAGGTGGATTTCATTGTAGGTGGCGCAGTTCAGCCTTTCCATCTATTTCTTGATGCCTCATCAAAATTATGTTTTAAACAGGTTTTTTTTCACATTCTCTTCTTAACCATGAGGTGTCATGTTGGAGAACGGGCCCCTGGCTCACCCCCCTTCCCCCTCTACGATCACAAAACACAGATGCGTACCCAAGTGGCGCTTTATAAATCAAATTATACATACATACAAAGTCTTCCACCATCAGCCATTTTTAAACAGCTGATCACACGTTTGAATAAAACATACACGCAATCAGCTGTTTAAAAATGGCTGATTGTAGAAAACTTTGTATGTACCGTATGTATAATTTTAATTATAAAGCACCACTTGGGTATGCAGCTGTATTTTGTGATCATGGAGGGAGAAGGGGCGTGGGTCAGGGGCCCGTTCTCCAATCTCATGGTGGGGCCCGGGCCCCTGCAGTTACGCCCCTGCCTAAGACCTTGTAACATTAACGAGTCAGACCAGGGAGGGAAAATAATCAAATATGTTTTTTAAAATGTGAGGGGTGTACTCACTTTTGTGAGATACAGTATATATACTATTAACATGTTGCATTAATTGAATCAATGTGTAGTTAGGAAGTAAATGAACAGTCCATTTCCCTCTGATTTGCCTTTTGGTCACATACTTGGAAAAACCTACCTAGATACAAAAATCTCCCTTTTCTGAATCAATCATTTCCAGAAATGTTAAGAACAGAGGTTGTTAAAGAAGGAAGCAAAATGGGATCTGGACAGAGATAGATTACTCTAAAAAAAAAAACCTGCATTTTCAAAAATAGAAAAAAACTTTAGATACAAGATCTCATTCCTCCAAAACTTTTTTCAGATTTTAAATCTGAGCTGTAGATTCTGAGAAATCATCATTTGAAATCACAGCAATTACAGGGAAAGACCTGACACTCCAGAAGCAGAAATAATAATATGTGACCCATGCTTGACCTCTTTGCCTGGCTGCCAGGACACTTTGTGCAACATTTAAGAGAATCAGCAGAGGAAAGACAGCAGGGGGGAGGGAGGGGGAGATGTGTAATCAGAGCAGTGTCCACGGTGAGGCTGTGCAGAACTTATAAGTGTCACAGACACTACAGGAAGGCAGTGATACAGGTTCGCCAACTGATATCACTTTGTGTTAATAAAATCTGTTTTAAATCTTCAATATGTATAGTTAAAGGGGAAGTTCTGTGCAAATACATACACTTTTAAGCAAAAAGAGCAGTATTTTCCCATCCTAATGACCTTAACCTGCCCATTCAGCATTTTCTCTGTGTACAAATAAATGCTTCTAAAATACTGACTTCCTGTTTGCAGAACCCCTAATAGCGTTATGGTCTTGCCCTTGACCAGGCGCCTGGGTTGATTCAGTTGCTCAGTTGCTCTGAGCACGTTTGACCCATCCAACAGCCAATCAGTAGAAATTACTGTTAGGAGCATTCCAAGTGAGCATTCTGGGAAGAAAAAAGACCGTTACAGAACCTGAAATGTCAGCTCACTAATGTTAATGATTTTTCAAAACAGAAGAGCATATGTAGAATTACTAGGTATGCATAATACAGACTAAGAATTTTAAAAATAAGCTTTCCCTTTAAGTAAATTGTGTTCTAACAATTTCCCTTTTAAGGGTATCTCCACCCTGAAAAAAACATTTTTCTGTAGTGTAGCCCACCCCAACCACCAAGTTTGTTTTGTAAAATGTAGCACAAATGTGCTTACAGTCCTTCGTCCCCCCCTGCATTTTGTTCTCGGCCCTCTGCTTGCCTGGAAGGGGCAGGACCGGCAGCCGCATCTGTGATTGGCTGAGAGGCAGCCAATCACAGACGTGGCTGTCAGCAATGCAGAGCACCAGGGCAATACTTCCGTGTATCGGACCAATATATATTTATATATAATTATTTATTTTAATTATTATTTAATTATTATTTTTATATTATTTATAATAATTTCTGGTCTCACTTGTATTTATTGTTTAAACAGCAGAAGGAGTTTCCATTTGCTTTTTTACATTGGGGGATGCCAGTTATTTTATAATTCATAGATCTTATAACGGCAAAGGTCAAGCTGAGTGCCGTGCTCCAGAATGTCCATTTTAACATTTAACATCGTTAGTGGAAATGATAGAGTACTACATAGTGACTAAATGGAAAAAACCTTCTCTTTTTTTTTTGTCAGATCTTAAAATATAACTGAATCTCATGACAGTCTGTGAATAAGTTGTTCTAAACCCAACAATCGTGTTGTAAGTCAGCAGTTATATCAAAGATAGTAAAACGTTTCAAACCACATTAACATATATTAAATTGAGGTGTGATTAAGCTTCAAAAAGAGATTCATTGTTAAGGTGGCCATAGGCCACGATAATCGATACCTGGTATTGTCCGATCATATCGCTGTGTCAACGGCCATCATTTGTAATACTTACATTTTAATCAGTGATCTGAAGCATTGCTGAAGTTTAAAGGGACACTATACTGAAAAAATGACTTTGCCTCATCTTAATCTATAATTGAATACATGTACCGGTAAGTAGCATGCCTTCAATCCAGCACACATTGGGCTTCATTTACCCAGACTCGCTTGGCAAATATATGGATTTAAAGTCGCGCTAACCGGTTCGCTACCAGTTAGCACAACGTTAGCTCCATATTAGCGTCGGATGCGCAGGTTACGCATCTGACGCTCGCGATTTAATATCGCGTTTGCACTCGTTTTAGCGCAGTATTTTAACGCCAGCACATAGCTGGCATTAAAATCCCGCAGTGGATCAATCCCTTACCGGGATTTGCTCACATTCGCAAACACGATTTTGAATAGCAGAAGAAGCATTTACCCAGAGCTATAACGGCTCTGGGTAAATGAGACCCATTTTATTTAGGAGCAGTATCCCCCTCCCTCTTTTAACCACTCCAACTTCCATCCGGCCTGACTTTTCCCCCCACAAACCAACTGTCAAGCCTGCACACAGCATTCCAACTGTCAAAACTCTGTCACCATTCCAGCTACAGTAAAACTACTCACAGAAGAATAGTTTTTGAGAGCAAGAAACTTGATTGGCAGCTTAAATATAATAAGTTTTAGATTGGATATCTAAAGAAATAGGGGGCAGATCAACAAAAAAATGACACAGTGGTGGTTGGGAAGAATTATAGTTTCCAGTTATGGTCAATTTAAAATAACCTATTTTTCGGTATAGAAGTTCTTTAAAAGGCATATATACTGGGGGAAAAATAGATTTTAAAATTGCCCATTATTGGAAACTATAATTCATCCAAGCGATCACTGTCCCCTATTTCTTTAGATATCCAATCTAAAACATCTCACATCTCAGCTGCCAATTAAGTGCACTATCATAAACTCTTCTGCTGTAAATTGGTGACAGTTGTTATGTGTGAACTGCATGGTGGGAAAAAACCTCTTCCAATGCTGCCTCATAGTGATTACTAAGCATGCTTACCCTCCTAGAAGTCAGAAGGAAGGAGGTGTCTATTAAGAGAGGGAGGGGGGATACTAAGCTTGAGCAAATCCCACACACATCAAAGTAAGAGCTACTTACATATACCGGTATTCATTTATAGACAAAGATGAAGCAAAAATGTTTTCATTATAGTTGCACTTTAACTGACTAGATCCACAGTAAGCTGTCAAAATATGTTGCTAGTGGAATTTGCAAGTGGTGCAGATCACCAATATGCCTTTTAATCAATAATCCTTGCATTACACAGTATGTTCTCACTCTAGATCCAAACACAGCCTTTATTCTGTATCAAAATAAAGAAGACACAAAACTTGATTAAGGTGCTGGAAGTAAAGCAAAGCACAGAAGCACAGAAGAGCCTTTACATACAGCGTCAACCTATTACACTTTTATTGGTGGTCAATGTGGAGAGATAGTACGTTTACATTATTGTCTGATTGACTCTTCTTGTTTCTTGGTTGGCTTACAGTCTGAGGAGGATGAGAGAAGGCTTGGATCCACTTTTCTTGCAATTGCAAACCTTAGCAACATGATATATAAAACTGGATGAGTGTAGATTCAAATTTACATTAACAGTAAAACATTGTAATTATTGTGAAAGTGATAAATACCTTTTCACGATCACCCTGTTTATTTACAATGTGACAGTCTCTATTTCTCACTCACTTTATCATTCTCACCCACTTGCTTGTTCTGAACAATATCAGAAACACAGAGGAATAAGACATTCACTAGCACAATGGTGTCACCAGGCCCACTCCATGGATTGATTGTGGATGCTGGTTCTCTGCTGTTAACACCTTTATTCTTTGGAAGAACTGGAGGGATCTGAATGGGGTTATCAACTCCAATGCAGTGCAAATATTTTTAATTTAATTTTAGTTGTTCAGTGTGGCCCTGCCAAAAGGGAATCAGACCAAAAAAAGGGATCTAAAAATGTAGAAAAGGATAAAGGCAAGTAATTTTTTTCAGTTTAGTGTTCCTTTAAGTAAAAACACTCATGATATAAGAAATGTTCATATGATCCATGTGTAAATTAAAGGGAATGTCCACCCCTTTCTTTAAAAATACATATATTGTAGAATACCCCCTAAAACCTAAAGTTGGTTTTGGCCAAAAGCTTTAAATCGGCTCCCACACGGAGCTATTATACTTACATGCTCCTCCTCGCTCCACCGACGCACCTCTGCACTTCCAGGTAAGGCAGTCAGTGTCGGTCATGATTGTGACGTCACGGCCAATCATTGACTGCCATTCCCGGAGCAGTCTCCACTGCGGCTGCTCAAGAATATAAAAAGAACACAGCAGCCGCAGTGAAGATTGACTAAGGACCCGTAAGCGGCGGTGGAGCGAGGAGCACGTAAGTATAATAGCTCCGGCTTTTAACTAAAACGATCTCTATGTTTTGGGGGCTATTCGACAATATATGAATTTTTGAAAAGAGGGGTGGACAGTCCCTTTAAGGACCTGAAAAATACATACATTTTAGAGCATAAGGTGAAATAAACCTTTTTTTTTTATTCACTTCCAGTTTCATATTGCCCTGGCCTTATGTAGAAGTCACACATACTGTATAATTACAGCAGGTAACACCAGGTTCATTCCGCCTGAGTTATTTTCTTTGATAATTGCAAAATTGCAACTAGTTTGCAATAATTGTAAAAGGCTTTCATTGTCAAGGTAACACTACAGTTACAATGTAGTAGAAGGACACTACTATGTATTAATATATACATTTATGGATGGTTGGAAAATATTGCTGTAAAGCCCCCCATACATGGGATTGCCATTATGAGTGATCTGATAAATTTGATCAGATCACTCACAGTATCCAAAAATGTTTTTCTGCTCAAACTTGTTGTGCGGTTTATCTGAAAAACAAAAATCGGGGCAGGTGGAAAATTTTATGCCACCCCCATCTATACGCATATTTCAAGTGGAAATCTCAAGTCCCAAGGTGGGAGACTGCAAGTGGTACTCCAAATAAGATTTACGATATTGCACAATGGAAAATCCAATAGGAGGAACATCTGCCCCTGTATGACCAGCTTTATTTATACTGTAAAGTTTGATGCTACACCAGTGATTTTTTTTTTTTTTTTTAAAAGGTTTGTAATATATATTTTAACAGAGATATTTCACATTTATTCATAAAAACTTCCAATTGTATTTTGTTCAATTATCGATACACATGGTATAATCAATGTTTTTTTTTTAATGTGCTTCTGATCAATGTTTACCATCATGTGATTGATCTGCAACTGACAGATGTTGGATGTCAACATTTATTGATTTTTGTTTGGACTCCGAGGCAACCAAACCCAGTTATTGGATTAGAAATTGATAGAAGCAAATAAAAAATCTGCTTGTGCACTTGTCATAAGCCATCACCAAAACTACTGTAACTTTAAATGGTCAAATTATCAATTAAAAACTAAAACTTAAAACACAAAATTTATCAGAAACCAATGGTTGTGTCTGCAAGACACAGGTGATCACACCCAATCTGACCATGATTGGTCAGAAATCAGATATAGATATGGGATACACCTGCGAAGAGCGACCGTTTCTTCAACTATGCCTAGCAGCCTGCATCACACATTAAACTGGGTGATAAAACCTTTGTTTAATGTGACTTTCTTAGTTATCACCAGCCATAGATTCCTAATCAGCAGTCTTTCACTACAGCAGTTCTAATGTTATTTCTACTTTAACCCTCTTCTCCTTTTAGCACATGGGAATTTTTAAATTGTAAAAACAGTATCTAATTGGGTAGCTCTATACAGACTTTGTGGATGAAATACACTGTCCTACAGCGAGGGGACTGCACATGCCTCTCACTGGGATTGGGGAGTTGAAATAAAGTTTTTTCTTATTTGACATGCGTGTACAGTTAAGTTTTATTAGAAATTACAAAGAAAGGCCAGCTTTCCATAATCATAACCAGCAGATTTTTAAGGAATAAGTCAGAAAATAATTTTTTTTACCAAAGTTTTTCCTTTAATATATTTATCCTGTTATCATTAAGGTCAGGAATACTTCAGCTATATAAAGCCAGTATTCTAATTCCACACAAAAACACAGACAAAACCATGCATACACACACAAAAATACCTAAACTTACTCATAAACACAATCAAATATAAGCCTCACAAATACATGCCCATGCATACAAGTTGGTGCAAGATCACACATACATGTGGCATCAAATAAGCTGATAGCTTTAGTTTCATTACAGACCAACTATATTTGTCATTGTTATATCTGTATGCCCTTATTAAACATGTGCATGTTTCCTAATACTGATGGCAATGTATTGGTGATATAAAAAATGCCATAATGAGATTGTAAACTCTTCCCTCATGTCTTTATTATATACTTATTAATGTACTGATTACTTATATACGTGCATTTTTCTTATTCCCATTGTTTCAATGTTGTAATATCGTAATACTATACAGCACTGCTTCCCCAAGTGGTGCTATTTAAATATAATTATATATATAAAGAATACCAAGAAAATAAAAATGTGAGTTAGTACTGCTAGCCAGCATTTCAAAATCTCCATTACCATACATTTGTGTAACCCATTTAATACTTAATACATATTAATGATTAACACCATTCTGATAAACAGAATGGTGTAGAAATACCTGTAGATTTTGACCAATCGATGGTTGATGCCCAGGGCAGCTTCTTGAATTAAAGGGTTATGAACTTTTCTTTAGAGACACACATATTTATAAAGCTTGTTTGTACATTATTCTGTGTGAATATGTCCACTATAAAAATCCTTTTAATATCTAAACACTGGAATAAACTACCACAGGACTGTAGAAAAAGACACATTTGCCTCAGTTGTGTATTATCCTGAAGTGTAACCAAACCTCAAACAGAAATCGCCCTCACCACACCATTAATAGGTTACATGTTAACATGGTTTTGTATTGCTTTTAAATTTAAAAACAATACAAACATTAAGGAGAAAATATCTGTCTTGTTTGCATATGTTGCCATCAGATTTTGCTCGCTGGCAATTTTTGGTTAGAACCAGTTTAGAAGAACCCAGAAGTAAATCATTTAAACCCTTTAATTAGAAATACTTCAGAGAGGTTTCTAATATAATGTGAAAACATTCATTTATTGTAATTGTCCTTCACTAAATTATGCACCCAATAATTGAAATGGCTAACCTGGCAGAGAACAGTGAAACCGACATTTTTAAAGCCATTGGATAAAGAGAGAATATGTATAAAAAGGTTGCAGCACACTCCTTTACCGCTTGCTTGCCATTTTTATGCCCACTACAAACTCTACCTGCATCGCTGTTTAATTCCCAAAGTTAATCATCCTTCACTTTCAAACTGTCAATATTCTGGGTAATCAGAAAATTCAATGGTTATACAATAGTACACATATACAAAGATCTATGGATCAAACTGAAAGACAAACCAGAGACCAGTAAAAATGTTGTTTAATACTCATGTGTCAAAATACATGAGATTACAGTAGTCACTTGCACCTGATTGCAGTACAGTTAATAGGTAATGAGCAATGTTCATTTTTAAGCCTCACTGTGACAATTAACCTTTAGGGCATTCTGCCAACAACACATGGGAATGTTCATTTTATTTTTTTATACAGATAAGATGATATGTGCATAGTGTACAAACAAAACCTAGGAATATCTGTGATTTCATAGAGCTGATGGGAAATATATTCAGATACTTTAAGAAATCAAGAGATTCATTCATACATGTTTCAGTGGGGAATACCGATATAGACTTTGGGTCATAGAACACTTCATACATCCCCAATACGTATTTCTAGAATTTTCAGGTATGTGATTGAATTATCAAGTTAAATTAAAGGTACATGAACATTCAGTTTGTGTACACATTTTCAAAATGTTGAAATAAAAATGTAATATCTATTTGCAAATGTGGCAAAACATTTTGTAGCAATAAAACAGATGTTAAAAACATGATTTTCCAGACAATTTTCTCTCTTCGTAAATATGGGGACATTTCTTACCAAAGTTGGGGTCCTTAACTGAATTCATAACACCCCATCTACAGGTTTAAACACCTACAAACCTTTGTCTTTAACACCCCCAAAATGTTTTCTTTAACAAAGATCTCTTAAAACACTTATCAGGTATGGGGGTGGGGATCTGTACCTGGAAAGTTTAACATCTGCATTACCATTGCCCAAAATATATTGAACACTTCTTGGTTTTGACAAATTTTCTCTCTCCGCAATTCAGTTAAAGTCAATTTTTACAGGAAGCTGTACTCCTGGGAGCAAATCTGATTGTGTTAATAGCTACATTTGACAATTAAATGTCATATTAAAATATACCATGCAGTCATGCTAAGAGCTTAGTAAGAACGATAAAATGAAAGGCCCATTTACTATTGAAGGGAAGGGATTAAATTTAGCACTGACAGCAAATGTTTGTTTTTTTTTTTTAATGTCCTTTCTTATTCAAATAGCAATGGAATTTAAGAAGATTAAAAAACCCACAAATGTATATTTACGCAAAATATTTAATTAAAAATACTTCATAATTACAGTAGTCTATTAAAGCATATACTTTAATCACTTCCACTTATAGAACATCTCTCTCTATATATATATACATAGTATGAAATGTCACTTATTTTTTTTTCTATACAATATGTAACATTCCTGCAGGGAGCAAAATTCCCTGAACCAATAAAATCATCTATTTTAAACAATAGATGTAAAAGGAAAAAAAAAGATATCTACAATGCTCTGGTATATTAGTAAAGCTTCAAAATTCAGTTCTTCATATCATAGCAATTTCTCCATCCCTCTAAACTGACCCCAAGTACAATAGGTTTGCGACTTCCCCATTTCCAAAATTCATCAAAATAAAAACAAAAAATTCACGTTGGATGATACAGGGCAAAGATGGGAAAGTGTTCAGTGGTATGAGCGAATGACAAAGGAATATATATTCGTTGTGGTTTATGAAAGCGAAGTGTATGTTGGTTTTTTCCTTCTTTTGTCTGGTGACTGCATTTCTTCCCCTCCCTTATTCTCTAATTTGTCTCTCTCTTTCTCTCTCCTCTTCTGGCTCTGGATTCGCCTGCTGCACACCTGTGGAAGAGGAATGAATAGAAGGGGGTGTGTGAACGATTCTGCTCCAGACTGACTGGCGCCACCAACAAAACACAAGACATGCTTGATCAACAACCCAAAACAAACCAGGTCAAACTACAAGCAGAGCTCCCAAGCTAGTCCAAGCATAGGAACGCAGCTGCAAAAGGACTGCACTGCCCATGCTCTCACACATCACAGGGGTTATCCACTGCCCTCCCCCCCTCAACATCACATGAAAATACCCTTCCTCATGTAAACTGCTAATTCTGCATGGGAATGGATTAGCAATGGAGATAAAAATCAATGCCAGCAACTTCCTTTACAAAGACATAGATTAGCAATTAACCAGCATCATTAATCCTCGTCTTGGTGGGAATTCTATTTACAATCATTTTAGTTTGTATTACACAGGAAATAAGGAACTGACTATACTTGGACATTCCAGGCAGGGGACCATGTGTTTAATTTAGTAATTAGGAAATATAAACTGAAATGAATGACCTGATGTTTTCACTGATAGGGTGAATACACAGACTAGATAGGCAGGTTTGTGTGATGGTGTGAAAGGCCAAGAACACAACAGGGTGGGAGACCAGTTATATTATCATTTGTTTAAAACAATATCGAACATTCTCCATTGTACATCTTAACAGAATACAGACATGTGGGATTTAAAGTGGGGTAAGCCACAGATTATAATTATTCAGAAGGTGTATAAAAAAAAACGGTGTATAAAAAAAACCGGGAAAGGTGTACATGTTCATCCCATGTTAAAGAACTGCAACCCCAGGCATCCCACCTGGACAAAACTGTCAGGGGTTGCTGGGATATGTAGTGCAGCAAAAACAGAAAAAGTCAATGTAAAGCATGGATCAGATCTGTACAAATTAAGGGTCAGAATAAATGTACATCTAATTAACTGGGACTCACCTCACAAAATGGTTTAACGACACAAAATGCTGTCTCCTTGTTTGTTCACAACTGAAGCAGTCTGAAATACAAGAATAACAAAGTTCAGCAAGGGTCAGAAGACTGGATTAGTACTTTAACAGCCCATAGTGCTTGGCAAAGAGGACTGGGCATTAGCTGCATGGGCAATAACCTGACACACTCCAATGATCAGAAGACACAAAGACAGATCGCCCTCAGCCTGCCTGCTCCTAATTAAAATTGTGACATACCCTCGACTCCCAGGCAATTGGCGTGTAACAGATAACTTCACACATTGGAAATGAATGAGGGGTGAGGGGCAGCCCTTTCTTCTTTCAGCTGGGAAATGGCTATTGCAAGAAAGGCAGTGGGAGTTTTCTTTTTTTTTTTTTTTTTTAAATACCCCATTTAGTACAATTTAGTACAGTGGCAGATTGCAACATATTGCAAAGAGCAGAAGCCTATGAAGTAAACAAGAGGAACAAACAGTTGCTTTCCTCCCATCACACAGAAGGTGCATTTTGCTGCAAGAGGAAATTACTTAAGTAACCAGCAACAGAGTGTAGAAGCTGCCATCTGGGGGTTAGTCCTACATGATGCCTTGGAAGGTTTTATTGTCAGCTCCCAGCATCAGACTGGTATTGTGACACATACCCTGCAGAAGGGTCAGGTGGATTTCATTGTTCCAGTATGCCCAAGTGCAAAAGCCTGAGGAGCTGATCCTACCCTGGTGAGATGTCACTGACAGTACGTGTGTGTGCGTGTAGGCTCTATAGTTTGGATTTAAAGGGAAATTCCACTGACCAACATTGCACTGAGAATCATCACCTTTTGTCTGCTTGGTTTTTGTTTTGTTTTTTGAGGTGTAAAACAAAAATCTTGGGTCTGATAAATATTTCTGCTAAAACTTAATTTGCTTACTAAATCCAAGGAATTCATCTTTTTTTTTTTGCACAATAACCTGAGCACTAGGGGGCACTAGTTTCCCTGGATTCTATGGGAGGATGTTTCATTATACCTCAATAGTTCCAGCAATACAGCAACTTCCACTTCTGTTAATTCAGACATGTAGGTCAATGTGTTTGCTAAGTGCTGCATGTGCAGTGTGACTGTACCATGTGTGTATGTATGTATACATATTCCCTTCCAGCAATGGCCATCTCCACCCAACAGTGTTTGCATTGAGGGTGTTGCCCACCTGCTCTTCCATCCAACCATCCAGAGTGACAGCTCCTTACCGGGTCAGTGTTGAGGTCTGTTAGCGGGGTCCTGGCAGGTTGCTGTTGCCTGAGCAGCACAGGGTGTGTGTCCAAGGCCAGTTGGAGGTCCAGGATATAGTCAATAACGTGCTGCAGAATCTCCACTTTGCTGACTTTCTTGTTCTGGGGGATGGTGGGCACCAACCTCTTCAGGCGACTGTAACAGTCATTCATGTCATACTGCAGACACAGGGTCTCCTCCAGCTCTTCCATCTTGTAGCCGAGACTGTGATCAGACAGACAGTGCAGGGCCAGCTCGCTACAAACACCGGGCACCGCCGGGGATTTCCGACTCTGTACAGGGCGCGCTGGGCTGACAGCTTTCATGGCAGATAGCGGGGACGAGGGGGAGCAGCACAAATAGACCGTGCAACTGTCAATCCTAGGTGGGTGGGTGGAGGTACAGGTGCCTCTTCTTTATAGATACGGGAAACAAATGCAATTCCTTATTAGGCTTGTTCTGGCTGAAACACAAACAGCTGTTTGCTTCGGATAACGAGGGCAGCTCAGACGGGATGACAGGGAGGCAGCTCTGCTGACAGTAACGGGGACAGCGCGATCCTATCAGCTTCTTTCTCCCAATCACTTACATTCAGCCTCTCAGCTCTGCAGCTTCCAATAGCAAACACCCCTCCGTGCTGGCTTATTTATGGGACAGTAATGGAGAGGGGAGGGGTGAAAGTGCTGGTGAAGGGAGGGGCAGAGGCAGAGGGGGAGGAGACAGGATAAAAACCTGACTTTGTCAAAGTTCCATCACCACAACAGTGTCATTCATTAGATCGTCATTATCCCAGAATATTAATATTATAATTAATACAGGTAAAGGAAGGTATCTCACCATGTTATATTAATCATCATATTAAATACAGGTAATGGGAAGGTATCTCACCAGATGTTATATTAATCATCATATTAAATACAGGTAATGGGAAGGTATCTCACCACGTTATATTAATCATAATATTAAATACAGGTAATGGGAAGGTATCGCTTCTCGGCCTTTTGGCTAAGAAGTAGTATCTGTTCTTATCAGCTGGGAATGGCAGGGGTGCCCCCCTAGTACTACTGGTAGGGGCAGGTCTGCACACTACACGCTATTGATCGAAGCCTAAAGCTGGAAGCGTCACTTCCCTGTCTTTCGGAATAAGACTAGGCGAAGTATCTCCCCCGAACGTTAGTTCCCGGTCGAGTGAATGACCCGCGGTAAGGGTGAATCACCATGGCTAGGGTAGGCCAGTAAGGGGAGCTACTGAACCAGGTCGAAGCCTTGAGGCAGGGGTGTGTGAAAGCTCGGGATTCCCTATAGCACTACTGTGCACTGGGAGCACGTGTGTATAGCACTCCTTTCACATTCCTGCCATAGCTGCGGCTATGGCGGAACAATTTTTTATCCCTGACCAAAAGGTTGGGGCCTATTTGGCCCACTCCCTGATTAATTGTGCACTAGGCGCCCTTATTTATTTAACTAGCACTATTCACGTGCACTTTTTGTTTTTCGTTTGTGTGTTCACGTATTGTGGTGGGATTGCCTGGGTCCTTTTTGGGACCTTCAGGCTCTTCCCATGTGAACCTCCCCTGGAAACTTCCTGGTGGCAGCTGGGAGCAGAAAGGGAGGGTAAGTATGGTGGTTCCTGATGCCTACCGGCCGAAGGGACCATTGTAGCCTTCCCCTAGCCCTACGGCTTAACAGCTATGGGCATAAGGGGGAGGCAGACGGATCCCGATCCACTTGCACGTTTGTTGCACTGTGGTGACGATCACAGAAAGCACGTAACCCCGAGCTTTCAATAAAAAAAAAAGAAGGTATCTCACCACATGTTATATTAATCATCATATTAAATACAGGTAATGGGAAGGTATCTCACCACATGTTATATTAATCATCATATTAAATACAGGTAATGGGAAGGTATCTCACCATGTTGTATTAATCATCATATTAAATACAGGTAATGGGAAGGTATCTCACCACATGTTATTTAATCATCATATTAAATACGGTATGGAAGGTATCTCACCACATGTTATATTAAGGACCTGTAAACTCCAATATTTTTAAAAATGACTAAGTGCCATTCGTTTCTATTATTCACAGGGAGGTGAGAACGCTTATTCTCACCTCCCTGTGAATAATAGGACGATCGGGGACCAGGAACTTACCTTACCCCCCCGCTCCACTCGCAGCCCTCATCTCTTGACAGCCGCTCTGTCCCGACCACGCGCCCTATCTAGGCGCATGCGCGCCAATTCAAAAGATAGGGCGCGCGATCGGACAGAACAGCTGTTCAGACTGAGCACTGCGAGTGGAGCGGCGGGTAGGTAAGTTCCTGGTCCCCGATCGTCCTATATTCACAGGAGGTGAGAATAAGCGTTCTCACCTCCCTGTGAATAATAGAAACGAATGGCACTTAGTCATTTTAATGTGTTAGTGTTCCTTTAATCTTCATATTAAATACAGGTAATGGGAAGGTATCTCACCACATGTTATATTAATCATCATATTAAATACAGGTAATGGAAGGTAAAATCTCACCACATGTTATATTAATCATCATATTAAATACAGGTAATGGGAAGGTATCTCAAATCTAAGCATAATTTGTGTTGCAGTTTCAACAATTGCTATGTGTTGTTTTTAAAGTAGTTAAGGGTTTCCTGCCCCCCCCGCCCCCTCCCCCTAAATGTACCGAGATTGAGGACTTGAATAGCTAGGTGGCTAGGTTCTCACACCTGATTTTGCGGTTCTCCGCCACAAGGCGCTGCTGCATACCACAGTTGGCCTTTATAAATAAAATTAACCTCCATACATTAGCCATCCGGGAATAGATGGAGGCGATCTAAGTCCAGAAATACAGAACCAACTTTTAGCTTGCCTTCATTGAGATAACTACAATCACAAAACCCGGACGCAGGACCTAGTGATGCGCACCCTGGGCTACTTTCATAATATGGTCATAGATCGCTTCAATTTCCAAGATGTCATTTCCAGTTTTTGATCTAAATTATATTACTTAAACGTTCTTCATTTTAATACTATTGAAGCAGCATTCGTTGTTAGACTAATGATAATAAATCATAATACCCATTTACTTAAACCCCACCGAGCGCAATCAATAAAAGCAATGTTTTTCGATCTTTCCAGAAGTCAGCTTCATCCCAATCCCATTCATTTTGCAAATCGGCATGAGTCGGTCGCATAGAAGACGGGAGAAGCGTTCTCAGCAGGATCGAGGAAATGGCCACACTAAGAAACATATCCAACCAAAGGTTGTGCATTTGTTAAAATTATTAGTACTAGTTATCTATTATTTTTAAAAAACAGGATCTATCCTCGAACAGTCAACATTCTTTTTGTTGGGAACTGGTGGAACAAAGGCTAAAGGTTATTTACTAAAAACTCAAACCCAAGGTCATGTGACAAATTAACATTGCATCCTAAAATTATTTTTGTGCAGCATGGTGGCTCAATGAGCCTGATTGACTGTATCAGTGGCATAACTACTACTTCCTCCGCTAACCGCCCGCTTGTTGGGGGCACGGGCGGTAGTAGGCTTGCCCGCCACAAGTCCAATATGCCTCCCGCAATCAGAGCCGTTTTTAAACAGCTGATCGTGCGTATAAATGAACATACTCGTCGATCAGGTTTACAAGCGGCCTGAACTTCCAGAACCGACAGCATGAGCTATTTTCATTCATATGCAAATCAGCTCTTTAACAGCTGATCCAAGAGGCATCTTGTGGGAAGAATGGGTCGGGTCCCGGCCCTCCATTCTCTCCTCCGCCCGGGCCCCTGCAGGTACGCCCCTTGAAGTTCTACATGGTAATTGTAAGGCTACAGAAGTGATGTTTGCCGCTATATAATCCATAATTTAATATAATGGAAGAAGCAAAGTAGTATAACTGTTTTTGGTTTAATTTGGCTGCTAATGAAAGATCTACAAAGCTTGTGAAGATTCTCTAAAAACCTTTTATTCATTTTTTATTTTTAAATTAGTCCTACTTTGTGAATTCCTAAAACATAATTTACAATAAGACTTGCAGATGAATCTATTAGAATAGTTCATTTGAAACAATATGAGCATTTTTTCCCATAGATGAAAACTGTCAGTTTAGTCTATAATACATAGAGAATAATTTCGGTTAGGTGTTTTCTGCTGACTGTTATTCTAAAACTCAGTGATCCTAGTTCGTTTCTCTGTTGTCTAACAACGGCACCATCCACACACCAGCAACAATGTAACCATTAAGCCAACTGTTTCACAGCATGTTCTCCCGTTCCTTGTGCAGTATATTGCCACTGTTCACTGCAAATTGAAAATCTATTGGAACTAGGTTTTTTTTTGTTTTACCTGCAGGCTGTATGTTACTACTTATCTTTTGATAAACGCTCTAAAGCTTACAAACAGTCCTTGTTTCAGCATGTCGAACTCTTGCGGTTCTACAGTTTCCACATGACACCTGTTTCATGGAAAACAATAGGATTTTGTTTTAATATACATATTACCCTAGCAGCAGCCAACATTTCCTTTAGAATACCCACTGAACGGTTTGTTTTAAAAATTTCAGGAATCCAACCAAACACCAGCCAGCCCAGACTGATATCCAGCAAGAGATACTTAGCATGCCAGATTGTGCAAGAGTTACCTGGATAAATAATCCATTCCTTTAGATGAGGTCAAATTTACAAACCCACTAGGGACAGAGCTAGGACGGGACCAGCCAATGGCGTAGTATTTACCTTCGCGAGAGAGGGGTGGGGTTTGTGCAACCTTTGATTAATTATAAAATGATGTTGATTCATTATTGCACAAACTAATTAAACTTGTTGATTATTTGCATTTTGTTGCTATCACTCCTTAAGCTGACCCTTCACTTCTTACCCTCCCAATGGTTCCCCTGTGATGGTTCTTTTCATTGTTTCCACAAACCTGCCTGGCCTTGTTCTTTCATTATAATTATTACCATCCTAACTTGTAATAAATTATATTATGTTATAATGTATTTACTAGTATACTGTTACTCAATGGCGCTAGCAGCCGCAGAGTCCCATCGCATTTCCCCCTGTGTCCAGTGTCCCACGGTCCAGTCCCCCTCAGTTCCATTGTCAAGGCCAATCCCCCTCCCTGTCCAGTGTCCAAAGGCCAGGGTCCCCCTTCAGTGTTCACAGGCCAGTCCCCCCGCTGTTTCCCGTGTCCCAAGAAGGCCCAGCCCCCCCTCAGTGTCCGCGCGTCCGACAAGAGTTCCCCCTTTAGTATGTGCCCAAGGCGTTCCCCCTGTGTCCCGGTCCCAAGGCCAGTCCCGTCCTCAGTGTCTGTGTCAAGGCAGAGTGTTCCCTCTTAATGTCCTTGTCCCAAGGCCAGTTTCTCCATGTCCAGTGTCCCAAGGCCAGTCCCCCCTAAGGTCCAGTGTCCCAAGGCCAAGTCCCCCCTCATATATCACCAACACACACGTTTTCGGGGGAAAACCATTCCCCTTCCATCCTCAGGTGATCACCTGAGAAGGCATTTCACCCCCGAAACGTTGTGATAATGTGTGGTTAAAAAAAATTCAATTTAATTTACTTTTGGAGTGCGACCCTCGCTTTCTTCTGTTTCCGATTGATATATATTTCCTTAAGAGGTTGGACTATCTGAGGGAGTGGGACCCACGTGTGGACGAGTTGCAGAGATCACCGTTCACTTTATCAGAGTCCCCCCCAGTGTACAGTGCCCCAAGGCCACAGTACTCCATTTCAGTGTCCAGGTCCAAGGACAGTTCCTCCCCCCAGTGTCCATAGTCCAAGCACAGAGTTCCCCATCAGTGTCCGCTCCGTAAAACAGTCCCCCTTAAGTGTCCAGTGTCATGCCAGAGTCCCCCCAATGCCAGGCCAATTCCCCGTCCCCCCTCAATGCCCAGGCCTTTCTCCCTGTGTCCAGTGTCCCAAGGCCAGAGAACCCTCCTCAGTGTCCAGTGTCCCAAGGCCAGGGCCCCCCTCAGTGTCTAGTATCCAAGGCCAGTCCCCCTTTGTGTCCAGTGTCCCAGGCAAGTTCCCCCCTCATGTGTCCAGTGTTGCCCTCCCCTCAGTGTCTCAGCCCAGTATCTACCTTATTGCTGTGTCTTTATTTCTCCATGTAACTGCTGTGTCCGTGCCTCCACATGTGTGTGTCTCCCTCTAGTGGTGGATCAATTGAAAATGAAGGCCTGAAAAGGGCACAGTTCTTCACCCAAAATGTTGCCATTGTGTGTACAGAGGGGTGAATAAATGATATAACCATTTTCACACAATACTTTTCATTTCTTCTTGGATAATATTTGGACTTCTTTGCAGGGGAGTCAAAGATTAAAGACCTCCTAGTGAGTGGTGATCTGGATTCATCTTTTTCATCAATTGAACAACTGCACGACAATTTCAAGCATGGAACAGGAACTGCTTCTTCATCTGACTTACAATCAATTCCACATTCACTTGGGCAAAATTGTGTGTGAGATGATGTGTGTATGGTAAGCTTCAGGCCCTGTAGTTCTTTGCCACCTACATTCTACCTATAGCTTCCAGCTCTGATAATTTCAAAAACTTTCCTACAGTTCTTTCTCTGATTACGGTGTGCAATCAGCTGAGGTTGTATAAAGTATTTGTGATCATTATCAAAATTGTGTGCATCTATGCCTAACTCATCATCTGCTTTAAGCACCAAGCGTGTACTTGACTTCACAGTGCAGTAAGGTATGTTAAAAGAGGGTTAGTCCCGGGTTTTAAAAGCTTTTTTATGTTTCATGTTTATTTTGACAGTAGTAAACAATTTGATCAGGTTAGATAGGATTTTGCACCTGTATCTAATAAAACATGGCATGTTTCATGTTATTGTGAATTTCATTAATAAAACAACTGTGTGAGAACTATTTACTCACCATAAGTTTTTTTCACTAATAAAAAAGATATTTCAAATTTTCAGGCTGATGTTTTATCTTTTTTGACAATTCATTAGGTTAATGACTTATCAGCATTTTGTCACCCTCAATTATAAATACCTGCTCTCCAGTGGAGTTTAGTAATTTTAAACCAGAGTTCCCTTAATGTGCAATGGATGCAGTGTTATCCAGCACAGGAGTGGAACTGCATGCACAGCTCTTTCTATCCGATACACTAATTGCATTCACTTTTGTATATATAAACATAACAAGTGTGCTAACAAGTTTTTGCACATAACAAAATTATTTCAAATTTTTTTTCTATACAAAAGTGTATGGGTAAATGAGAAGGAGTTCAGTAATTAAAGCACAGGTGTGCCGTGACATTATTTGCTTTGCCATGTGTGTGACAGTCTGAAAATGTTTGAAATCCACTGGATTAGACTATAAACACACAAGAGAACCAGAAAGATTATAGGGGAGCGGTACAGAGTGTTCTCCCCACCTCCCAACAAGCCAAATTTCCAGCACGATACCGGATCCTGGTTCATAACTATCCATCCTAAACACCAGTTGTGTGACTTTAACAACACTATTTGATTTGTTAAAAAATAAAAAATGAAAATGCCATTAAGTGCTGGTAAGTCACTTGTGGCAAAAATTGCAAAGCGCCACAACAAAGCCATGTTAACTACCCTTGGTACACAAACCCCCCAGGGTACACAAAAATAGAATATAAGCATTTCATGACCAAGAAATCTATTTTTTTCTGACCCATAAATATAGACAGCCTTTCCCCTAGAATTCCTAGCACAATAACCATTTAGCGTACCACTGACTGCACAGGAATACACACAAATCTGTTGATTACAGAAAGTTATATTTTAAACAGGACTACCAAATAAAACTAAATATAAAATCCTGCACAGTTTGTACACTAGAAATGGAAAGTTTAAGTATAAACTTAATTGAGCTTGAAAGGCTGCATTTTGGAAGGGAATGTGTGTGTCCTGGGGCCCCATTTAGTTTTGCTGGGGGGGCGTGCTACTGTGTGTGGTCTGTGCTACGGTTTTTTTAACCTCAATGGACTTAATATGACAATGAAAGAGGATGTTTAAAACTGTATAATCCAATCGAATAAACTATTGCTTATTGAGAGTATGGTTACCATGGAAACATAAGGGTGTGGCCAATTATAGTCAATAGGAAAAATGTCCTGAAATATGCCAATAATGCGGTACCGTTACCACAGATTCCTTATCTAGAAGATAACACACTTCTCCTATGTGTACCACATGTCTGTACTAAATTTTGTGTCTCTAGTGTAAAACAGTGGGAGGAGACCAGTCAAAATAGCACACAAATAAAATGAAAGAATAGAAAGAACCAAACGAAATATAGTGTACCGTAACGAAATAAAAAAAGTAAATTACCCAGGAGCCATTTCTGTTATAGCTAACTGTAACACACCCACGTAATAAACTGTGTTAATCAGTGACACATATGCTATATAGTATATTAGATCCTATTTACTTGAAAAGGAGGACCATAGATATATTTGTCTTATTTTAGAAGAATTAATTTTTGTGAGCAGCGTTGTCATGCACTAGACCCATGCTCCCTTTTCCTTAAAGGGCAACTATAGTGAAAAAAAAACTTTGTCTGTATACATGTATAGATCACTTAGTATAAGCGTTACTTTCATGTTTCTGTGTGGCTTCGTTCTCAACATGCAGAGTTTGTACCAGCTGTGTAGTCCCCCTCCTCTCTCTGTCTACTCCCCCTCAAGCAGTGACGGGCTGTATCACGAGTCCGAGCATTGTCAGTTGAAATGACTTAAATGAAGTGCTGACATCCTGTTGACCCCCTCCTTCCAGAGCTAGACTGCAAGCAATCAAATGTGTGGAATAAGTAGCAATATGCTGAAGGGAGGGGCAGAGGGGAGGACAAGTGGTGCTGAGATTCTTTACAAGTAAGTTACTGAACTCTGCTCTGCTGTCCTTAACTTTGCTAATTGTTATTTACTTTTTACCTAAAGTTCATATCTCTCCCCCTGCTTAGCTGAGATCATAATCACTGAAGAGAGAGTCAGTGTAACAGCAGCTTGTAGTGGACCTTCACAAACACAGTGACACTGCTGTTGTCCTGTTACATTTCAGTTGCTTTTAGTCTATATATTTCATAGATTGCACTGTGTGTCTTGTTTGGTATATAGTCGTATTATTGTATTATATAACGGTATTAGTGTTCCATTTGAGTCACGGTTTTGTATGTATATAAGATTTTTTGGGGGGAGGGGCTGTTTTATAGTGTGTTATGCTCTATTGCTGGGTTAATGGTTTATTGATTGTGTTTAGCACTACAGCATTTGACTATATGTTGCACATGGTACATATAGTGTGGGTGAGAGAGTGTGTTGACAGTACTGCAGGGAGCTTTGGATTGTGTGGGTGTGTGCCTTTGAGTGACAGATGAGGTGTACAGCTCCTACAAATCACAGCATATTCAAAGGCTTATATCTCGGGGACTATGTAGAATTTAAGAAAACTAAAGGTACCCTGTGTGGATGGGATGACTTATAGGATACATTAGAAGAAATTAAAAAAAAAACAATTTTCTCACTATAATTGCCCTTTAGCAAACATACTGTGATTGTATAAAGCTCACAAGTAATTGAAGTGTACCTTCACCACTTTGTCAAGTTAACCTGTGGTTAAGGGAATGGCAGAAATGGGAAAAGAGGCAATGTGTGAGGTTATTATTTATGGGAGCTTCATGGATGTATCCCATAGTCCATTGTGATAGACAATTACAGAGATGTAATAAAGTTCTTAAAAATGGTGCTAATTTTTGCCCCAAATGTAAATAAGATCTGATTGGTTGGGGCAACATTAGCACCATTTAAATGATGGAACTTTTATTGAATCCTGCTTGTATTTAATTGCATGTTGACACTCAGTATCCACTGTATAAGGTTGCTCTGGCGTTGTATCCTGTATTATGCTGTTTTCCACTACCAGCTGTCATTACTGTATAATAATCTGTAGAGGCAGTAACCAATACTTTCACTGTTAAATGTGCCATGGCTGTCAGCATTCAGTGTTTTAAATAAGTTGCCGACAGCAGCTGCTTACATGTGGCATGTACATGGACTTGCCAGTATCCCAGTCCTCACTGTTTAATATACGTGAATGCCAAACCCCACCACTCTCTCACGCATAAAGATGCTGACACTGAAAGTAGTCACAGCTAGGATACTTTCGCTAGAGGGGAAAAAAGCTTAACATTATAAAACCTGTACAGATTACACATTAGGCCTGGACAAACTCATGGTTATTTATTTTGTGTCAGCCCCCTGACTATAAAATTGCTGTTCCCAATCCAGCAGCTATTTATCAGTGTGTAAGGGAGAAATGACAGTACAGTATGCTCTTGTATGTGAATCCAATAGACTCTGTCAGCCAGTCTCCCAGTCATCTTACCGCCAGTCCCATATTTTTTTCTTATAAATATAGTGGGATTGCCAAACTGTTTTCTTTAGACAGTATGTGTACAAAGTCCTATGCAACCTGTAAAACCTTTAATATGGCTTATGCCTTCAAAAATAAAACAAGTTACTGTAATATTTTCCCATCCCATCCTCAATGAATTTAATACATTTCACTGAATTTTGTTTTTTGAGGCTTGGGAAAGTATGAGAGTTCAGTGTATGTTTCTAAGTGTTGATACTAAACGAAAAAGATGGACGTCCATACAAGGTGGATTTCATTGTAGGTGGCGCAGTTCAGCCTTTCCTCTATTTCTTGTTCTCATCAAAATTATGTTTTAAACAGGTTTTTTTTCACATTCTCTTCTTAACCATAGGTGTCATGTTGGAGAACGGGCCCCTGGCTCACCCCCCTTCCCCCTCTAACGATCACAAAACACAGATGCGTACCCAAGTGGCCTTTATAAATCAAATTATACATACATACCAAGTCTTCCACCATCAGCCATTTTTAAACACTGATCACACGTTTGAATAAACATACACGCAACAGCTTTTAAATGGCTGATTTAGAAAACTTTGTATGTCCGTATGTATATTTTAATTATAAAGCACCACTTGGGTATGCAGCTTATTTTGTGATCATGGAGGGAGAAGGGCGTGGGTCAGGGCCCGTTCTCCAATCTCATGGTGGGGCCCGGGCCCCTGCAGTTACGCCCCTGCCTAGACCTTGTAACATTAACGAGTCAGACCAGGGAGGGAAATAATCAAATATGTTTTTTAAAATGTGAGGGTGTACTCACTTTTGGTGATATCCAGTATATATACTATTAACATGTTGCATAATTGAATCAATGTGTAGTTTAGGAAGTAAATGAACAGTCCATTTCCCTCTGATTTGCCTTTTGGTCACATACTTGGAAAACCTACCTAGATACAAAAATCTCCCTTTTCTGAATCAATCATTTCCAGAAATGTTAAACAGAGGTTTGTTAAAGAGGAAGCAAAATGGGATCTGGACAGAGATAGATTACTCTAAAAAAAAAAACCTGCATTTTCAAAATAAAAAACTTTAAGATACAAGATCTCATTCCTCCAAACTTTTTCAGATTTTAAATCTGAGCTGTAGATTTCTGAGAATCATCATTTGAAATCACAGCAATTACAGGGAAAGACCTGACACTCCAGAAGCAGAATAATATATTTGACCCATGCTTGACCTCTTTGCCTGCTGCCAGGACACTTTGTGCAACATTTAAGAGAATCAGCAGAGGAAAGACAGCAGGGGGGAGGGAGGGGAGATGTGTAATCAGAGCAGTGTCCACGGTGAGGCGTGCAGAACTTATAAGTGTCACAGACACTACAGGAAGGCAGTGATACAGGTTCGCCAACTGATATCACTTTGTTGTTTATAAATCTGTTTTAATCTCAATATATAGTTAAAGGGGAAGTTCTGTGCAAATACATACACTTTTAAGCAAAAAGAGCAGTATTTTCCCATCCTAATGACCTTACCACCTCCCATTCAGCATTTTCTCTGTTTACAAATAAATGCTTCTAAATACTGACTCCTGTTTTTGCAGAACCCCTAATAGCGTTATGGTCTTGCCCTTGACCAGGCGCCTGGGTTGATTCAGTTGCTCAGTTGCTCTGAGCACGTTTGACCCATCCAACAGCCAATCAGTAGAAATTACTGTTAGGAGCATTCCAAGTGAGCATTCTGGAAGAAAAAGACCGTTACAGAACCTGAAATGTCAGCTCACTAATGTTAATGATTTTTAAAACAGAAGAGCATATGTAGATTACTAGGTATGCATAATACAGACTAGAATTTTAAAATAAGCTTTCCTTTAAGTAAATTGGTGTTCTAACAATTTCCCTTTTAAGGGTATCTCCACCCTGAAAAAAACATTTTTCTGTAGTGTAGCCCACCCCAACCACCAGTTTTGTTTTGTAAAATGTAGCACAATGTGCTTACAGCCTCGTCCCCCTTCGCCCCCCCTGCATTTGTTCTCGCCCTCTGCTTGCCTGGAAGGGGCAGGACCGGCAGCCGCATCTGTGATTGGCTGAGAGGCAGCCAATCACAGACGTGGCTGTCAGCTGCAAGCCCAGGGCAATACTTCCGTGTATCGGACAAATATTATTTATATATAATTATTTATTTTAATTATTATTTATTATTATTTTTTATATTATTTAATAATTTCTGGTCTCACTTGTATTTATTGTTTAAACAGCAGAAGGAGTTTCCATTTGCTTTTTTACATTGGGGGATGCCAGTTATTTTATAATTCATGATCTTATAACGGCAAAGGTCAAGCTGAGTGCCGTGCTCCAGAATGTCCTTTTAACATTAACATCGTTAGTGAAATATAGAGTACTACATAGTGACTAAATGGAAAAAACCTTCTCTTTTTTTTTGTCAGATCTTAAAATATAACTGAATCTCATGACGTCTGTGAATAAGTTGTTCTAACCCACCAATCGTGTTGTAAGTCAGCAGTTATATCAAGATAGTAAAACGTTTCAAACCACATTAACATTATTAATTGAGTTGTGATTAAGCTTCAAAAGAATTCATTGTTAAGGTGGCCATGGCCACATAATCGATACCTGGTATTGTCCGATCATATCGCTGTGTCACGGCCATCATTTGTAATACTTATACATTTTAATCAGTGTCTGAAGCATTGCTGAAGTGTTAAAGGGACACTATACTGAAAATGACTTTGCCTCATCTTAATCTATAATTGAATACATGTACCGGTAAGTAGCATGCCTTCAATCCAGCACACATTTGGGCTTCATTTACCCAGACTCGCTTGGCAAATATATGGATTTAAAGTCGCGCTAACCGGTTCGCTCCATTTAGCACAACGTTAGCTCCATATTAGCGTCGGAATGCGCAGGTTACGCATCTGACCTCGCGATTTATATCGCGTTTGCACTCGTTTTAGCGCAGTATTTTAACGCCAGCACACATAGCTGCATTAAAATCCCGCAGTGGATCAATCCCTTACGGATTTGCTCACATTCGCAAACACGATTTTGATAGCAGAAGAAGCATTCCCAGGCTATAACGGCTCTGGGTAAATGAGACCCATTTTATTTAGAGCAGTATCCCCCTCCCTCTTTTAACCACTCCAACTTCCATCCGGCCTGACTTTTCCCCCACAAACCAACTGTCAAGCCTGCACACACATATTCCAACTGTCAAAACTCTGTCACCATTCCCACTACAGTAAAACTACTCACGAAGAATAGTTTTTGAGAGCAAGAAACTTGATTGGCAGCTTAAATATATAAGTTTTAGATTGGATATCTAAGAAATAGGGGCAGATCAACAAAAAAAATGACACAGTGTGTGGTTGGGAAGAATAGTTTCCAGTTATGGTCAATTTAAATAACCTATTTTCGGTATAGAAGTTTTTTTAAAAGGCATATATACTGGGGAAAAATAGATTTAAAATTGCCATATTGAAACTATATTCATCCAAGCGATCACTGTCCCCTATTTCTTTAGATATCCACTCAAAACATCTCACATCTCAGCTGCCAATTAGTGCACTATCATAAACTCTTCTGCTGTAAATTGGTGACAGTTGTTATGTGTGAACTGCATGGTGAGAAAAAACTCTTCCATGCTGCCTCATAGTGATTACTAAGCATGCTTACCCTCCTAGAAGTCAGAAGGAAGGAGGTGTCTATTAAGAGAGGGAGGGGGGATACTAAGCTTGAGCAAATCCCACACACATCAAAGTAAGGCTACTTACATTACCGGTATTCATTTATAGACAAAGATGAAGCAAAAAGGTTTTCATTATAGTTTGCACTTTAACTGACTAGATCCACAGTAAGCTGTCAAAATATGTTGCTAGTGGAATTTGCAAGTGGCAGATCACCAATATGCCTTTTAATCAATAATCCTTGCATTACACAGTATGTTCTCACTCTAGATCCAAACACAGCCTTTATTCTGTATCAAAATAAAGAAGACACAAAACTTGATTAAGGTGCTGGAAGTAAAGCAAAGCACAGAAGCACAGAAGAGCCTTTACATACCGTCAACCTATTACACTTTTATTGGTGGTCAATGTGGAGAGATAGTACGTTTACATTATTGTCTGATTGACTCTTCTTGTTTCTTGGTTGGCTTACAGTCTGAGGAGGATGATGAGAAGGCTTGGATCAACTTTTCTTGCAATTGCAAACCTTAGCAACATGATATATAAAACTGGATGAGTGTAGATTCAAATTTACATTAACAGTAAACATTGTAATTATTGTGAAAGTGATAATACCTTTTCACGATCACCCGGTTTATTTACAATGTGACAGTCTCTATTTCTCACTCACTTATCATTCTCACCCACTTGCTTGTTCTGAACAATATCAGAAACACAGAGGAATAGACATTCACTAGCACAATGGTGTACCAGGCCCACTCCATGGATTGATTGTGGATGCTGGTTCTCTGCTGTTAACACCTTTATTCTTTGGAAGAACTGGAGGATCTGAATGGGGTTATCAACTCCAATGCAGTGCAATATTTTTAATTTATTTTAGTTGTTCAGTGTGGCCCTGCCAAAAGGGATCAGACCAAAAAAAGGATCTAAATATTAGAAAAGGATAAAGGCAGTATTTTTTTTCAGTTTAGTGTTCCTTTAAGTAAAAACACTCATGATATAGAAATGTTCATATGATCCATGTGTAAATTAAAGGGAATGTCCACCCCTTTCTTTAAAATACATATTGTAGAATACCCCCTAAAACCTAAGTTGGTTTTGGCCAAAGCTTTAAATCGGCTCCCACACGGACTATTATACTTACATGTCCCTCCTCGCTCCACCGACGCACCTCTGCACTTCCAGGTAAGGCAGTCAGTGTCGGTCATGATTGTGACTGTCACGGCCAATCATTGACTGCCATTCCCGGAGCAGTCTCCACTGCGGCTGCTCAAGAATATAAAAAGACACAGCAGCCGCAGTGAAGATTGACTAAGGACCCGTAAGCGGCGGTGGAGCGAGGAGCACGTAAGTATAATAGCTCCGGCTTTTAACTAAAACGATCTCTATGTTTTGGGGGCTATTCGAACTATATATGAATTTTTGAAAAGAGGGTGGACAGTCCCTTAAGGACCTGAAAAATACATACATTTTAGAGCATAAGGTGAAATAAAACCTTTTTTTTTATTCACTTCCAGTTTCATATTGCCCTGGCCTTATGTAGAAGTCACACATACTGTATATTACAGCAGGTAACACCAGGTTCATTCCGCCTGAGTATTTTTTCTTTGAATATTGCAAAATTGCAACTAGTTTGCAATAATTGTAAAAGGCTTCATTGTCAAGGTAACACACAGTTACATGTAGTAGAGGACACTACTATGTATTAATATATACATTATGGATGGTTGGAAAATATTGCTGTAAAGCCCCCATACATGGATTGCCATTATGAGTGATCTGATAAATTTGATCAATCACTCACAGTATCCAAAAATTTTTTTTTCTGCTCAAACTTGTTGTCGGTTTATCTGAAAAACAAAAATCGGGGCAGGTGGAAAATTTTATGCCACCCCCTCTATACGCATATTTCAAGTGGAAATCTCAAGTCCCAAGGTGGGAGACTGCAAGTGGTACTCCAAAGATTTCGATATTGCACAATGGAAATCCAATAGGAGGAACATCTGCCCCTGTATGACCAGCTTTATTTATACTGTAAAGTTTGATGCTACACCAGTGATTTTTTTTTTTTTTTTTAAAGGTTTGTAATATATATTTTAACAGAGATATTTCACATTTATTCATAAAATTCCAATTGTATTTGGTTCAATTATCGAACACATGGTATAATCAATGTTTTTTTTTTTAATGTGCTTCTGATCAATGTTTACCATCATGTGATTGATCTGCAACTGACAGATGTTGGATGTCAACATTTATTGATTTTTGTTTGGACTCCAGGGCAACCAAACCCAGTTATTGGATTAGAAATTGATAGAAGCAAATAAAAAAATCTGCTTGTGCACTTGTCATAACCATCACCAAAACTACTGTAACTTTAAATGGTCAAATTATCAATTAAAAAACAAAACTTAAAACACAAAATTTATCAGAAACCAATGTTGTGTCTGCAAGACACAGGTGATCACACCCAATCTGACCATGATTGGTCAGAAATCAGATTAGATATGGGATACACCTGCGAAAGCACCGTTCTTTCTTCAACTATGCCTAGCAGCCTGCATCACACATTAAACTGGGTGATAAAACCTTTGTTTAAGGTGACTTTCTTAGTTATCACCAGCCATAGATTCCTAATCAGCAGTCTTTCACTACAGCAGTTCTAATGTTATTTCTACTTTAACCCTCTCCTCTCCTTTTAGCACATGGGAATTTTAATTGTAAAAACAGTATCTAATTGGGTAGCTCTATACAGACTTTGGTGATGAAATACACTGTCCTACAGCGAGGGGACTGCACATGCCTCTCACTGGGATTGGGGAGTTGAAATAAAGTTTTTTTCTTATTTGACATGCGTGTACAGTTAAGTTTTATTAGAAATTACAAAGAAAGGCCAGCTTTCCATAATCATAACCAGCAGATTTTTAAGGAATAATCAGAAAATAATTTTTTTACCAAAGTTTTTCCTTTAATATATTTATCCTGTTATCATTAAGGTCGGAATACTTCAGCTATATAAAGCCAGTATTCAATTCCACACAAAACACAGACAAAACCATGCATACACACACAAAATAACCTAACTTACCATAACACAATCAAATAAAGCCTCACAAATACATGCCCATGCATACAAGTTGGTGCAAGATCCACACATACATGTGGCATCAAATAAGCTGATAGCTTTAGTTTCATTACAGACCACTATATTTGTCATTGTTATATCTGTATCCCTTATTAAACATGTGCATGTTTCCTAATACTGATGGAAATGTATTGGTGATATAAAAAATGCCATAATGAGATGTAAACTCTTCCCTCATTTCTTATTATAATATTTAATGTACTATTACTTATATACGTGCATTTTTCTTATTCCCATTGTTTCAATGTTTGTAATATCGTAATACTATACAGCACTGTTCCCCAAGTGGTGCTATTTAAATATAATTATATATATAAAAATACCAAGAAAATAAAATGTAGTTGTATCGCTAGCCAGCATTTCAAACTCCATTACCATACATTTGTTAACCCTTTAATACTTAATACATATTAATGATTAACACCATTCTGATAAACAGAATGTGTGTAGAAATACCTGTAGATTTTGACCAATCGATGGTTGATGCCCGGCAGCTTCTTGAATTAAGGGGTTATGAACTTTTCTTTAGAGACACCATATTTATAAAGCTTGTTTGTACATTATTCTGTGTGAATATGTCCACTATAAAATCCTTTTAATATCTAAACCCTGGAAAACACCACAGGACTGTAGAAAAAACACATTTGCCTCAGTTGTGTATTATCCTGAAGTGTAACCAAACCTCAACAAATCGCCCTCACCACACCATTAATAGGTTACATGTTAACATGGTTTGTATTGCTTTTAAATTTAAAAACAATACAAACATAAGAAAATATCTGTCTTGTTTGCTATGTTGCCATCAGATTTTGCTCGCTGGCAATTTGGGTTAGAACCAGTTTAGAAAACCCAGAAGTAAATCTTTAAACCCTTTAATTAGAAATACTTCAGAGAGGTTTCTAATATAATGTAAAACATTCATTTATTGTAATTGTCCTTCACTATTATGCACCCAATAATTGAAATGGCTAACCTGGCAGAGAACAGTGAAACCGACATTTTTAAGCCATTGGATAAAGAGAGAATATGTATAAAAAGGTTGCAGCACACTCCTTTACCGCTTGCTTGCCATTTTTCCACTACAAACTCTACCTGCATCGCTGTTTAATTCCCAAAGTTAATCATCCTTCACTTTCAAACTGTCAATATTCTGGGTAATCAGAAAATTCAATGGTTATACAATAGTACACATATACAAAGATCTATGATCAAACTGAAGACAAACCAGAGACAGAAAATGTTGTTTAATACTCATGTGCAAAATACATGAATTACAGTAGTCACTTGCACCTGATTGCAGTACAGTTAATAGGTAATGAGCAATGTTCATTTTTAAGCCTCACTGTGACAATTAACCTTTAGGGCATTCTGCCAACAACACATGGGAATGTTCATTTTATTTTTTTATCAGATAATTAGTATGTGCATAGGTACAACAAAACAACCTAGGAATATCGTGATTTCATAGAGCGGATGGGAAATATATTCAGAACTTTTAAGAAATCAGAGATTCATTCTACATGTTTCAGTGGGGAATACCGATATAGACTTTGGGTCATAGAACACTTCTACATCCCCAATACGTATTTCTAGATTTCAGGTATGTGATTGAATTACAAGTTAAATAAAGGTACATGAACATTCAGTTTGTGTACACATTTTCAAAATGTTGAAATAAATGTAATATCTATTTGCAAATGTGCAAAACATTTTGTAGCAATAAAACAGATGTTAAAAACATGATTTTCCAGACAATTTTCTCTCTTCCGTAAATAGGGGACATTTCTTACCAAAGTTGGGGTCCTTAACTGAATTCATAACACCCCATCTACGTTTAAACACCTACAAACCTTTGTCTTAACACCCCCAAAATGTTTTCTTTAACAAAGATCTCTTAAAACACTTATCAGGTATGGGGGTGGGATCTGTACCTGGAAAGTTTAACACTGCATACCATTGCCCAAAATAATTGAACACTTCTTGTTTGTTTGACAATTTTCTCTCTCCCGCAATTCAGTTAAATCAATTTTTACAGGAAGCTGTACTCCTGGGAGCAAATCTGATTGTGTTAATAGCTACATTTGACAATTAATGTCATATTAAAATATACCATGCAGTCATGCTAAACTTAGTAGAACGATAAAATGAAGGCCCATTTACTATTGAAGGGAAGGGATTAAATTTAGCCTGACAGCAAATGTTTGTTTTTTTTTTTTAATGTCCTTTCTTATTCAAATAGCAATGGAATTTAAGAAGATTAAAAAACCACAAATGATATTTACGCAAAATATTTAATTAAAAATACTTCATAATTACAGTAGTCTATTAAAGCATATACTTTAATCACTCCACTTATAAACATCTCTCTCTATATATATATACATAGTATGAAATGTCACTTATTTTTTTTTCTATACAATATGTAACATTCCTGCAGGGAGCAAAATTCCCTGAACCAATAAAATCATCTATTTTAAACAATAGATGAAAAGGAAAAAAAGATATCTACAATGCTCTGGTATATTAGTAAGCTTCAAAATTCAGTTTTCATATCAAGCAATTTCCCATCCCTCTAAACTGACCCCAAGTACAATAGGTTTGCGACTTCCCCATTTCCAAAATTCATCAAATAAAAAAAAAAATTCACGTTGGATGTACAGGGCAAAGATGGAAAGTGTTCATGGTATGAGCGAATGACAAAGGAATATATATTCGTTGTGGTTTATGAAGCGAGTGTATGTTGGTTTTTTCCTTCTTTTGTCTGGTGACTGCATTTCTTCCCCTCCCTTATCTCTAATTTGTCTCTCTCTTTCTCTCTCCTCTTCTGGCTCTGGATTCGCCTGCTGCACCCTGTGGAAGGGAATGAATAGAAGGGGTGTGTGAACGATTCTGCTCCAGACTGACTGGCGCCACCAACAAAACACAAGACATCTTGATCAACAACCCAAAACAAACCAGGTCAAACTACAAGCAGAGCTCCCAAGCTAGTCCAAGCATAGGAACGCAGCTGCAAAAGGACTGCACTGCCCATGCTCTCACACATCACAGGGGTTATCCACTGCCCTCCCCCCCTCAACATCACTGAAAAATACCCTTCCTCATGTAAACTGCTAATTCTGCATGGGAATGGATTAGCAATGGAGATAAAATCAATGCCAGCAACTTCCTTTACAAAGACATAATTAGCATTTAACCAGCATCATTAATCCTCGTCTTGGTGGGAATTCTATTTACAATCATTTTAGTTTGTATTACACAGGAAATAAGGAACTGACTATACTTGGACATTCCAGGCAGGGGACCATGTGTTTAATTTAGTAATTAGGAAATATAAACTGAAATGAATGACCTGATGTTTCACTGATGGTGAATACACAACTAGATAGGCAGGTTTGTGTGATGGTGTGAAGGGCCAAAAACACACAGGGTGGGAGACCAGTTATATTATCATTTGTTTAAAACAATATCGAACATTCTCCATTACATCTTAACAGAATACAGACAGGTGGGATTTAAAGTGGGGTAAGCCACAGATTATAATTATTCAAGGTGTATAAAAAAAACGGTGTATAAAAAAACCGGGAAAGGTGTACATGTTCATCCCATGTTAAGAACTGCAACCCCAGGCATCCCACCTGGACAAAACTGTCAGGGGTTGCTGGGATAGGTAGTGCAGCAAAAACAGAAAAAGCTCATGTAAAGCATGGATCAGATCTGTACAAATTAAGGGTCAGAATAAATGTACATCTAATTAACTGGACTCACCTCACAAAATGGTTTAACGACACAAAATGCTGTCTCCTTGTTTGTTCCACCTGAAGCAGTCGAAATACAAGAATAACAAAGTTCAGCAAGGTCAGAAGACTGGATTAGTACTTTAACAGCCCATAGTGCTTGGCAAAGAGGACTGGGCATTAGCTGCATGGGCAATAACCTGACACACTCCAATACAGAAGACACAAACAGATCGCCCTCAGCCTGCCTGCTCCTAATAAAATTGTGACATACCCTCGACACTCCAGGCAATTGGCGTGTAACAGATAACTTCACACATTGGAAATGAATGAGGGGTGAGGGGCAGCCCTTTCTTCTTTCAGCTGGGAAATGGCTATTGCAAGAAAGGCAGTGGGGAGTTTTCTTTTTTTTTTTTTTTTTTTTAAATACCCCATTTAGTACAATTTAGTACAGTGGCAGATTGCAACATATTGCAAAGAGCAGAAGCCTATGAAGTACACAGAGGAACAAACAGTTGCTTTCCTCCCATCACACAGAAGGTGCATTTTGCTGCAAGAGGAAATTACTTAAGTAACCAGCAACAGAGTGTAGAGCTGCCATCTGGGGGTTAGTCCTACATGATGCCTTGGAAGGTTTATTGTCACTCCCATCAGATACTGGTTTGTGACACATACCCTGCAGAAGGGTCAGGTGGATTTCATTGTTCCAGTATGCCCAAGTGCAAAAGCCTGAGGAGCTGATCCTACCCTGGTGAGATGTCACTGACAGTACGTGTGTGTGCTTGTAGCTCTATAGTTTGGATTTAAAGGGAAATTCCACTGACCAACATTGCACTGGAATCATCACCTTTTGTCTGCTTGGTTTTTGTTTTGTTTTTTGAGGTGTAAAACAAAAATCTGGTTCTGATAAATATTCTGCTAAAACTTAATTTGCTTACTAAATCCAGGAATTCATCTTTTTTTTTTTGCACAATAACCTGAGCACATAGGGGGCACTAGTTTCCCTGGATTCTATGGGAGGATGTTTCATTATACCTCAATAGTTCCAGCATACAGCAACTTCCACTTCTGTTAATTCAGACATGTAGGTCAATGTGTTGCTAAGTGCTGCATGTGCAGTGTGACTGTACCATGTGTGTATGTATGTATACATATTCCCTTCCGCAATGGCCATCTCCACCCAACAGTGTTTGCATTGAGGGTTGTGCCCACCTGCTCTTCCATCCAACCATCCAGAGTGACAGCTCCTTACCGGGTCATGTTGAGGTCGTTAGCGGGGTCCTGGCAGGTTGCTGTGCCTGAGCAGCACAGGGTGTGTGTCCAAGGCCAGTTGAGGTCCGGATATAGTCAATAACGTGCTGCAGAATCTCCACTTTGCTGACTTTCTTGTTCTGGGGGATGGTGGGCACCAACCTCTTCAGGCGACTGTAACAGTCATTCATGTCATACTGCAGACACAGTCTCCTCCAGCTCTTCCTCTTGTAGCCGGACTGTGATCAACAGACAGTGCAGGGCCAGCTCGCTACAAACACCCACCGCCGGGGATTTCCGACTCTGTACAGGCGCCGGCTGGGCTGACAGCTTTCATGCAGATAGCGGGGACGAGGGAGCAGCACAAATAGACCGTGCAACTGTCAATCCTGGTGGGTGGGTGGAGGTACAGGTGCCTCTTCTTTATAGATACGGGAAACAAATGCAATTCCTTATTAGGCTTGTTCTGGCTGAAACACAAACAGCTGTTTGCTTCGGATAACGAGGGCAGCTCAGACGGGATGACAGGGAGGCGCTCTGCTGACAGTAACGGGGACAGCGCGATCCTATCAGCTTCTTTCTCCCAATCACTTACATTCAGCCTCTCAGCTCTGCAGCTTCCAATAGCAAACACCCCCTCCGTGCTGGCTTATTTATGGGACAGTAATGGAGAGGGGAGGGGTGAAAGTGCTGGTGAAGGGAGGGGCAGAGGCAGAGGGGAGGAGACAGATAAAAACCTAGCTTTGTCAAATTTCCATCCCCACAACAGTGTCATTCATTAGATCGTCATTATCCCAGAATATTAATATTATAATTAATACAGGTAAAGGAAGTATCTCACCATGTTTATATAATCATCATATTAAATACAGGTAATGGAAGGTATTCACCAGTGTTATATTAATCATCATATTAAATACAGGTAATGGGAAGGTATCTCACCACGTTATATAACATAATATTAAATACAGGTAATGGGAAGGTATCGCTTCTCGGCCTTTTGGCTAAAGTAGTATCTGTTCTTATCAGCTGGGAAGGCAGGGGTGCCCCCCTATTACTACTGGTAGGGCAGGTCTGCACACTACACGCTATTGATCGAAGCCTAAAGCTGGAAGCGTCACTTCCCTGTCTTTCGGAATAAGACTAGGCGAAGTATCTCCCCAACGTTGTTCCCGGTCGAGTGAATGACCCGCGGTAAGGGTGAATCACCATGGCTAGGGTAGGCCAGTAAGGGGAGCTACTGAACCAGGTCGAAGCCTTGAGGCAGGGGTGTGTGAAAGCTCGGGATTCCCTATAGCACTACTGTGCACTGGAGCACGTGTGTATAGCACTCCTTTCACATTCCTGCCATAGCTGCGGCTATGGCGGAACATTTTTTTATCCCTGACCAAAAGGTTGGGGCCTTTTGGCCCACTCCCTGATTATTTGCCCTAGGCGCCCTTATTTATTTACTAGCACTATTCACGTGCACTTTTTGTTTTTCGTTTGTGTGTTCACGTATTGTGGTGGGATTGCCTGGGTCCTTTTTGGGACCTTCAGGCTCTTCCCATGTGAACCTCCCCTGGAAACTTCCTGGTGGCAGCTGGGAGCAGAAAGGGAGGGTAAGTATGGTGGTTCCTGATGCCTACCGGCCGAGAGGACCATTGTAGCCTTCCCCTAGCCCACGGCTTAACAGCTATGGGCATAAGGGGGAGCAGACGGATCCCGATCCACTTGCACGTTTGTTGCACTGTGGTGACGATCACAGAAAGCACGTAACCCGAGCTTTCAATAAAAAAAAGAAGGTATCTCACCACATGTTATATTAATCATCATATTAAATACAGGTAATGGGAAGGTACTCCCCACATGTTATATTAATCATCATATTAAATACAGGTAATGGGAAGGTATCTCACCATGTTGTATTAATCATCATATTAAATACAGGTAATGGGAATGTATCTCACCACATGTTATATTAATCATCATATTAAATACAGGTAATGGGAAGGTATCTCACCACATGTTATATTAAAGGACCTGTAAACTCCAATATTTTTTAAAAATGACTAAGTGCCATTCGTTTCTATTATTCACAGGGAGGTGAGAACGCTTATTCTCACCTCCCTGTGAATAATAGGACGATCGGGGACCAGGAACTTACCTTACCCCCCCGCTCCACTCGCAGCCCTCATCTCTTGACAGCCGCTCTGTCCCGACCACGCGCCCTATCTAGGCGCATGCGCGCCAATTCAAAAGATAGGGCGCGCGATCGGACAGAACAGCTGTTCAGAACTGAGCACTGCGAGTGGAGCGGCGGGTAGGTAAGTTCCTGGTCCCCGATCGTCCTATATTCACAGAGGTGAGAATAAGCGTTCTCACCTCCCTGTGAATAATAGAAACGAATGGCACTTAGTCATTTTAATGTGTTTAGTGTTCCTTTAATCTTCATATTAAATACAGGTAATGGGAAGGTATCTCACCACATGTTATATTAATCATCATATTAAATACAGGTAATGGGAAGGTATCTCACCACGTTATATTAATCATCATATTAAATACAGGTAATGGGAAGGTATCTCACCACGTTATATTAATCATCATATTAAATACAGGTAAAGGGAAGGTATCTCACCACATGTTATGTTAATCATCATATTAAATACAGGTAATGGGAAGGTATCTCGCCACATGTTATGTTAATCATCATATTAAATACTGGTAATGGGAAGGTATCTCACCACATGTTATATTAATCATCATATTAAATACAGGTAAAGGGGAGGGATCTCACCACATGTTATATTAATAATCATAATAAATACAGGTAAAGGGGAGGTATCTTACCACATGTTATATTAATCATAATAATAAATACAGGTAATGGGAAGGTATCGGCCATCTCACCATATATTATATTAATGATATTATATTAAATACAGGTAAAGGGAAGGTATCGGCCATCTCGCCATATATTATATTAATGATATTATATTAGAATAGTATAGTATAGTATAGTATTTGAGGTTGAATAAATGTCCATCCAGTCCAACCCATCTAGCAATATCATCATTTCCTGCCTAACTGCTGAAAAAAACGCACCAAATCTATGAAGGGGGAAAAAAATTCCTTCCGGACTCCAAGTGGAAATCGGAAATTTCCCTGGATCAACTCTACTTATGTATCAATACAAGTAACTTGCAACATTCCTTGTTTGCAGAAATCCATTCAGCTTTTTTTTTTTAAACTGATCAATGAACCTGTCATAACAACGTCCACTGGAAGACAGTTCCATAGCTTTACCGTTCTCACAGTAAAAAAACCCTTTCCGAACTTGAAGCCTAAACCTTTTTTCTTCAAGTCTTAAGGGATGTCCTTGTGTCCTCTGACATGTTCTATTGGTGAACAATGCCCCAGATAGTTTATTGTATGGCCCGTTAATGTATTTATACACAGTAATCATATCCCCACGCAAGAGCCTTTTCTCCAGCGTACATAATTATAACTTTTCCAGTCTCTCTTTATATTCAAGCTCCCCCAATCCCCTTATTAATTTAGTTGCCCTTCCCTGAACCCTTTCCATTTCAAAGATGTCCTTTTTGTACACAGGATTCCAAAATTGCACTGCATATTCCAAATGAGGCCTTACCAATGCTTTGTAAAGAGAGAGAATAACATTTTCCTCCCTTGAATCCATACCTCTCTTTATACAAGACAATACCATGCTGGCTCTGGCTGTTGCTGCCTGGCACTGCTTGCTACCTTTAAGTTTGTTATCCACGAAAACTCCAAGATCCCTTTCCAACAGGGATTCACTTAACACAGAGCCATTTATAGTATAACCAGCACAAGGATTTTTAAGTCCAAGATGCATCACCTTACATTTATCAACATTGAATCTCATCTGCCACTTAGCAGCCCAATTTGACAATCTATCTAGATCCCCCTGCAACGATTGCACATCCTCTGAAGTTTTTAATGGTCGACAAAGTTTTGTGTCATCAGCAAACACAGAAACCTTGCTGACAATACCCACTTCCAAATCATTAATAAATAGATTAAATAGAAGCGGCCCTAACACAGAAACCTGTGGCACTTTAGTCCATAATGATGAAGCCCCATTTACAACTACTCTCTGCATCCTATTCATTAACCAATTTTCTATCCATGTACAAATGTGACTCCCCAGACTAACAGACCTCAGCTTATACATTAGTCGCCTATGGGGGACTGTATCAAAAGCCTTTGCAAAATCCAAGTAAACTACATCTACTGCTATGCCAGAGTCTAAATTTCTACTTACTTCCTCATAAAAGCCAAGCAAGTTAGTTTGACAAGATCTATTCCTCCTAAATCCATGCTGGTTACTACTTATAATGTCAGTCCTTGAAAAATACTCTAGAACATGTTCCCTTATTAAACTTTCTAGGATCTTCCCCACCACTGAAATACTAAATACAGGTAAAGTGAAGGTATCAGCCATCTTGCCATATATTATATTAATGATATTATATTAAACACATGTAAAGGGAAGATATTGGCCATCTTACCATGTATTATATTAATGATATTATATTAAACACAGGTAAAGGTAAGGTATCGGCTATCTCACCATATTTTATATTAATGATATTATCTTAAATACAGGAAAAGGGAAGGCATTATCTGACTTAGTGTGAGGTGATGGGGGGGCTGATTTACTACATTAGTCCTATATTGCTTGGAAGTGGACTTTATGAAACGTTGGAATAGTTTTCCAACAATGAGAAATAAACCCCTCTTGATTGACATTCAGTTCCAATCTCAGTAAATTATTCAACAAATAAATGTAGGAAATGTATATATACACATATAACTGATTGAGGTTTCTCTGCACAAATGTTAGTTTAGTAAATATTTCAATCTCTGTCTCTCCCTTTATGTTTGTGTATACATGTATGTGTTGGGCTCCTCCAAACCTCAATCATTCAAAGCTTATATTTTGGGGACACCCTTGGGGTTTTGTGCCCTGGGGTTTTACCCATTTCCCCCTCCCCAGCACCAGACCAGAGAAGACAACAATGTAGCCCTTGCAGGTTTGATATATCACACAAATGCTGTTTAAATACAGAGGAACATGTGAGTTTATAAAAATGAAATAAATAAAGTTGTCAGGCTAGTGAATTTATAATGCCCAAACTAATCTCTTAGTAGCATACTGTTGTAGTTTTCACAGCCTAATAAATTTTTGTAATAAAATATTTTTTTCCTCCAGTTTTTCTGACCCAGAAAAGGCAGCTTAATCTGAATTTCCTGCTGCTAGTAACAATTCAGGTTTAAAGTATTTATACGGAACTGTATAAGTAGAGTTCTAAATTCTATTCAATTTCCATACATACACAGTCAAGGCATCCGATAGCTATCTGTGAGCACAGAAATGTCTTCAGTGTATATTTACATTTATGCATGAGCAGAAATTGCCATATTGCTAGTCTCTTTGTCTCAATATAACCATTAGAGGTGCTGTGTTGCATGGATTGCTTTATGGAAACTAGTGCTTTCATTCACAGATATATAAAAAAAAAATGTTCTGTTTACACACTGAACCATATCATCCAAGTTTATATGGCAAAGCAAAATGAGGGCAAATGTCAACTATCCCACTTAAGAGAACAAAAGCTTTGATATAATTGACCTTGAATAAGTTATATACTTGTAATAGCTGATAGCTGTATGTCTCATCTCTGTGAATTTGCCCTTGGGGCAGAAAACCATTTTTTTTTCACTGGGCATTGTTAGTCACTTAAATTTAGCTGCTCCTTCCCATGTCCTTACCCATTGGGTTATTTTACCATACACCATTTCATTTAGCAAAAGATTGGCAATACACCCTCAAAATGAGCTTTTTTCTAACAATAGTTTTCTTTTAAATAACCAGATCGGAAAATCAGGGGCGAGCGTGTGGCCCTCTATGGACCAAGGCTGTGGCTATGTTTGCTGCGCCCGATAGTGATTTGTTCCGGCCGAATGAATTATCTGCTGGTGTGTACCCTGCTTAGGAACTTATATCAAATTTATATCAAATAGCACTCAAAGTTATAGGTTCGAGAATAATTGATTTAGAACTGTGAAGACTGCATTTGAAAGGTAACTACGGTTCATTTAAATTAATTATTTACATTATTTTTAAAATCAATTGATTTTATGTCTTTGCTGTGTTTAAAGGTGGCCATACACATGTGATTTCCATCGCAATGTGCCGACAGATCACATTGGTATATGTCGGCACATTGCATCAGGAACCGCCACACATGTAAACGACTGATCCCCATATGCGGTATGAGGATCGGACGGTCATATGGCCATACACGTAAATGATCGTATCAGCTCCCTTTGCTAAAGTAAAGGGAGCCGATAACGTCCGACAGAAATTTTCCTTCTTTCCCTGACCGACTGTAGTGGCGACTATGGTCGTTCGTTGGCACTACGGTCAAGCCCATACACTTGAATGATAATGGGTAAATCCCGTCGTGGAACGATTCTGCAGTGGTCCTTCTTGCCAGGGTGCACACTACCTTTCTAACAGTGATTTATATATCATTGGCTGTTAGATGGTTAATTTATTCTCAAATCTCTACTGAGCAACTGGATCAAGTAGTCAAGGACAAGAGCATAACATACACTATTAAGGGTCCTGTGTTGGGGCGTTATTACCATGAAGCAATGTGAAACATTTGCTCATGCCGCGGGCCTGTGGAAAATTAAGATGCCAGTTTGCCCCTTTTTCTTCCCTTTTAATTAAATTGCAGCACTGCAAAGTACCTGAGCACTAGTTTTTCTGGAGATTTCTTTTACTAGAGCCACACTTTAGTAAACACGCTCAATAAACATGCTCAGTCAAATACTGCTTACATGGCGCTGCTGTGTCCCTGACGGCCACGCCATATGCCCAAACTTGTATGTACCAGTCACTTTGGGCAAACTTTTATGTAACAGTCACTGTGGGCAAACTTTTATGTACCAGTCACTGTGGGCAAACTTTTATGTACCAGTCACAATTGGAAAACTTTTATGTACCAGTAATTGTGGGCAAACTTTTATGTACCAGTCACTGTGGGTTACTTATATGTACCAGTCATTGTGGGCCATTTATATGTACTAGTCACTGTGGGCAATGTATATGTTCCACTCACTGTGGGCAACTTATATGTCACTGTATGAGGACAACTTATACCAAACTCTGTTTGGCACATTTATTACCATACACGTGTATGTCAGCTTTCCAGTTCCCCGACCACTGTTAGGTCAGCTTTTCAATTTCCCAGTCACTACTAAATCAGCCCTCCAGTATTGTAACTGTTAGAACTTGTATGTACCAGTGACTGTGGGCAACCTATATGTACTAGTCACTGTGGGCAACCTATACGTACCAGTCACTGTGGGAAACATATGTACCAGTCACTGTGGGCAACTTATATGTACCAGTCACTGTAGGCAACTTAAATGTACAAAGTTTAGGAGCTTTGGAGAGCATTTTAAACCTAACAAGGTCTAGGTTTTGGGGGGTAATAAGGTAAAATTTTAGTTTGGGTGTTGACATGCCCTTTAATATACAGTATTCAGTAAATAAGGGGCTTATTAAACAAGAATAAAGGTTTGCCTGGGCATTTAGGCTAGTTACACACAACAGAGAATATATATACCAGTCACTGTGGGCTATGTGCCAGTCATTGTGGGCGACTTATATGTACCAGTCACTGTGGGCAATGTATATGTTCCGGTCACTGTGGGCAACTTATATGTACCAGTCACTGTTTGGGGACACTTATATTACCAATATCTGTTCGGCGCATATATTACCACACACATATATGTCAGCTTTCCAGTTCCCCAGCAACTGAAAGGTCAGCCTTTCAGTTTCCCAGCCACTACTAGGTCTGCCCTAGTTCCCAGTAACTGTGGGAACTTGTGTATATCAGTCACTGTGGGCAACCTATAAGTACCAGTCACTATAGGTAACATATGTACCAGTCACTGTGGGCAACTTATATGTATCAGTCACTGTGGGCAACTTATATGTAACTTTTGCCTTAAAAGGAATAGTTCCCTACCAAACTGAACTATTACTAATGCATTGGAGACCGGGAGGATAAGGAGCTATGCCTTACCTCCCATTCTTCAATCAATGCAAGAAAAGCCAGGAATGAACTTAAAGCAAACTTACCTATTAAGTGATCCTTCACAGCAGCACTGAAATTCCCAACTGCATCCGGGTTCTGTTTAACACTGCACATTATCGCAAATGTGCGCTATAGCTGGACGTGCCCTCCATTCCTCACAAGGAAATCTACTCCACAAACCCCCAACGAACACTGCCTCTTCCCACCTTAAACCAATCTCTCTTACTGCTCCCTACCTTTGAAAATCTCTCCCTCTTTCACTTCGCCAGGTGACATCCATTAATGCTTTCAAATCTAGACTGTTATCCTACCTTTTCTGAGCATCAGCACAAATGATTGTTAGTCCCCTCAAGTACTTTGTACACATATCCTCACTTGCTGCACTTATATCAATTTATCCACAATGTATATATATATATATATGTGTTCTTAACCTATGTATGAAATTGTCTTAAATTTGTATTTATCTGTAAAATTGCTTGCACTAATCCAATTGTTTGTATACTCTGCATTTTATAATGTACAGCGCTACGTAACCAAGTGGAACTTTATAAATAAAATTATACATACATACAGACATACCAGTCAATGTTTAGGAGCTTTGGAGAGCCTAGCAAGATCTAGGTTTTCGGGGGTAATTAGGCTAGGTAGGCTAAATTCTAGTCTGGGTGTTGACATGCCCTTTAATATACAGTATACAGTGAATAAGGGGGCTTGTTAAATAAGAATAAAACTTTGCCTGGGCAGTAAGGCAAGTTACACACAACAGATATTTTGGTCCAGCAAAATGTTCAGCGATATTGATCAGTCGGCCAGGTCTCAATATTGCCTGTTGTGTCAAAATTGATTCTCTGATTGTCCTTTCATCTGATTTGACCAAAAGAATCACCAACTATCGGTCAGTGGCTGAGGAAAAAGTACCTCCAATATTTAGGCCCAAATGATCGAAATACTGTTCGGTTAGGTCGAAATATGTGCCTTTGAATACCTAGCCTTAAACTTCACTAACCAATCAGATAATCAGATGTTTTAAAATTTTTATAAATGTAGTAGACCAGTAAAAAAGGATGTTCTGATTGGTTGCTGTAAATTAACAGCATAGGCAAACATTTGCACCTCTTAATAAATGACAATATATGTATATGCAATGTACTGCATGCATCCTCAGTCAGACTCAACTGCCTAACAGCACAAAAAATGGAGCAAAAACAAGAAAAACCACAAGATAAAATACAATTAGTGCCATTCAAGTAACACATAACTTATATTTAAGATGTACTCTACAGCAACAATAAAACACTGAATTTATATATAGTATGAAATTGGCAATAGAGGCAAAAATATGAGATATCAAATAGCAAGTTCAGCTAGAGTAGTTCAGAAGAGGTCACCAAGGCATTTGGGTCATGATGGGGTCAGTTTTCCTTCTTGTTAAAAGATAGAACTTGACCCTGGCCTTTGAAAGGAACATAAGTATTTCATCAGGCCTGTGAAAGGTCTTCACATTGTGAAGTTGAGACCTCACAGTGTCATCATAAGCAACATCAACATTACAATAACAAGAAATGAGTGAGAAGAAAGAAGAAAGAAGTTGGCAGATAGATGGAATAAATGTGTCCTGACTTTGACTTTATGCCTTTTATGCATTCTCAAGTGAAGCATAAGATAGATACAATGTGTCCTTTATCCAGCACAAGAGGTTGAGCTAATGTCAAAAAAGGAGATGAGTATTTGTTATGTAGATTTTAATTCCGAACTCAATTCATAACAAACTTAACAATTTACTCTTTAAATGTATCTACTGATACCGAGCTATGATCGGAATGTTATTCACTGAATAAAATGGAGGGTGTCAGGTCAGGTTTTGGGAACAGATATTTGAAAGGAAAACCATTTAGAATGAATGTGAATACATTCCTGTGTAATTTGTAATTAAGCTTCAAATTTCTTTGTGTCTGTGTATTTCTTTGACTTTCAGGTATATTACTAGACTATTTTAAAAATAGATTTAAACCGTAAAATGAAAAAGTAACCCCAGACTACGAGTGGCTAATAACTAGAGATGTTCAATACTGGCGAGTTTCGTTCTGTTTTCGGATTTTGGGAAATGGGCCCATAAAAGTCAATAGGAAAAGAAAATTGAAAGTTCCAATCGAATTTAAGGTATAAATAGCAATAGTAAGCTAGTGTAATTTACACATGGATCTGGGAAATGGTCTGGGGAACACATACATATAACCAAACCTTATTAAAAATGAACTTCCTGTATATGCAAGCTATTTTCGAGGGTTAACAAATAAGCAAAGCCACTTTCAAGGGTTAATGAAAGTAGACTCATACATTCGATAACCCACAGAAGTAGCCTCAGTAACCCTCGAAATTAGTTCTGTATTTTTGAGGGTTACCGAAAATATGGAAAGTTCAGAGATCCAAAAGTTCTGAGCAGTTCCAACGGAACCAGGTTGGAATCGGACCCTGAACTACTCTACTGACAAATTGCATTGACTTATAAATCTGCATTTAAATTTAATAGAACTAAGAAAATAACTGTAAGTTAACATATTGTCATGCTAGAGTTTCAGGGGGTTATAGAATGTTGAATGAGGCAACTATATCTTACTTTACAATTCTTTGAGATCCTTTATTTGCTATGCATGTGCAACTATACTACTTTTTCCTGAATAATGTTACTTTAGTTAGAACCACATGGATGAATTATTACCTGATGTAACTTTATGGGACATTGCTTATAACAATAAAGTAGCATCTCCAAGCAGGGGGCAGTCTGACAAGATGAGCCTCCAAACATTACTGCTTATGTATTCGGAATGCTTTGGCCATCCTACAGCATCAGCGAACTGTAAACCTCCAATTTTCCCAACGAAAGCCATGCAGACTTCAGTTTTGTTTTATTAAAGATAACTGTATTGCCTCAATGCATTTTTTAAAATTGCTTTAAAAATAGTAAAGGTATGCAGCCCTCCCCATGCATTTTTTTCCTGATTTTGAGCCTTCTGCTCTCTGCCTTCAATTAGCTATGCTACGAAGGAGGCGTAACGATTCTGTCTGCCTCTTATTGTCACGCAAAGCTAGCATGCAAGAAAACACTCCTCCACCCACCATTGATCAGCTTGATATAGGCTGTATCCTAGCAACTGAACATTTCAAGTTTGTTTGACTGGCAGAGGAGGAGGAAAGAGGTTGTAACAGACATTCTCACCAGCCAATGACAAGTGTTAACTAGGACCCGGGGTCTTCTAGGAGATGGGCTTTTAGCACTCATATTTGCTGTGTAAGATCTAAGGGAGGGCAGCACGGTTGTAAATGTGAGTAAGTGATTAATCGTAATTGAAGTAAAAAAGGTCAGAAGTTAGGACCTTCCAGACTGGGGTTAACTTGACATGGTTGGAAGGCTTTTCATTCATGTGATCACAGTAATGCATACTAAAACCCCTTTGTTTATAAAGTATGCCAGTGTGCAGATAATATGATATTGTATGGGGCCTAGGTATGTGCTTTGATTATCTTTTCTATGTTTGCATAAATGTTTGACCAGATCAGTAGCACTTCCGCTAAATGTAGTTGTAAATGAGCCTAATTGGTGTGCTTCCACAATCCTTGTATTGTATGTATTTTTATGAAGCATGGTCATGCTTCTATGTGGTAATAGCACCCACTGGCAATGTATGCCAGTGTGCAGATAATATGATATTGTATGGGGCCTAGGAATGTGCATTGATTATCTTTTCTATTTTCTTTTATATAAATAGTCTGGTGTGATGCCCAAGGGGATACTGGCTGTGTTGTCCCCAAATCAATATCAATACAAACACTATATAAAAGGTAGCACTCAGGAATCGTTTACATTTATTTTACATCAACAGAGCAACATTCGAGAGACATATGCTCTCTTCATCAGGCTCAAAGTCAAAACAGTATCAATAGCTTATTCTTAACACATGGTATTTAAAGGACAACTCCACCCTCATAAGAACATCTTTTAGAAAGAATGGCTTCTTTAAAATGTGTTGATATATCATACTTTGTCCTATGAATTCATTACTGTGTGCCTGCTATGCTTCTGGAGGCCTCATGGAAACTGAGCAATTTAGAAACCTGTACTGAGCCTGGGCATGCTCAGAAGAGGCAGTAAGGGGATTAACATTCAGTCATTGGCTGTGATGTCAACTGTCAAATCCATAACTGACAGTTGCTAACTGGAAGAACCAGGAAGCAGAAACAGGGGAAAGAGGACATTGTGCAGGATTTCAGGTTAGACTTATATATTTCAGATTTCACATTATTACCCTTTAGGGTTTTGGGGGGTGATTTCCTGTATTTCATTTTGGGGCTGGACTTGCCCTTTAAATGTTTAGCCAGGAAATGACATCACCATCACTTATAATCCATTCATAGATCATCATTACAATTTATCATATATAAACAATCAGAACCCTGGTCAACTCACACCTAGATATTAATTATAAGATGCATTTCTGTGGATAAAACACGAACATCGACCACAGAGATGCTGCAAGAAAAACATCTCTGGAAAATCATAAAAATAAAAATAAATCATAATCCTCATTCAGGCCATAAGGCATTAGTGTATTAAGTCTCCTCGCCCACCACACCTCCCTTTGTTTGAGCCAAGTTCCCTATGGTCCTCCCTGAAAGGGAGTGGAACCATCTCCAGTACAATAAAGTGCGGTTAACTAATGCTAATGCTTGACCGATGCTGGGATATGTTAGAAGTGGCCATTTGAGTGGTCACGCCAACATATAGCAGTATGGCACCACAACACGTATATCTCGTATCACGTGTAGTGGCCCCTAAGTTCAAACTTTTGTGAGGTAGTAGGATGTTCAAAACAGGTACCTGCACACACATGCACGCTGAGAGCATTGTAAGAAAGGGAACATCCCTGCCCTTTAAGACCCAAAAATGTATCCCTCTGTGGTTTTTCAGAGTGAAACATAGATCTCACTAATTTCTTACCTAGAGTCAAACCTCTCCTTTAAGAAATAAGGGGAGGTTCAGAATACCTGGATAGGCACTTCTTAACACATGACAATTAAATTTGTAAATAAAAGTAAATTTGTATGGAGTATATATATATATAGTTGGTTGTTGTCAGTGCACACATAAGGACATTTTATTTTTATTCACACATATTTAGACAGTGACGTTTCAGTCATGGTTTTTGACCTTTTTCAGCTTGATTGTCATTGTTTAGAATTTAGACTTAATAAAACATTAGTTCCTTTGAATAAATGTAAAGGATCTCATAAAATCACTATAAAAATGGGTAATTGTAGACACTGATGCTGAAAAGGGCAGATCCTGCAAAATGTTAACATTTCATAAACTAACTAAATAAATTTGTTAACTAAATAATAATAATAATAATATTATACAATCTGGGTGTATAGACTGAATGTGATCCTACAATAATTATAGATATTGTTCACCCAATAAAAAAAAAGAAATCGTAAATACATGGGAACACTTCTTTGGTACAAAAATGAATAGCCTTTATTTTATTCCTAAAACACAAATAAATATTTGAATATCACAAATAGATGATCATACACAAATTAATAGTTAAAAACACTAAAAATAATATGTGCTGGTCAGTGTTGCTGAAAACAAAGACCAGTTTGTAAACTAATAAATTGATCTGTAGGGCTTGTTCACATTAGGTCTGTTTTTTCCATTCCTGGACAGAAATGCGAGCAGCAGTGTGTTTTTTAAAGGGCAACTGAGGTTTTCAAACAAATTGATTTTAAATGAAAGGCCAGGTTCCCAATTTTAAAATAAGCCATCAACCACCTTTCTACGTGCTGCACAGCCCAAGATATAAAGAAATCACTGATGAGAAAGTTAGGGGGTGGGAGGTTCTGAATCTGCAGTCACAAATACTAGTTCCTCCTTTTAATCTGCGGTTGGCACATGCTTAGTGCAGTAGAAAGCAGAAGAAACCAGGAAGAGATTGAGTTATAGTGTCTAAAGGAGGACTGAAGGGGGAAGGGGGGGAAAGAACAGCACATGATAGGGGCCATGGGGACCCATGAGGAGGCGGTAGCACAGATGGATTGTCTCATGGTTTCAGAGCAGGAAGCAGGGGATCTGGTAATGTTGCTACCATATCACAGATAAAAATGTAAATATCTTCAAAACTATGTAAAAATTTTTTTTTAATATTTAGGATTGATTAAAGGACAATTATACTTACCATTTCCCCAATCCATTCCTGCAAAGTACCCAGGATGAGGACCTAAAAGTCCTCACCTCTGGGTACTTTACAAAACTCCCACACTACTAACTTATAATTTCCTTCGGCACTGCGGTCGGATCCTCCCCAGTGGCACTGTCAGTGACAGTCCGGGTGACAGCCAATGAGAAGACACGCCTTCTTGCAGAGCGTGTCTTAGCATTGGCTGCCTTGCGACCTGTCATTCAAAGTGCCAAAGTTTAGGATTGGACTGAAGGAGATTACAAGTAAGTAGTGTGGGAGTTTTGTAAAGTACCCAGAGGTGAGGACTTTGCGTTTTTGGTCCTCACCCTGTGTACTTTGCAGGGGTGGGGGGAAAGGAACAAGAGGGAGGGGAGTATAATTCTCCTTTAATATCAATATCAATCGAGGGAGGAAACTGGATTATCCCTCGAGACCACTATTTATAAGAGGGCATTACAGCTATTTGGGGTGATATCCCTCCCGGCCACGCCACATGTTTTTAAATCACATATTGGGTGTGTGAAATGTTGTGGTGGGAATTTATGCTTTATACCAATAAATCATATGTTTGGATAATTTGAATTTGTGGTTTGAGTGCTGGGTTCATTGATATTGGAATCAGAGGTGGTATTTTCCACCATAGTCTGGGGGAAACTATATTTTCTTGTATAAGTGTGCCATGGGCAGATACTTTTCTTAGCTTTTTAGAATGATATACGTTGTATCTGCAGACACTGCCCAGAATAGAAGGCATAGTTACAAGACCCCTTTGGGTATATTACATTTTCATGTGCAAAAAAACATCATTGGAGTTGATATATAGTCCTCATACCTTACTGTGTATATAATCAAATGTGGGCAAATTCATTTTCACATTAGGAGGCAGAAAGAAAAACCCTTAAAAATTTAGTTGTTAGGTGTAAATTTGCTAGACACATTGACTACCTAGTAGAGATGGCCGAAACTCACTAGAAGATCCGAAAATTCAATAATTTTCAAATGTAAAGAGCTATTTTCGATAATTTTCTAAAGTAGCCTTGAATGTTCAAAAATTCTCGAAAATACGATCAGAGATCATTTTTGAGTTTCCGATCGTATTTTCGAGGATGTTCGAACGTTTCATGCTATTTTTGAAAAATGTGCTCAGAAGTCCAGAGGAACCGAGGAGTTTCGTGTCAGATCCAGGTTTGTGTCAGACCCGGATCCCATCTCTACTACCTAACTGCTAATAGAAGGATTTATTGCATTAATAGATGAGGTATAATGAATCAATATAAAACTAATATACCAGCAAATTAATTCCATCTTGCAAACCTCTTTAAATTATATCTATACTTAAATAAATAAAAACCTGCATAGAATAATTTACTTGGAGGTAGCAGTAAGTACTCCCAATTTTATCCCAGTAAAGAGATGCCAAAATGCACTCATGCACTTTCAGTACGAGTCTTCTAGTTGACTGCCTGACATTTTCTCAGCATATTCTCCAAGGAACGGAGAAAAGGAAATGCAGTCACGCAGTCGTCTCCCATAAAATCTTTCTGTAAGATAAGGCTTCGTTCACACTAGGGAACCAACAATGCAATGGAAACAGTACTTGTTCACCCACGTTATCGAATGTGGTGCCATTTTATGCTATGGTAATGCTATGCATTACTTAATTAAACGGCTGCATGTAGTGTGTTGTTTGTAATGCACTTCATTGCAATGCCCAAGTGTGAATTCTAAACAGGGCTCCTATTGGCAACGTGTCAGCATGAAATTGCATCGAAAAGATCCCTAGTGTGAATGAAGCCTAAGAAGGTTTTTTTTGGAAAAAAAATAAAGATGTGAACAGACATTTCCATTTGCCTTTATTATAATTCTGCAGTGATGCATCTCCTTTAAAATCCTGATCTGCAGAGCAAGTCTGGTCAGATAACATATCACAAACCTGTATTTTACATGGTAAATAAATATTCTTCACATGGTAATAAAACAGCAACACTGTTTTTTTCCCCCTTATACATTTATTTTAGACAAGGTTTTAGGCAACTTAAATCTTTGGTAATGCCATGAAGGACACGGTTCTAATTCTTTGAGCTTCACCAGTTCAATACTAAACTGATCTTTGCAGCAAGAAATAAGAAGCCAGCATTAGTTAAACCTTTATTTTCTGTATACTAGACTGCACTAAACACACACTGGATGTAACATACCCCGGCAATGTTTCTTTTCTTATCTATGGAAAGGATATGAAGCATGCTTACAAAAAAGCTTCTGTATTATTTTGAATCATTATATGACAGTGTTTTCTTTTGTACAGATATTGGATTATGTTTTGTATATTTGAAGGCCAATGATAAATCAAACTGTGTCCGCTCCACTTAACTGTGAGAAAGATCTCCAAAATGTGTGGCCCTCTGATTTTCCTTTAGACCTGCAGGATCCTAGACTAAACGAATGTGCATGGAAATCAGAGACCAAAGGAATGTACTGATAATACAGCATATTAAAGCATTCTTCTATTTCTGGGTAAGACATGCCATTAACAACTGTGATAGAAACATAGAACCAAGGATTACGTATTGCAGGAATGGTACAATGCTAGCCTGCATCGCAGGAAAAACATTCAATTAAACCTGTCAACGTAAAATCTTTCCACTTTTTCTTAAAGAAAAATCTGCATGTTTCATTATAGATGATACGAAATAAAATAAGGTAAGATTTAGTTTACAACAGCTAGAGGAATGCCATACACAGGTATATATTTAGTTGGATTGATTAGACCAGTGTTTCTCAGGTCAGATCTATCTATCTATCTATCTATCTATCTATCTATCTATCTATCTATCTATCTATCTATCTATCTATCTATCTACCGTATCTATCTACCATTTCTATCTTCCCTATCTATCTATTTATCTATCTACCGTTTCTATCTTCCCTATCTATCTATTTATCTTTCTACCGTTTCTATCTTCCCTATCTATCTATTTATCTATCTACCGTATCTATCTACCGTATCTATCGATCTATCTATCTATCTATCTATCCATCCATCCATCCATCCATCCATCCATCCATCCATCCATCCATCCATCCACATCCATCCATCCATCCATCCATCCATCCATCCATCCATCCATCCATCCATCTATCTATCTATCTATCTATCTATCTATCTATCTATCTAATCTATCTACAGTATTATCTATCTATCTATCTATCTAACTTTTCTTTTCTTTCTTGGCTTACTGAGAATGTGTAATTTTGTTTGTTATATGAAAGGAAATTTGAGTATATTTGCATACTCTGTTTGCATTTATAGATAAAATCCACTGGATATATCAGTGATTGCAATGATCTAATCAAACGTTGGTAAATAAAAGAGGCAGAGCTAATGCATGCTGTTTGTCACACAGTATAAAGAGTAGGGAATGCAACATCACCAGAAAGCAATCTATCTTCTGGCTTTTAGTGACAAATATAAATCACCCTAGTCTCGCTTGGTGGTTTATAAATGTCACCGGAGTACAGATAATAAATTATAGCTTTTAATATACAGTTGGATGCACTTCACTTCATCAGACTTATCCTTTGCACTTCATCTATCTGAATGTTGTGATGAGTTTCAGGCACATTAAAGCTAGTTTTTCTTTAATTTACCATGTAAATAATGTTTACGTTGCAGACAAATGTAAAAAGCCCACATAGAGACCCTTCAACAACAAAGAATGTACTGAATAAATAGTAGATTTCATTCTGTCTGTCTATAATTTAATGATTGGGATTTCTTTTATGATGATCATATATTCTTTTCCCTGCAGGCATCTATTTCCCAGAGTCAATTCTATCATTTATTCATAAGGGCATGTCTCAAGTACAAGGTAGCATTACAAGGCTGGCTTGACAGTACCTCCATACACATGAGCAGCATTTATAATTTATGAATTTTTCTATGGTTGTGAGAGCTGAATAAACCTGAGGTCACATCTCTGGGAAAAGCAAAGCATACCATTATATCAGATAAAGAAGAATTTAACCCTTTGCTCTCTATAGTGATGATATTTACCACATAGGAAGGACTCAGAACTCCCCTCGAATTATATTATCAATATTAACACTCTAGTAAAATTATGCTTTGCACTGGTCCTTAATTGTCCTTAAAAAATGTACATGCCATTCATGGTTTCCTAGCAGATATGAGGACCTTGCAAATGCGGTTTAACTCCTACATTAACAAGGAGAATTTGAGTTTTTCAGGACATCCCAACCCCACCCCTTGTCCTCCTCTCCCCATTCAGGTTTTTTTTTCCTTCCATTCATCAAGAAAAATTTTAACAATTAAAGGGAGCAGTTCTGTTCTTGTGACTAATGTGCACTTGTGGGATTCCAGTTTATTGTGCTACACTGAGCTGCAAGCCTATGTTATTCAAATGCATCAATTGTAAGCAGAAGAAAGCAGACAAATTGCTAACCTGAGTATGAATAAGATGTAAAAAGCCCCAGAGATCTGGATAGAATAATGTTCTGAAAACAGACAAAGGATTATCAATTACTTACTATTTGACTAAATTCTGGATATTTATTAGATGTAATAAAATATCAAAATAGTTTAGAAGGTAAAGAAACCCTAAAATATAATTTGTTTGTGAAGTAAAATGTTGGCAGAATACAGAATTAAAAACAAAGTTTCAAAATGTCACTGCTATTGTGTTTTGCAATAGCTGATATAAGCATTTTAAAGTAAATATATATGTGTGTGTGTGTGTGTATATATATATATATATATATATATATATATATACACATATTATACACACACACACACAGTATCTCTGAAAAGTGAGTACACTACATTTTTGAAAATATAGTGACGATTTGACACATCACACAAAAGAGAGAACATAAGAATTGAACAAAGCCTTCTTGTAACACAAGGTATCTTGCAGTCTCATGCTATATGAATAGCATTGCCCACAAAATCTAAGAAACTAGGAGTAATCTCTAATGCCCAGGTCTCCCAGAGTAAGGGGGGAGATATGCAAAATTTTCTCTTTATGTCCAAGGCTAATGCATGTGTCCATAACCGCTGGCTTAATAACATGCAATACAGCCTATGGTATAGAGTCAATCATCTGACATGACATGTTTTAATCTTGTTAGATCCCATCAGTGCAAGATAAAGATTCATGGCTCTATGGGGTAGGACTTGGGAGCACAATATACCAGGCAGGTATATAGCTTAAGGTGAGGTGGGCCAAAAGAAGTAAAAAGCCCTCCACAGAACATAAAAATGGAATAAAGCCTTCTTGTAAAGTAGTTAGTGTACAGCTTGTATAACAGTGTAAATTTGCTGTACCTTAAAAAATAACTCAACACACAGCCATTAAAGGCAGGGCCGCATTTACACCTCAAGAGCCTGTAGGGCCAAAGAGCCTGGTGCCCTTAGCCCCACCCCTAAACACAGACCACACCCCTAAACCACACCCATTGCCTACTTTTTGGGGAAGAAAATAGACTATAAAGGGGTTGGATAAGTGGGAGGAGATTGACAGACGCCCCTCCAACCTCAGGCGCCCCTAGGCGCGTGCCTACTGTGCCTAATGGTAAAACCGGCCCTGATTAAAGGTTAAAGGGAATAGAGTCCTGCACGGGTCTAATTTTCCAGACCCAACCCACTTTAAGTATTTCCTTCTAAAATTTGTACAGGGAAGTTAAAAAAAATGTCTAAAATTAAAAATAAATGTTTTCATATTCATAACCAAAAATGTCCATAGAAACAAGCCTACCATACCACTAAAATATATAGCAGGGCCTTCAACTTGCAGGCATCCAAATGTATGAAAACTACAACTCCCAGAATTCCCTGGATGTCTTCTGATATTATATGTGCTGTAGTGGTATGCTGGGAGTTATATTTTTCAAACAAATGTAGGCCCACAGGTAGCAGATCCCTGGTATAGAGTTCAATGTACACTTTATATAATATATCCCTACTGTGCCAAACTACCTAACCATGGGACTCTACTGTCCCCAACTTTTGCCTACCCATGGGCCTCTACTCTCCTAACTTCTACGTACCCATGGGCCTTTAAATATTTATCTGCAACTATTTTCTTGTTGATCTGTGACTGGGATATGTAACCAGTAGTTATCAAAATGTTTTAAAAACTACAACTCCCAGCATTTACTCTATAGCGAAGGAATACTGGGAGTTATAGTTTTCAGATATCTGGAGATCTACTGGTTACCTATCTATGATTTTATAACTATGTCCTGCAGAATATACATTTTAATCTCCACCCACTGTGTAAACTTGCATTATGGGAGATGGTAAAGTTACAATGAGCAGGTACCATAACAGAGGATTATGGGTAGGGATCAGGTGGAGCTGCAGTGAAATATCTACACCTTTAAATAGGTGTAGCTATTCATGCTAAGGTGTTTACAAACTTTTAGAAGCTGGGAGCTTTTGCATCTAGATATATTTGCCCTTTATCTGCCATAGTGTGATTTAGTGTAATGTGCTATTCACGCTACACATTGTATTGGATTGATAACAATGTATTCTCAGTTTCAGTTAATACAGACTGACAGACAGAGCTGTTCATAGACAGGCAGAAAAAGAAGTTTGTTGTTTTCTTTGAAGACTGGAATTATTCTACCCGACCCGAAAACAACCAGCGGTTCTCTTTACCCGAACCCGACCCGCAACCAATTAAAACTCAATGCGGGTTACCCAGGTGCTGGGTCAAGGGCAAAACCATAACTTTCTCTATAAGAGGTCCTGCAAACAGGAAGTCAGTATTTCGGAAGCATTTATTTATACACAGACTAAATGCTGAATGGACTAATTAAAGGGGAAGTTCAGTGCAAATACATGTACTTTTCAGAAAAAAAGAGCAGTATTTTTTCATCCCAATGACCTTAATCTGCCAATTCAGCATTTTGTCTGTGTATAAATAAATGCAACCAAAATACTGACTTCCTGTTTACAGAACCCCTAGTAGAGGCCGTTGTGGTCTTGTCCTTGACCCAGCGCCTGGGTTGATTCAGTTGCTCAGTAGAAATCTGAGCATGTTTGACCCATCCAACAGCCAATCAGTAGAAATTACTGTTAGGAACATTCCAAGGAAGTGGTGCATCCTGGGAAGAAGAAGGACCTTTAGAACCTGAAATGTCAGCTCACTAATATCAACAGCAGAGGGTATGAAATCAACTGATTTTTCAAAATGGAAGATAATATGTAGAATAACTAAGAAGGCATTACACAAACTAACAATTTAACAAATATTGGTAATTACAACTGAACTGTCCCTTTAAGGTCATTAGTATGGAAAAAATACTGCTCTTTTTTCTTAAATATATATGTATTTGAACTGAATTTCCCTTTAATGCATAAACCACTGGCAACAAAAGTGAGTATATCCTTAAAGGATAACTATAAACTAAAACTAACATTTTAAAACTGGAAAGTGCCTGGGGCAGGGAGGTAGGATTGATTATTCCTACCTCCCAATATTGTTTTGTTGAGGAGTTACAGCAGGTACAGTTTTCATTTCCATAGATAAGTAGTTAAGTGTAACAGATGATGACACAGGACTGCAGCTGAGTAGTACAAGAGTTTTATTAACACTGAAACATGCATGCTACATGTTTCGGACAGGAGCACCAGCGTGGTCTCCAGCGTGGTGGAGACTGGTAAAGTGTAATGTATTGGATTCCTCGCTCTTTGTATCTGGATACCCCTATTTGATTATAAGTACAGTTTTCATTTGCCAGGTTAGACCTTGACTATTCCTGTATTAAAGATAGTGCTGAAGCCAGGGGGTCTGACAGAATCAGTAATCTTTGGCTCCTCAACAATAGTGGGAGGTAGGAATTACTAGTACTTTTCATTTTAACTTTTTTTTTTTTTATAAACACAGTTAAAAACACACTATATTTCTGCTTTAAGTGAAATTGTGCCCAAGTTTCAGAGTTTTCCCCCCACTCTGAAACTGAGCTGCAGCATGGTGTTTCGAGGATATACAACATCCCCTTTCTCAAGCAGGACAAAAAATGATCACATGTTCCACTCAGTCTCCTCCCCTTTTACCTTCTCTAGCAGGAAGTGACCTCATGGATCTTTAATACACATGTAGTCATATCAGCATTACAACCCCCCCAATTCCATAATCCATAAGAACAAATGTCATAAGAAAAGACATCAGAAAAGACATCAGAGAAGATATCAAAAAAGACAGTCCCCTTATTCCCAATTCATATAAATAGATGCAGATTATAATCCCTATTTAAACCTTTGGGATAAAGCGTATCTAAACGTCAAATCCACCAAACCTCGCGTTTCTGCAGGAGAGCAACCCTGTTGCCTCCCCTCTCCGGTATAGGACTCCAGCACCATAAACTTCAGATCATTTTCACTATGGTTCACCTCCAGAAAATGTTTTGGCACCGGTAATTTCACATCACGAGTTTTAATGCTTGATCTATGTTGGGAGATGCGAGATTTGATGGATTGAACAGTTTCCCCCACATATAATAACCCACATGGGCACCAGAGCACGTATATGACGTACCTAGTGTCACAGGTAAAGTAACCCCGAATAGGGTATACCTTTCCAGTCGTGAGATGTTTGAAACAATCACTCTTCTGTACATATTTACATTGCACACATCTTAGACATGGATACATCCCTCTCTGTCGTGATCTCAAAAACGTTTCCTTACCCTTATCCGATCTCGTTTTATATGTAGACCGTACCAAAGTGCTGCCTACCGTATTTCCCCTTCTGTAAGAAATTTGGGGGGCTGTGTAAATTCCTCAATTTCTGGATATCCTCTCGCCAGCATCGGCCAATTTTTACGGACAATCTCAGTTACTCTTGTGGCGCCCACTGCATAGTTCAAAACTAAAGGTATCTTCCTTAGTTTAGGCTGTGAGTCCCTTCTCCCTCCTGTGCTTTCACTGACCCTTTTTAAAGCCCTATTTAGGATAGATTTAGGGTATCTCCTCTCAGTTAATTTTGTATACATCTCTTTCATCTGACACTCCTTGACTCGGGGGTTGCTGTACCCTAGAGAACTGACCAACCGGAATCGCCTTCAAAACATGAGCTGGATGGAAGCTTCCATACAACAATAGTTGGTTGCGATCGGTCGGCTTCGAGTACAGTTGGGTTGTCAGTCCTCCAATCTTTACACACACATCAAGATAACATATTTCCTGTTTGCTGAAATTTATAGAAAAACCTATATTTGGATGTACCTTACCCAGTTGGTCATAAAAGGACTGCAGGGATGTAACGGCCCCCGCCATACGAGAAAGACGTCGTCAATGTATCTCCACCAGGCCAAGCAATGCCTGGTGAAGGATGGTATTACATAGACTCGTTCCTCCTCCAGCCATGCCATGAAGGCATTGGCATATGACGGGGCGACGTTAGAACCCATTGCAGTACCCCTACATTGGCTATAGAAGTCCTTATCAAATTTAAAGTAACTCCTGGTCAATATTAAACGTAAGCAACCCATAAAGAACTCAAGTTCTTACATATCATATTTACCTACTTTTTCTAATAACCTATATGTAGCACGGATCCCATCCTCGTAAGGTATGGACGTGTACAATGCTGACACATCCAACGTCACAAGGATGACATCCCCCAATCAGATACATCCAATGAATTCAATTTTTCCAAAAAATGTGAGGTATCTTTGATAAACGATGGTATGCCCTGTACTAGAGACACAAGAACCCTGTCCAGCATGGTAGCCATAGGGCTAAAGACCGAATTTATCCCCGCCACTATTGGCCTCTAAGGGGGCTGGACAGGGTTCTTGTGTATCTTGGGCAAAGTGTACAGTACCGGTGTGACTGGGTAAGCTACTACAAGGTGATTCTTTAATTCCATAGAGATTACTTTATTTCTGACCATCTCGGTCAGAATATATATATATATATATATATACATCGGAAAAGACGGAGGTACTCGCAGGATTTTGCAAACAAACTCTGTGTTTAATCACACAACGTGGTTAACATGTTTCCGCCCCGTGGGTGGGGCCATCTTCAGAACATCTGACAATCGTGGAACATTCGTTTAAAAAAATTCCGGGGCGGAAACATGTTAACCACGTTGTGTGATTAAACACAGAGTTTGTTTGCAAAATCCTGCGAGTGCCTCCGTCTTTTCCGATGTATGTAGTCTATTGGATCGTGCACCCAGGTGGTTGTTACATTCGGAGTGCCTGCTGCCACCCACGTTGATATATATATATATATATATATATATATATACACAGAAAAAATATATAATTTTTTTATATATATATACATTTTTTAACTTTACTTTTAACTTAATCTGGTGTATACATTTTAGTTGCAGGTAATCATGTATTTACTGTACATATACCCTTGTAATCTACTAGGGTATCCAAAGGATTCTGGGTGGGTTTTTTTTTTTAATTGAATAGTTATTTATTGTGTTTGGATAAAATAAAACCAAAAAATGAAAAACAAGTTACTGACAGATAAGACAGTAGCCAAGCACCCTAGATTCCTCTTATTTGACATATTGAAGGGCAACTCCACCCTCAAAATAACATTTTTAGAAAGAATGGCCTCTTTAAAATATTTTGATATATCCTACTTTGTCCTATGAATTCATTACTGTATGCCTGCTATGCTTCTGGATGCCTCATGGAAACTGAGCAATTTAGTGACCTGTACTGAGCCTGAGCATGCTCAGAAGAGGCAGCTAGGGGATTAACATTCAGTCATTGGCTGTGATGTCATCTGTCAAATCCATGACTGACAGTTGCTAACTGGAAGAACCAGGAAGCAGAAACAGGGGAAACAGGATTTCAGATTTAAAACTATTACTGTTTAGGGTTTTGAGGGGTGATTTACCTGTATGTAAGTTTTCATTTTGGGGCTGGACTTGCCCTTTAAGGTCCGAAGGTATCGTCCCTTTCTCGTTACTGTGTGTAGCACAACTCTGAGCACTCCCGAGGCTGACGAACGTTCACAGTCGGCCCTGGGATCATTTCGAAATTCAGGAAAATTTCCTTTGTCCGCAGCTGGCTCCTTGTACTTTAAGTATAGGGCGTTGGCCACGGTTGGGGGAAATCTGCAGTCCCTATACTTTACATAGGGAGAACACTCGGGACTGTGAGTATCGCAATCGTACAAAATGACAGACAGAATCTTGCAGATCCTGTCTGTCATTTTGTAATGATCGTGCATGTGTGTACCCAGCTTTATAGTCTGAACTTTCCCGTTAATTTATTAGGAGGGTTTAGCTCTCATTTCATATCATTAAAATGCCAGAAAAACTTTAGTTCTCACATGTTGCTTTATTTAGAAACATTTACATTTTAATCTTGAAATCTCAAACATGCTGAGGCAATCGACTTGTTGGCAAATATGCAAATCTGTGTGGAAAAGATGCAGGAGAATGGCTGAGAATTCTATATGCAGTTAACAATAGTTTGATAAATATGGCTCTTTGGTTTTTCTCCATCAATCTTCTGAATGTTCTGGTCAAAGGGCAAATTGTCAGTTCATTGGAAAATTCTCCAACCATTACAGTCATTTGCTAGCTGAGGTAAATATATATTTATGTTTGCTGAATTTTCTGACTTATTTTACAATGGGGAAAAATAATTAATATGTCATAAAATATATGGCAAATAGCCAAGTGTATTGTGTAATAAATGACTCTGGTGCAATTACAAATATTAACACATAGCTAATCACTATACTAGCCAATCCCATAATTCATGTGAAGTGTGGAGACTGACTATATTATGAAACAGAATATTACACATTACAGGCTTCCCTCACTTCTGACTATAAAACTAGACACACACAGGAATGATTACCGCCAGACAAGTGATAGATAAATAGAGATGGATTAAACACTTGCAGGGAGATTCAATAAAATCTCTTATCATTTAAAATGGTGCTAATTTTGCCCCAACCAATCAGGTCTTATTTAACATTTGAAAGCTAACATCTGATTGGTTGGGGCAAATTTAGCACCATTTTAAACAATAAGAACTTTTATTGAATAAGCCTGTTGGTTTCTATAGCCATCAGCTATGTAATATCTCCATAATAACATACATTATATTGGAGATTAAATAAAGACATACGGTATGTCCATCTAGTCCAACTTTTTTACCCTACCCAAAGAGGGGAAAATTACTAACTGCCTCCAAAGGGCAACCGGAAAGGATTAATAACAGATTTTTAAATATTTTTTTCCTTTTAGAAACGTGCCATTATATTACCACATTTGTTGGGGGACAGTTCAATAAGTATATGAATGCAGGAGAGCCACAGTGTCACTTTACGAAAACATTTCCTAGCAAAAGCAATATTAATAGTGTACAGTTGCAAAGAAAGCTAGGAAATGGCAAAGGCCTAGGGAATATGTGTTGTAAAAATAAATTAAAACTAATTTCCTATTTGGACCTAGGAGAAACAGTATGGCAACTTCCAACCATATGTATAAATACAAAAAAAAAAAAAAAAAAAAAAAAAAAAAAAAAATATAGATTATAGATAATATATATATATATATATATATATATATATATAGTAGTAGATAGTCGCACTCACATTCGCTTTGCACAAGGATCCGGGTGCCATCCTCTAGAGAGAACTATACATCAGCTATGTGGGGTCGAAATGCATTGATATGGACTAAAAGCTAAATATATATATATTTGAACATACGGTCAAGATAACTGGTGGACTGGCTGGCTGGTTGGCTACTGAAACACACACACAAGATGGCTACTTGCAATTAACACACAATATACAGTACAGCATATACAGCATTGTCTGTCCCTTCCTATTCCATCTGTCATCTCTTCCTAACTCTATATATATATAAAATGGCCACATTTGGTTATTGTTACTTAGCAGACCAGCATGATGATTTTTAGAAAATGTAAGGTTTTGTGTTTTTTCAAAACAAACAAAATATATTGAAACAAACTAATTCCATCTCTATTAATGAAAGCAATTTGCTGTTTTGGCTTCTGCTAAAAAAGTAGGGGGCCAATACCAATTGCAGTAGGGTACATAATGACCAATACCTATCAGGGAAGTTTTTTTTTATTGAGGGACAAAATTGTTTGCTTGGATTCCCCAGGCAAAATCAATTAATGCTCGTACACACGTGCGATCGTGGATCCCAACCCACGGCGCACAATGTGTATGAATGAACGTTTTGGCCTATAATCGCTCCTTGTGTAGGCCCTTTATCTGCCAAAACAGTTGTTTGTTCAGAGATCTGCCAAGTTGGTCGTTCAACGATCCCCGAACGAATGACCGTTTCGGCCGATAAAGTGCCTAGACATGTTCGTTCGTACACATCGTGCGTCCTGACCCCGCAATCGCACGTGTGTACGAGTCTTATGGCAGATGTTACTCCAGGCTACTAAGTTGCCACATTTTGAGAAATGTGTAATGCATGATAAGAAATAAAAGGAACATGCATGGTTACATTTTTTTAAATTGTTATTAATGTGTGAGGAAGCAAAACGGATGATTTAGTAAATCTGGGTACACAGAGTAATATTAAAGGGGTGCCCACTATTGGAAAAGAATGTACTGGAAAAATAATTGTTTCCGGGGCTGGTGACTAATGTCAAATGGTTGATACTAACCAAAAATATGTCATAATCTGCTCCCTGTACTGTAGTATAGAGAGCTGGATGAATTGGGACAGACACAGTTTGAAGGGTCTGCCTCGGAGTCCCTGAAATCCAACCATAGTGGGCGGGCTTGTACAGACTGGAGGTGTGGCTATGACATTTCAGGGAGTGCTTGGGTATTCCAGGATGTGTTTGTTTGTTCTGGGGCTGAACTTTTCATGTCATTTGTGGGCTCTGCCCCAGCACCCAGGCTGTCCCATTTCGCCTTCTGACACAGCTGGGAGGTATGCCTATACTTAATATAGGGAGACCGTTCGGGACTGTGTGTAGCCACATTTTTAACATATGACAGATGGAATCCTACAGATTTTTCTGCCATCTGTTAAAGATTGGTAATGTTTGTACCCAATATAAATTTATAAGTTGTAGAGTGTTCCAAGATACCTAAATCTTATAAAGACTAGAAATGGCTCAAGAGTTCTTAGTAGAGTGAAATGATCTGCAATAGGGCGTGTTATAGGGCACGGTTGCTCAGAGGGTCTTCCGGGGTGCACTGGATTGCATTTAGAGAAACAGAGTAGTGCCTGAAAACTTTGATAGTGAAAATATTTTCACCCATATAATTTAGATTTTTTTTGTACTGTAAAAATAAATATTGTGATAATATTTCAGATATACAGAGAACCACAAAAGAGTAATGGTGTTTAACAGGAGAGTAACATTAATAAGAGAAAAAAACTTGGCATTCTGAAGTGTGGTTACTATGTGGGTGAATCACAACAAAATTGACATTTGATTTAGTTTAGTGACCCATCAATCTTTTAAAATGATTCTAGAGAGCGATGGACTTTGTTCTCCCATGTTGTGTGTGGGTGGGTGGGGTGTCCCAGCTCCTCCACCTTCTGTCTGTGTGGGGATCATGCTAACCGATATTTCACTAACATGTCTACCTAGCAGTAGACTAGTTTAGTCTACAGGTCCTAGCCGGTATTATAAATAAGATTTAGAAAATAATGAAATATTTGAGTATAAAGAAAAAAATCTGGTCTACATTTACAGGGCGATGCACCAACGGGCGCATCGCTCCTGATTTGGAGTTAAAGTTGCGCTAACCGATGTTATATCGGTTAGCGTGACTTTAACTCCTTCCTTGCGGCGGCTGCGTGACTAACGCAAAAGTTAACAGCGCAGCTGCTGCAAATGATGTTATATGTCGAAATCGGCATTTTATTGTGGCACTTTTGACGCCAGCTAATAGCTGGCGTTGAAAGTGCCGGAATAGAACAGCGCCAAGTAGCGATGTTCTGAGCGCCGCTATCGGCATATAACATCGCCGGGCTGTTTGCACCGGGTTGCCGATAGCGGCGCTCAGTGCATTGCCCTGTTAGTGTTTATGGGAAAAAAACTAGAGGTGCATCACATGTCATCTACAGTATGTAAAATAAAGACATCTTAACCACTCCCATTCTCTAGCTCCACTCCCATGCTCTACATCCTTTATCCAGGGAAGGGATTAAAGTACCAATATGCCTGTCTAGATCTTATGCCTAGATACACTGGATCTTAGCCTTTGGTACAGTTATGACCTAATACTAATATGATGTTTGATCAGTGCAGTCTGCTACATTATAATTTTTACTCAAAGTGGTTAGCTTCACTATAACCTTCCCCTGTAGTGGATTTATTGGGAGGAACTGTAAGATTATAGCCTTATAATCTTACAGTTCCAGGAGGAGAAGGAAACCAGAAGCCACAAAGGGGTAGGTTATAATAAATAATGCACCCCAAACTGTAATTAAAAGGGATATTAGAAGTCACCTTGGAGTTCCATGCCCAGTATAAAATGTACTCTGCCTCCGGCCCCGTGCTTTTATATGGTCACAGAACTCCTCGTTGACAGTAGGGGGTACATTATCCACTATATAAAGGACACTGTATACCTATGGTGGTCTAGTATGCTTTTGTAGTCCATATGGGCACATTTCCGCTTTATGTTCCTACTGACAGATCTATCGATTAATAGATTGATAGTCTGTCGGCCAGGAATAATAGTGGACTATTTATAACAGATTTACTGACAAATTGGTCAGGAATATTCAAGTATTTAATTCCCAGTTGATCTGCTGGTTTTTATTCAACAAAAATATTGGACCTGGGGATCAACCGGGAAAAAATATTGCCTCATGTGTACCAAGCCTTAGCTTTAATACTATGTTTATAAATCTAGCCCATAACTACAATATAAAACAGGATTCCTTTATATTCTCACAATGCTGAAGCAGATCTGCTTGTAACAGAATAAATGAAATAATAATGAACATATAGATTGCAACTGACATATCCCTGATACAAGGTTAAATTGAAACTCCTGCTTGTAAATAGGGACATTCAGCTGATTGATTTGGAACAAAATCATCCCTTTACCATTTGCTGTGTGATAAGCTTGTAATGTTGTGCATCTAAGTGTGTGTGTGTATCTAAACATGAAAGTGTGTGTGTGTGTGTGTACATAGCTGACAACCCATTATTTTCTGCTCCTTTATATTAAATCATTATCCATTAAATAAATGCAATTACATTATTTTCCAGATCTTTCTACATCTGATACTGACAGGACCCCCCCCCCAATAATAACCCAGAAGGGACCACACCTCAGCAGATCTGTTGCTGTTCTTTCCTCCCATCCCTGCCTTCCCCCAGCTGTGTGTATCTGTATGTTCTGTACATTCCGTTGCTCTCCCTCCCTCCCTCTCACACACTGTAATGTATTGCAATGCACTCAGCCCTTTCGCCCTGACAGCTGATTCATTGGCTCTGCAGCCCAGACTGACTGGCGCCTGCCCCCGTGATGTCACCCATTCACAGTGCGGTCCAGCTGGTGCCGGCAGGGCGGTCGCCTGAGCAACGGAGACGCCAATCTTCCCAATGACTTCCAGCTGGATACACAGATTCCCAAGTCCAGGGGCTGATCATATCCACCCTGCGAAGGCAAAAGGGAGGAGAGAGCCATGGGATGAGGGAGGGAGGGGAAGCCAACAACCTCTAGACTCTGTACACACCTGCACAGCTGCAAGTTAAACTTGTGCCAAAGTAGTTAGAGGAGGAGAAGAGGAGGCCTGGGAATGATCCATCTGTTAGACATGTGGGGAGGTGGTGGTGGGTTTCAATTAGGACGGGGCTGGCAACCCAGTCTCACACTTACTATTGGAATTCCCAGGGCCCCATCAGAGTTCTGTAGGCCCCATTATAGGTACGTTTTTAGCCCCTGTAACTTTCTAGCAAGTGACAGTTTGATTGGCCCAGGACAGAGGGACCCCAGTACCCTCCAGTGGCAGCCCTGGACCGGAAAGCAGAATAATATGAATTACTGAGAAATCCAATGTTCCATTTAACCCTTAACAGAGGTTTAGTTTTGTATAACTCAATGTTTAACTATTCGGATTGTGTAATTCTCACTGACATATAAGAATCGCAGATATAAAAATCATTATATAACTGGTCAGCACCCTCCTTCCCACAGATACTGAGATATACCCTCCTCCCACAGATACTGACATATATCCTCCTTCCCACAGATACTGACATATACCCTCCTCCCACAGATACTGACATATACCCTCCTTACCACAGATACTGACATATACCCTCCTCCCACAGATACTGAGATATACCCTCCTCCCACAGATACTGAGATATACCCTCCTTCCCACAGATATTGAGATATACCCTCCTCCCACAGATACTAAGATATATCCTCCTTCCCACAGATACTGAGATATACCCTCCACCCACATATACTGATATATACCCTCCTCCCACAGATACTGAGATATACTCTTCTTCCCACAGATACTGACATATAACCTCCTCCCACATATACCCTCCTCCCACAGATATTGAGATATACCCTCCTTCTCACAGATACTGACATATACCCTCCTCCCACAGATAATGAGATATACCCTCCTTCTCACAGATAATGAGATATACCCTCCTCCCTGCAGATACTGAGATATACCCTCCTTCCGGCAGATACTGAGATATACCCTCCTCCCCGCAGATACTGACATATACCCTCCTTCCCGCAGATACAGAGATATACCCTCCTTCCTGCAGATACTGAGATATACCCTCCTTCCTGCAGATACTGAGATATTCCCTCCTCCCACATATACTGAGATGTACACTCCTTCCCACAGATACTGTGATATACCCTCCTTCCTGCAGATACTGAGATATACCCTCCTCCCACATATACTGAGATATCCCCTCCTTCCCACAGATACTGAGATATACCCCCCTTCCGCAGATACTGAGATATACCCTCCTTCCCACAGATACTGAGACATACCTTCCTTCCCACAGATACTGAGATATACCCTCCTTCCCACAGATACTGAGATAAACCCTCCTTCCCGCAGATACTGAGATATACCCTCCTTTCCACAGATACTGAGATATAGCCTCCTTCCCGCAGATACTGAGATATACCCTCCTTCCCGCAGATACTGAGATATACCCTCCTTCCTGCAGATACTGAGATATACCCTCCTTCCCACAGATACTAGCAGGGTGATGCACCAACGGGCGCACCACTCCTATTTTGTAGTTTGTCAGGCTAATATTATATCGCTCACCGTGACTTAAACTCCTTCCTTGTGGCAGCTGCGTGGCTAACGCGAAAGTTAACCTCGCAGCCACCGCAAGTGATGTTATATGCCGAAATGGCCATTTTATTGCTGCACTTTAAACACCAGCTGATAGCTGGTGTTAAAAGTGCCGGAATAGAACAGCGCCAGGTAGTGATGTTCCGAGCACCGCTATCTGCATATAATATCACCAGACTGTGCGCAGGGTTTTTCTTCTAGTTGTTATAAAGCCATCGGCACTGGTATCGTTTCTTGTATATGGTTGTTCTTTTATTATAGTAAAATAAACAACAATGTGAAAACTGTAACTGTGCTAATCAATGTCTTGGAATCTACTGGCAATATGGATTCCATTCCATATAAGCTATAGTGTCTGGGAAGCAACAAGATAAAATGCCTTGTTGAATGTCAAATAGTTCCTCATGGTTTACATGGCCATGCATTCTTGCATGTGACCCTATTTTGAAAAGAAAACAAAGGGTGACAATCAGACATTTTCCAGGGCAGCACTCATGGGATCATTTTGAATGACTTTTCCTTTCTATTCCAATGATAATAACAGACTAGGAATGATCACACAAAAAAATATTTATATTATAAGTGAGGGTCAGTTAGTAGACAGATGTCAACCATAGGCAAATGAGAGGCATTAGCCTCAGTTTAATGTGATACTATGGCATGTGTGCGAAAAATTAACAATTGCTGTGTCAGGTGTAGGTACCATGTTGTGCCCATGGATCCTTATTCTGTGTATGAGCTGTGGAGTTGGCACATAAATAAAATATAACATTTCTTATCATGAAATTCCCCAGAAATGGTATGATAGGGCAATACCTAATGTGTAAGACATGGCATCAATGGGCTGGCACTGATATGGCCCCAAGATAATGTACTTTATAAAATGACGCTGCAAAATCCTCTCAACACAACAACCATTACATAACATAACATTACATAACACATTGTACAGTACTTTTTATTTTTGATGGGTTTAAAAAATATGGGCATCATTTATGGGCTATACACATAAAATGAGTTGTTTCTTTAAAGGGACAGTTCAGTGGAAATGATCAATATTTGTTAAATAGTTAGTTTGTGTAATGCCTTCTTAGTTATTCTACATATTCTCTCCTATATTGAAAAATCAGTTGATTTCATACACTTTGCTGTTCCCTGCTGTTGACATTAGTGAGCTGACATTTCAGGTTCTAACGGTACTTCTTCCCAGGATGCACCACATCCTTGGAATGTTGCTAACAGTAATTTCTACTGATTGGCTGTTGGATGGGTCAAACATGCTCAGATCTCTACTGAGCAACTGAATCAACCCAGGTGCTGGGTCAAGGGTAAGACCATAACAGTCTCTACTAGGGGTCCTGCAAACAGGAAGTCAGTATTTCGGTTGCATTTATCTATACACAGTCAAAATGCTGATTTGGCAGATTAAGGTCATTGGGATGAGAAAATACTGCTCTTTTTTCTGAAAAGCATATGTATTTGCACTGAACTTCCCCTTCCCTTTAAAGGGCAAGCCCAACAATAAAATGAAACTCTACATATAGCTGCAGCACCCCAAAACACTTTTTTTGTGGCAAGAGACCCGGCCCCTTGCCACACTGCCCTGGTGATGTCATGTCCAATAGCCGCAACCAGGAAATGCATCACTACTGCTATGCTTGCTCCAAACAAGCTTGCAACAGCAGTAGGAGTTTGCACCCAGGCGTCAAGGGTCTTAAAAGTATGTTCATGTGCATCTTTGGGGAAGGTAAGTAAATGAAAGTGGGGTTTGGGGGGACACTGCACCCATATGTAAAGCTTAATTTTATGGGTGGACATGCCCTTTAAAGAAAAGCAAAATAAATGATAGGACTTGAGGAGCTATCTCTCTCCCATGCCCTCACTAATATGATGTACTAATGCTATTGTGGCGCATTATCTTGCAATTTGAACATAAACTATTGCCTGGTTTTAAATGAAAATTCAAAACAAAAGTGGTTCAATTGCATTGGTACATAGCTTGTGGCTTGTATCAACTTTGTTCAAATCCCTGCAAGCACCACAATATCCATTTTAAAGTCTCTCTAACCTTTGGGTTCTCTGCAAACAGGTTAGTAAGATTTGCAATTAGATCGCCACGTATGTTTTTTTCATAAATATGCTTGTGAAGGTTCTCATTCATCCAGGTCATGGTATATCTGTTGTATTCAATTAGATCAACTGGACTTAAAGTTTAGTTCTTGAAGACGTTTCGCTAGTCATCCGACTGGCTTCCTCATTGCAGAATGACTTGTACAAGAATCTGTGGCAATTATGTACCCTGGAAATCCCAATTAGCATATCACAGCCAGGTGTTAAGGGCGTGATTAGATAGTGGCTAAGAGGTGTTATAGGAACGCCCAGAGTAAGGTGTCAAACAGCATTGTACATGGCAGACAGATGGTGTTGAACCCCCCACCTCTATTTAGGCTTGGTTTCTTTATTTTCACATAAATGGCCTCCTTGACACCTCTCTTGAACCAGTCACGTTCCTTTGCCAATATGTTAACATTACAATCTTCAAAGGTATGTCCTTTATCCTTAAGATCAGGTACACGGCTGGGTCCTGACCCGAGGAATTGGCTCTTCTGTGCTGGGCCATACGTTGATGCAGTTGTTTTTTGGTCTCCCTCACTACAAATCAGAGCATCCTTCACTGCACTGCACTGCGTATAGATGTCGCTTTTCTTGTGTTTCGGTATTGGGTCTTTCGGATGTACCATTGCTGCTCAGCGTGTTGCTCAGTTAAGCAGACAGGGATACGGTGTTTTTTGAAAACTCTTCTAATTTCTCAGAGACCCCTGCTACATATGGGATGACCATGTTCTTTCTCCTGTCTTGCTTTTCCCCTTCACGTTGGTATTTGTGTTCTTTTCTTTCCTTCTGCTTCTTTTGACAAGCCAGTCTGGATATCCACAAGTTTTAAGGGCTCCTCTGAGATGTTTCATTTCTTTAGCCTTCGCCTCTGTGCTAGTGGGGATGTTCTCAGCTCTGTGTTGCAGGGTTCTGATGACCCCCAGCTTGTGATCTAAAGGGTGGTGGGAGTCAAACTCAAATACTGATCTTGTGTGTTGGTTTTCTGTAAACCTCTGCTTCCAGTTTACCATTCTCCCTGACTTCTACCAAGCAGTCCAAGAAAGCCAGTTTGTTGTTTTGTACCTCTTCCCTTGTGAATTTGATGTTTTGGTCTACCGCATTAATGTGTTCTGTAAAAGCTTGTACTTCCTTCTGGTGGATTTTAACCCAGGTGTCATCCACATATCTGAACCAGTGCCTGGGTGCTATGCCCTTAAAGGTATTAAGCGCCAGTTTTTTCTACCCCTCCATGTAAAGGTTGGCTACAATGGGTGAAACTGAGATCCCATAGCACATCCGTGTTTGCTTATAGAACTTATCCCTGCATTTGAAATAGGTGGTATTCAGGCACAAGTCCAGTAAGGCACACACCTGTTCTGGGTTGGATCAGTTCTGCTGGTGAGAGTGCTGTCTTGGCCAGCCGTTTTCTCACCATGACAACAGCCTCCTTGGTGGGTATACAGGTAAGAGAGATGTCACATCATAGGACACCATAGTTTCTTCTGCACCAAGTACATAATCTTCAATCTTGTTGGTGAAATCCTGAAGTTCTGGATGTGATGCTTAGAACTTCCCACCAATGGTCCTAAGATGTTGGCTAGTATTTTGCCACCTTGTATGTACAAGAGTTGATGCTGCTGACTATAGGTCTTAGTGGTGCCCCTTCCTTGTGTATCTTTGGGAGTCCATATATGCATGGATGTGCCTTACCAGGGTAGAGGCTGATACATTGCTCGATCAATGGCTTATCCTTTTGCAGCTGTTGTAGTAATCTATGACAGTTTTTTCTGTACGCGGCTGGTGGGATCCCTTGTTAAAGCCTCATATGTGTTGTTTCGGCCAGGAGCATGGTCACCTTATCATGGTAGTCTGAGGTGTTAAGTACCCTGTGCATCTTCCCTTGTCTGCCGCTAGAATGGTGATACTAGAATCTTTCTTGAGGATGCTAAGCTCTTCTTTCCTGTGTGTCAGGTTAGATGAAGGAGTTTTAGCACTGGCTAAGGCTGCAGATACCTTAAGGCAAAGTTGTTCTGCCCTCACTCTGTGTACCTTATTATTGTGGATTGAGGCTTCGGTTCTGCTTAATATCCACCACAGGATGGCTTTAGGAGTTATGGCAAAATTCAAGCCCTAGCAAGGACTTCCATTTCTGGCTGGGTCAGAGTCCTGTTAGACAAGTTTCTCACCCATTCCTTCTTGTTTGATGTGGACACTTCCCTCCTTTTTTATCCAGGTAGTTGTTCTCCTTTGGGGCTGTTGTGGATGACAGAATAGAGAACTTGTTCTGTTGCCTTTGTTTGTCCTTACAGTGCTGAGAAAGCTGTGCTGTTTGGTGAACTCCATCACTCTTTCCCAGATGGACACAGGTAGCTGTGAGGCCAGGTTCTTTTCTAGTTGACTAATGTTGTGAAATAAAGCATCAACTGTAAATGTGTCGTCTACCCGTTCATTTAGAGCTGTGTTTGAGCTTTTTGCAGTATCTGTTTGGCTCTGATGCCTTTAACTGTGGAATTCAGACGTATGCTGCATGGTACAGCCTTTGTTGTCTCATTGGAGGTTAAATCGCAGGTGGTTTCTGTAGTCTGCCAATTTCCTTGCTGTCTTTTTCATTTTCCGTACAAGTTTGAGGGTTTTCTCCCCAAAATGATTTGAAATATGCTTGTGAAGGTTCTCATTCATCCAGGTCATGGTATATCTGTTGTATTCAATTAGATCAACTGGACTTGAAATGTAGTTCTTGAAGACGTTTCGCTAGTCATCCGACTGGCTTTCTCAATTTAGAATGACTTGTACAAGAATCTGTGGCAATTATGTACCCTGGAAAATCCCAATTAGCATATCACAGCCAGGTGTTAAGGGCGTGATTAGATAGTGTCTAAGAGGTGTTATAGTAACGCCTAGAGTAAGGTGTCAAAACAGCATTGTACATGGCAGACAGATGGTGTCTGCCATGTACATCTGTCTGCCATGTACAATGTTGTTTTGACACCTTACTCTGGGCTTTCCTAAACACCTCTTAGCCACTATCTAATCACGCCCTTAACACCTGGCTGTGATATGCTAATTGGGATTTTCCAGGGTACATAATTGCCACAGATCTGTACAGTCCATTCTGAATTGAGAAAGCCAGTCGGATGACTAGCGAAACGTCTTCAAGAACTAAACTTCAAGTCCAGTTGATCTAATTGAATACAACAGATATACCATGACCTGGATGAATGAGAACCTTCACAAGCATTGATTAGAACAGCAAAGTGCATAAAATGTGGGTAAAATCCAACATTAAGAACACAGGTGTGCCTCGAGAAAAATTTGCATTGCCAAGTGCGCAGCGATCTGAAAAGTTTGAGAACCACTGCATTAAAGGGCTCTTTTTTATGAGATCTTTCAGCTCAGTCTGCTTTCTTATGGTTTGCTTTAAAATGGAACAAATTTAATATAATAGCATATTTACCTGTTCATTGGAAATATATGTTGTCCTAATTTAAATGTAGATATTGTGTAGTTATCTGAAATCTGATAACAATACTCCTATGTACCGAGAGCCGCTATCACTTTCTATTGCCCCTCTTTTGTCAAGTCAATAGTGGCTCTCAGTGCATTGCGAATAGGGCTAACCTATTCCGAATCTTTAATGCCAGCTATCTGCTGGCATTAAAGATTCTGTCTTAAAGAGCTGCTATCAGCTCCGAACATTGGTTTCATCGGTTGCGGGACACAGTTTTAGCATACCACAGCATTGTGACTTATGGTGCCCATACATCTATAAGATTTTACTTACCCGACCGAGCGCTCACGCGATGTTCATCGATGCTACCAGAACCGCTTCTCCCGATCTTAGATTCGACCGACATGCGATCGCAAAATCTCATTCATTTTGCGATCGCATGTCGGTCGAATGTAAGATTGGGAGAAGCGGTTCCGGCAGGATCGAAGGAACATCGCGTGAGCGCTCGGTTGGGTAAGTAAAATCTTATAGATGTATGGGCACCTTTAGTGGTTAGCACTGCTGCCTTGCAGCGCTAAAGTCCTGAATTTGAATCCACCCTTGGACACATCTGCAAGGAGTTTTATGTTCTCCCCGTGCTTACGTGGCTTTCCTCCTGGCACTCCGGTTTCCCCCACAATCATAAAGACATACTGATAGGTTGTATGTGTGAAATAAAGATTAGATTGTAAGCTCGTCAGGCCAGGGCCTGATGTGAATATATACATGTAATTATAAAGCACTACGAAAGATGTTGGTACTATATAAATTGACAAAAATAAAAATAATACCTCCGCATATGCCGTTAATTGTGTTTTAAAGTCACATTATCCCTTACATCAGTTACTGTGACTTTAAGACACAAATAGCCGATAATGGCTCTCATTACATAGCCCTGATAATGACTTAAGTTCCACTAGTTATATTATGTATGTATAATTGTATGTATAATTTAATTTATAAATATAAACTGGTACGCAGCGATGTAAATTCATTCTAAAATATGGAGAATACAAACAAGGGGATAAGTGCAAGCAATTATACAGATAAATAAAAATTAAATAAAGTGTCATACAAAGGTTAAAAATACATATATTTAAATTATAAATAAATTGATGTTAGTGTGGCATGCCTTGATACATTAGGAATGAGATCCCTGCCCTGAAGAGCTTACAATCTAAAGGTGGCCATACATGATCTAGCTATATGGAGGAACCGCCTCTCCAGATCTTCTTTGTGGCCAGCATTCGTTTGCGAGGTCCTACTTTTACCATTCATTTTGCAATTGTATGTCGGTCACAAAGAAGATCCAGAAAGGTGGTTCCTTGGAAATTGAATGTTGCTGGATCAGTGTTAAAGTAAGCTGTTTGTAAGGGCACCTTAAGTATTAAGTAGACTATGCATGTACTGAAATGTACTCAGCAACATGAATGTCCTATCTTATCATCACCTGACAAACGAACATTATTTGTTCTTTAAAGACTAGGAGTCAGGATGTCTACCAAGCATGTGGCTTTCTTTTTGTTTCTTTGTTTAGTCGTTGAGGAGAAGTTAAACAATTTAGGTAGTCAAATTGATGGTAACAAAACCCTCAAAGCCAAAATAGGTTAACCTAGAAATCAAGTACATACTGGACATCAAAGGATGTCAGGACATTTGCTACAATCTTTCTCCACTTGCTTTATGGTTATGATCCTAAAGCCGGCAATATACTATTTAGACATTATATAGTTTAGGCATTCTATTCAAATGTAAACAGTCTATTTTCTGCTTGCTGGCTCATACCTTCAATGTTCCTACAAGTTTGCAAATGGACTATTTATTTTGAAATCGCTAATTGTTCGCTTAAAAAAACCCGGTTCAGCCGGTTCTCTGGGTGCCGCAAGAATCACTGTCCAAAATCCCTTTATTTAGACTTTTTATAGATTCAGCCATCGAAAATCAAATCTATAAAAATTTGATAAGGATTCTGTATTGTCAGCAGAATCCTTATAATATGATATTTCTGATGAAACATGAAGAGAAAAGAGACACAGGGTACATTTTCCGACTGATTTTGTGAAATCAGTAGAAAAATCAGCAGTGGGTTTAGTGTTTTTCCAGACCACTGCTTGATGATGTAGCGCAGTCATTCAAAAATGTATGATCAGGTCAGGTGTATAATTTTCTGTCCACCCATCTTCAAATCCATATCAGCTGATGATTCAAGGTCATACATTCAGACCAGCTCTTTCAATAACATTTTCAAATGGGCTTAATCAATTAAAAATGTGTCTGGGAAAAATTGCCCCGTGTACTTTAGGCACCATATTCTATTAAGTGACATTTTTTCATTTTAAATATGCTTTTATACTGGTCTAGCTCTTTAAGTCATGGTCAAATAATTGTGACAGAAAAAATACTGAATATTGGGCACAAAATTTACCAACAAATTAGCCTACAACTACTAGGGGTATAGCAAGTTCCAATTACTGTAATTAAAAATATTATAACAGTATGTACATATAGAGCTGGCCTAGGATGTATGTCTTAATCTCTACCACTGGCATTTCTTTTGGTTTGTGTTTGTTTGCCTTTATGGTCTTTCTGTTAAACGCTCACAACTGTGGTTCACAAGGTTGCTGCCAGGATTTAAGGCAGGAACAGATCAATACAAATCTTCCTGTTTCTGTTTCATATTACTTTTGTATTTTATTTGTTTGTTTTTGTTTTCATGGAAGTATTTGAAATAAAGCCAGCAAAGGCATTTCAAATGTTTCATTCGCACTGTAAAGTGTAGATATTAAATGAGGCATAAATTCTACAAAGACTTTATCAGCAAACAATAGCTGGTATAGCACTGCCTGCCAATGTTGGAAACGGTTTTGAATGTATCAGATCTCAGTGCACATAATAAGCTTATCAGGGCGACTGTTGGGTTAAGGTAAAAAGGTCAACGTCAGAGGGTGTATATTGGGCACTGGTTAAAGGGAAAGGCACAAATATACATTTGTGTAATATTTGCTAGGTTATTGTTTATTGTTTATGAAATGGAATGTCTTGGTTACGATTGTTGTTATCTTCAAGCTCCTGGAATTCTTTTAAGGGCCACCAGATTTGCTGGCAGTATGTGAACATATACACACTTTTCTTCTACAATCTATATCTGCCTACTATGTTTATACTTTTATTTTCCCTTGTGAGAAATATTGTTTTATTCCATAGGATGGTTACATTTAATTTTTGTTTAGGCAGTAGCGTGGCCTGTTGGCTTAAGGGGCATGTCCACCCCTTATAAAAACTTTTTATATGCGGTAGGGCATGCTCCCCCAGCCCCAACCGCATTAATATTATTGTTAGAAAGTCCCTCGATTCTTACTTACCTTCCCTCTTTCCTCCGCCGCACTGTACAGACCCTCTGCTTGCAGGGAAATGCAAGCAGGGGGCAGGACCGGCAGCCGTGCCCGTGATTGGCTGAGAGGCAGCCAATCACGGTCGCGGCTGCCGGGAGTTCTGAAGAGCGGAGGAGAGAGGGAAGGTAAGTAAAGATTGGGGGACTTTCTAACAATAATACTAATGTGGTTGGGGCTGGGGGAGCATGCCCTACTGCATACCCAAAGGGTTTAATGTTAGGGGGAGGGAGAGAAAAACGGGAGGGCTGCACTGAGCATGCCTCAAACCTTGAGGAGGTTGAGGCAGACTCATCCACAGCATGAGTCTGCCTACACAGCAGTTTCCTGGACTTTGGAGGGGCACAGCAGGGGAACTATTTTTAGTTTTGGGGGTGGACATGCCCTTTATATGTCGCTTTCTGTGGCTGTGTATACATGAGCTGATATTTCAGTCGATCAGCTGAAATATTCATCTGGCTTTTTTTTTTTTTTTTACCAACATTTTTATTGAATGTCTTTATAGTACAGATACAATTATCATTATATATCAACGGTTTAACATTTGTATATCGCTGTCAATTTCTTTTAGTGACAAAAAATAGACATCCTTATTTTCATATTTTTGATATAAAGATTTTTAACAATCACATTAATTTTAAGTATCAGAGTGAGAAAGGAGAGGTAGAAGGAGGAGGGTAAGGGTAAGATAGAGTAGGGGAAAAAAGGGGGGGGTGTAAAGGGGACAGAAAAAATAATATGGGGAGTGGTGGTCCTGATTCTTTGCTCTAGCAATTTGGTATTATTGAAGGCTTATTTGGGGGTACCCATTAGAGAACCGCTACATATTTATCTATTATATCAGACAGGGTGTGTGGTTGCGTCGTCTGACATAGCATAAATCCAGGGGGTCCAGACTGAATCAAATTGTTTGAGAGATCTACAGACTCTTCCTAACACTTTGTCGTTCTCACACATCCACCATATTTTGTTTATGAGATGGGTGATGGGGGGAGCCCGTTGCTTCCATGTTTGGGCTATCAATGTTCTGGCGGCTGCACATATTCTATGTATTAATTTATTAGTTGGTGGGGAAAGCATCTGGCTTTTTAACTGCCAAATTGACCCAATCAGGTGTGAGGTCCCAGTCACAACGAAATATCAGCAGCACCAATTTAAAGCTGGGTACACACAGATCCGATGGTATCGGGGCTTTATCATTACTGTGTGTACCTTTGTTTTCGGAACGACTGCCGAATGATCGGGTCGGCCGAAAGCTCGTTCGAGAAAGACCGAACATTTCTATCGGCCGCCCTAGACACTCTATAGAGAAGTCTGCCGCGGCCGCGGGAAACACACAGTCCCGAGCGTTCTCCCTATGATGTGTATAGGAGAACGCTCGGGACTGTGTGTATGCAGATCTTTTAAAGATGACAGACAAAATCTTGCAGATCCTGTCTGTCATCTTTCACTGATCTGTACTGTGTGTGCCCAGCTTTATTCCCATCATCACTTTAATTCCCAGCACCACTTTAATTCCCAGGTTACCAATCAGATTCCATGACTGACAATCTGCCTGAAGGTAATATTGGCTAATGTGTACAATTCTTTTCTACCTAGCAGGAATAAGGAATATTAAGTAGCATGTTCTTTCATCTGCAGTCAAAGAAAATTCAGATAAACAATTTCCCACTGATATTCAACTTAAGGTTTAAAAAAACTGTCATAATGTAAAACAAAAAAATAGTTTTTGCTAAATGTAATGTTTTGTGAGTTTGTGTCCTTGTCTAAAATGTTTTGCTACTATTTCATTTAAAAAACAATATATTGCACAGCATAACTGTTATGTGCAACAAATAGTGTAAAAATAAACTATATAAAGAACTTGTTGTTCCTGGGTAGAATTGTCTTTTGTTCATTTGTAGAAAAAATAATGTAATACACAAAATAGCCTTTCACATCTTTTCATATGTACGTTTTTTTTGTTAGGCTGGGTACACACCATACAATATTTTTTTGGCTGACCGAACGAAATTACCGGCTGAAAAAATTGTATGGTGTGGGTGTCAAAGGCCGGGTTGCTCGATCATCCAGATTGGATGAATAGGCGATCAGGTATGCTTGTAAATCCTGGGCAATCGTGCTGTTCCGTATTGGACCGCACGATTGGTTGCTCTGAACTGTTGGCGGTGGCTACTTTTGGCTGGACCGATAGTGATTAGTAGTTCGCGGATCCGAACCCGAATCCGCGGCGGATTTACCTCGTAACCTCAGATTACCTCGGATAACGCAGATTTTCCGGTTTACGCCCTCTGAACTTTTCCGAAAAGCGTTTTTGAAAATTTTTGAAATTACGAGTATTTCTCGTATTTTCGAAAATGCATGAAAACCCATATTTTAGAAATTTTTCGAAATTACAAGGATTTCACGTATTTTCGAGGATTTTTTCATTTTTATGGGTTTTAATGGGTCCGCTCACGGATTTTCGATTTTTTTCGAAAATTCGTGGATCCTCGAGCAGACCGGATTTTACGAAGTTCAGACATCTCTAGTGATTAGCCCCAGCCGACCGCTCGCCAGTGTTGATCGGTCTACAGGGATAAATGTCCCCTGTTTACCTAGACTCACACATGCTGTCAATTTAGCACCCAACGAAAAATCATCAGGGAGATGCAATAAAAGTTCTTATTGTTAGAAATGGTGCTAATTTTTTCCCAACCAATCAGATCTTATTTAACATTTGAAAGCTAATATCTGATTGGTTGGGGTAAAATTAGCACCATTTTTAACGATAAGAACTTTTATTGAATAACCCTGCTTGTTGATTGGGCATTCTAAATACTAAACACTATCAAGGAGATTCAATAAAAGTTGTTATCATTAAAGATGGTGCTAATATTGCCCCAACCAATCAGATCTTATTTAGCATTTGAAAAGCTAACATCTGATTATGTTAACTTTTATTGAATCTCCCTGATTCTTTCCTCAGCTGTTCAATATTGTTTTGAATAACAGTACTTCTTACTTACACAGTATCTCTTTTTGGGACCTTTACTGAACAGAAGCCTTTCCAAAAGTTTTATATAGGACATGTTAGGGAAAGTTGCACATTTCATAGATTGTCCATTTTGGACATAAGGTAAATCAAGGCTGAATGTGCAGTCTCCTATGATCAGTCGCAACAAAATGTTGACTGTGGTGACTTTCAACCACACACGGTGCAAATTTGTCCAGTCAATAGCGGTGAATAGTTGCCTGGGCCAAAATATGCCTGTGTGAAACTAGCCTAAAGGCTAGGCCCCACTTACACGTTTTTTGCATGTTTTTTGCACGTTTGCGCACGCGTTTTGTGCTCACTATAGCACATGCAATTTGGTTATAATGGAAATCGCGGGAACGTATTAATCCCTGCGATTTCCTATGCGCATGCGATTGCACATCTGTTCGCATTTTGGTAACGCATGCATTGCCATAACGGAAAACCGCAAAATCGCATGTGCAAAACTCACGCGCAAACGGAAAACGCACAAAAATCATGCACGAAATCGAAAAAAAAGATTGCGTGCGATAAGGCTCGCGATTGCGTGCACGATTTAGTGCGTTCTAGTGGGGCCATGCCCTTATGCTAGCCATACACTAAGCAGACATTAGGTAGGTTATATGTTCTTCCGTAGATAAAAATCTAAAGTATAATCTACTCTCTAAATTCCGCCTATTCTGCAGTTCTTTCTTTCCAACAACATTCCCGTCTGGACCATTAATTTTGTGGTCACAAGTTGATCGTGTTCAGGTCTGATGGTTCTTCTGGGGAAACGTTGTGGGAAGCGTGAAAAGGTAAAGTAGTATATGGGCACCTTAAGATTTTTCTTCTGTAGCAACAACTGGCGGCTGCATGGGGTTAATTGATTTTTTACAATGAGATTGCTGTTCTAATCTTTGTTTGTCTCTGATTGTTTCTCTAATGTGATAACATTAGTTTGTCACCATCCAATTATGTTTTACCTGGATCAATCCCAGCCCATTGAAATATGCTTAAACCTTTTAAATTTGACAGCAGGACTTAAAACAACCATTTTTGCTGAGAAATTTGTTGTATACCTTTTGAGTCACCAATGACTGGGTACACACCAGCAGATATTTCCGACCGACCGACCGACCAATTCACGGTACTTTTGGTCAGTCGGCTGAAAATATCTGCGGTGTGGGGATCGTCCACTCGCCCGGATCGGACGAATGGACGATCAGATGTGTCAGTAAATTCCGGTCGACTGTGCAGTTCCCTATGGGACCACATGATTGATAGTTCGCACTTTCGGCCGAGGCCAAATTTGCCGCAACCGATGGACATTTGTCCCGGCAGAGCGCTCGGTCAGGACAAATAATCCCTTTGTGTGTACCCAGCCTAAAATAGGAATGGCTGTAAAACTGCATACACACTGTACTGTACTGTACACTGTCTTGAACGGTCCAACATTTTAAGTTTAGGGAAAATTGCTTTGGACATCCACACTCCCTAGTGATAGCAGACAGCTCCCTATACTACAGTACAGGGACTCGACATGGTTTGCTCCTTATTGCTTGAGGGCACTCACATCAAGCCTTCCTCTCTTGTAGTTTTTCCTCTTTGAGGTGACATTCACAAACTGTTCAGCCAGTAGTCCTAATGACCAAATCCCTGTCTAATATGTGACCCAGGTTATAGTACCCTGTGGCATACAGGAGCACTGTGGTAGATGTTCCATATTAGGAGAGGGTTAGGGTGGACTGAGATTGAATACGATAGATTGAGGGGTGTTAGATCTTTCTGTTATGCTTCTTCATTTTCTGTCAAAAAGAACAACACGCCCTTCTAGTACATAAGTTGGGCTCCCTGATAAATCGTTAGATTACACAGTATTTAAGCAGGCCATACAGAAACCGATTTTTCCGATTGAAATTTCAGTTGTTTTGAAAATTTTTCAATCTGACTCGAACATTTTTTTTTAATCAACCAATTGGAAAATCGTAAAACCAACATCAATATATCAAACATATGCTGCATGTTAATAGCATGTGTATGGCATGATTTATCACAATCCAAGAGACACTCCAGCACACCGGTTTTGGTTGTATGCCAGACAGGTAGGTAGGTGCAATCCCCCTAGCCCTCCACTCCAGGGGCCAGACAATTCTCTAGCACAAGAAAAATATGGGGGAGCACACTAATCAAGTGAATCCAAGATTATTTATTGTAACAACACATACAACATTTCGGGACGCATTCACATACTTGTTCTCATCATTAGCATGCAGGAAGTTTTTGTGAGTGTCAGCAGAAATTGATTCAGGGGTGCACAGGTTCTGCCAAGCGGATCAACAAATGACCCCCGTCCGAACGCATACACATGGATGATTCTCAGCCAAAACGAACATTTGTCGGGTAGAGCTCGGTGTCTGGGATTGTGGATCATTGGCAAAATCGTAGAGAAGCAGTTCTGCCAGGATCGAACGAACGTCGCGAGAGCGCTCGTCGGGTAAGTATTATCGGGAATATGTATGGCCACCTTTAGACTCCGAACTAGATTGAATTGGTCGAAATGGTCAAAAAAAGCAATTCGTTTATGGCCTGCCTAAAACAAATGAACATGTATGAACCATTGTCTTTTCTTCAGACACATAAATCAGTTACCTAGTTAATCTTTACTGAAAACAAATTCATTTGTCTGCAGTTGGTCGAGCAGTTAAATCCTATTTATTCAAAGTCTTTCAATTTACAATGTAACTGAAAGAAAAAAAGCTGGTAAGTATCCAAGAGCAGTTGTTGTGTTCTATTTAATGGATAATGATCTTTAAAACTCTATTGAGTCTTAAGGTGCCCATACATTTACTGAAATTAACTCCAACATCCCATGACCTTTCACAAAACTGCTCGACCCTTTTACTTTACAGCCAATGTTACAGGTGTCGACAACAAAGCATTATCTAGCCATAAACGTTGTGGGAATGTAAGACACCACTTCCTGGTCCAATGTTACTATCGATTCAATTTGTCCTACGGGAGGTAGCCACCTAGTAAGAGCTGGAGGGAATAGTTGGTTGTAATTGGGTCCATCGGCCCATGGAACCGCCTCTCAATGCTGCATTAGATCTCACAGAATTTCAGACTTATTTTTGGCAGCGCCATAGAGGAGGACACTCTAAGCAATATGGCAACTGCTTTAGAGCTCTGTACTCCTCAGAAACACTATTCCCTTAAGAAAATGCTTCACAAAAGGCTAATAAGAGACTTCCTCAGAGGAGGAGACACTTAAATTAGATTCCCTCAGAGACTTCTAGTGAGTCCCGATATTTTCTTCCACCCAAGTGTTCGCTACGAGTGAGTGCTCAACCGGGACAAATGACAGTCAGTTGCAGCAGTAGTGGCCAACAGTTCAACTGATCGTGTGGTCCCATACCAACACGTCCGTTTGTCCGATCCGAACGAACGGGTGACTGACATTGGTCGTGGTGGCGTACGAAAGCAGTACAGAATTTTTGGCCCAATCGACTGATACTTCTGTGTATGAGTCGATTGGGCCAAAAATTCTGCCTGTGTGTAGCCAGCCTTAAGCTCGTTTGAGCAAACAACACGGGGAAAGAGGCATTTGCCCCACAAAATGCTGCATCGCTTGATTCTCCCACATCCCACTACTCAGTGGATTGAGATTCTGAGAATGTATTTAGGTCCTCTGCTCCCTCAGGCTGAGGCCACACTGCAACGCACAGGAATCGCACACAAAATCGAGAGCGTTATCGCACGTGATTGTGTGCGCTTTTCTTGTGCGTTTGCGTTTGCGTTTTGTGCATGTGTTTTCGCCATTTCGCGTTATGGAAACGCTGTGTTAACGCACCAAAAATGATGAACGCATGCGTTGCCGAAACGAGAACGGATGCGCAAACGCATGCGCATCAGAAATCACGAGAATTTCTGCGTTCCCGCGACTTCCATTTTTGGGAAAATCGTGGGCGCAACCGCGAACGTGAAACGCGGGCGCAAACGTGCAAAAAACACGCTAGTGTGGCCTAGCCCTCAGAGAGAGGTGCATTTGTACAGTGGCGATAACACAAACTTGAGGTACTGGGGTTTTTTAAATGCTGAAAGGAGCATCTCTTTCCTGACCCTATACACACTTTCATATGGGACACAGACACAGATATACTTCTAAAATATTTAGCTACATGCAGGGTTATTCAATAAAAGTTCTTATCGTTTAAAATGGTGCTAAATTTGCCCCAACCAATCAGATCTTATTTAACATTTGAAAGCTAACATCTGATTGGTTGGGGCAAATTTAGCACCATTTTAAACGATAAAAACTTTTATTGAATAACCCTGATGTTCTTTATCATCCCTTCCTCTCCGGTAATTCGGCATTAAACCAGCCTGTTCACTAGCATAAGCCTTTGCTGCTAGTTCAGCAGAACTCATGCTAATCCACATCCATGAGCCTTGGATGTCCTTCACACCAGAAGGGGCCCGCATAATAAATAAAGGGAAAACCTAAACATCCCACATTTCATCTACCAAAGCAGCTACGAAAGTGCTACCTTTGCAGTCTATTCTTAAAGCAGCTAGATGGTCTTTTGACAGAACATTTATAAAACACTTCCAGCATCCTTTAGAGCTAGAGAGGTTGGCATTCACAAGAGCGACAACAAGGTGTGTGCTCCTGTGCTCCCCAGCTGTTGCTAGGTGCTGCCTCCCATGGGATAAAGAAGAGTTTGCAGTAATCTATGACCTGCAAAACTGTATTGTTCCTATAATACCAACAAAAAAATAGGCTTGTATCTGTTGTGATCCTACAAGTACTGTTCCGTGAGTTAAAAAACTTGCACTAGTTGGCCCAGAAATTTTAATAGTTGTGTAGCTAACATTGTGGTTCTGCATGTTTCTGCCTCACACATAACATACTGTCTAGGTGGCAGAAAGATGCATGGATCCTCTAGGGAAAAAATATTTGAGGGAGAGGGTGCAAAATGAAGGCAATTGAAGGTGAAGTATTACCTGAACTAAATAAACCTTTAACATTCCTACTGTTAAGAACAACTTGTGTTTCATCCAGTTAAATAAATCTCAATAGATTGTTGAAAATGGTTGGGTAGATGGAAGCACAGAAATACCCCGCGGGATGAAGTTTTTATATACAGATACAGATAGCTTAAGCTACAGTATATAGCACTCTATAGCAGGGGCTTTAAAGGACAACTCCACCCTCATAAGAACATCTTTTAGAAAGAATGGCCTCTTTAAAATATGTTGATATATCATAATTTGTCCTATGAACTCATTACTATATGCCTGCTATGCTTCTGGAGGCCTCATGGAAACTGAGCAATTTAGTGACCTGTACTGAGCCTGTACTGAGCCTGGGCATGCTCAGAAGAGGCAGACAGGGGATTAACATTCAGTCATTGGCTATGATATCAACTGTCAAATTCATAACTGACAGTTGCTAACTGGAATAACCAGGAAGAAGAAACAGGGGAAACAGGACATTGTGCAGGATTTCAGGTTAGACTTACATATTTCAGATTTCAAACTATTACCGTTTAGGGTTTTGGAGGGTGATTTACTCGTATGTAAGTTTTCATTGTGGTGCTAGACTTGCCCTTTAAGCTCTGTACAGACGTTTGCTCTGGGAAATAAAGAGTGTTTTACTCCTTAGTGGTAGTTAATTTAAATGACTTATTACCTAAGCTGGCTGTACACTTATAGGACTAATGTGTAAATATAAACTGTAATGTCTAATGTTTTTACCTTCCAGTATTCATACAACACTCCCCATCTGGCCCATTCATTTTGCGATCTTAAAAAGATCACAAAATATATCAGGCCTGAGTTTTTTTTTCTGACATTGGGAGAATGTTGGGGAAACATGGTGGGAATGTTGGAAGGTATGTCTGCTGTATGGCCAGTATTACCCAGATCATTTTGCTAAGGAACATTTTACTCTCTTATTTGTGCCAGCTGTTAAAGTGGTTGGGTTTGATCAAAAGGTCGACCTGTATAAAGTCTTCCGTTTCATAAACTGGCTGGTGATATCAGTCAGTTTATTGCTCCGAAAAGGATTGGACCTGTAAGAAAATTTTCAGATGATTCAATTAGTATCTGCAAAATCGTGGGCAAATTTCAAGCTGATATCTGCTGGATATAGATGGTGCAAGGTGATGAAATTTGATTAGTAGTTCCTGATCAAAACTACACCATCATATAGCCATGTGAAATGTATGGCTGGCATTAGATATTCAGGGCTGGGATCTCAATCCTTGTGATGCAAGGTCTAGCATTCCAGCATAAATTTTTATTTGTATTCTTATTATTTATTTATGTATTTATTGCTTAGCATGTATGTATTCTGTTTCTACCCCCTCTGCATCTACCCTTTGTCTGTATTCTATAAGTTGTTAAGCTGGATACACACATTAACCGATAAAGGGCCAATCCTGTTGGTACTGGCAGGATTGTGATCATTAATCAGTAATGTGTGTAATCGCGTAAGGTCCGTTTACCAAAGAACGTTTGGCGTCAGCATCGAAAATGGACGTTCGGGACTGTTTGTAGCCTCATCTTTAAAGATGACAGACAAAATCTTGCCAATTCTGTCAGTCATCTTTGAAAGATTGGTATAGTGTGTACCCAGCTTTAGACTGTGTAGCCCTGCATACCCAAGTAGCATCTTAATTAATAATTATAAATAGTACATGCAACGTTCCTTTAAAAATACTGTACCTGCAAACTTAAAGAAATAAGACCAAGATATAGTATTCTTCAAATATCTCCAGTCTTTTGCTATTTTTTATATGAGTATACACCTGCAATGCAAGTCTTGTCTTGTGCTACAATTGCAAGTTTTATTAAGCCATTCTTTAATTATATGTAGATATTACAATGCTCCTCAGAGGGTTATCTATTGTTCTTAGATTTATCCAATAGGTGCTACCCAGATTTCTTTTGGTTATGTATTGCTCTTGCCACCATATCAAATAAATTAGGAAGTTAATCAGATTGTTGCGTGTTCATTTGGAGAAGGTATAATTGCTCTGAGCTATACAGACTGCAGCAGTCATGAGTGGAATTATATTTACTGCTGCTCTATAAACCCTTACTGCCTCTCTGAACAACCCTAACCCATAACTGAAATAAAAAAATACTTATTAACTTATAGGGTTTTACAAAATGTTAATAGTTTTGGATAATTAATGTAGTTTGATGATATTCAGAACTTCATTGATTATTATTATTATTGTGGATTTATATAGCACCAACATATTCCGTAGCACTTTACATCAGGCCCTGCCCTGAAGAGCTTACAATCTAAGCACATTCATTTGACACATACAACCTATCAGGTGGGGAAAACCGGAGTGCACAGAGGAAACCCACGCAAGCATTGGGAGAACAAAACAAACTCCTTGCAGATGTGTCCAAGGGTGGAATCAAACTCAGGACTTCAGCTCTGCAAGACATCTTGCTGCCCACAGCCACCATGCTGCCCACTATTGTGTTTTTGTTTAGCCTCAACCCCCCCTGCTATGTCATGTACCATGTATGTATTCTAGATCTTTTATTAGTCAGTAACATTGAACTGAGCAATTCATCTTTTACACTGTGTCTGGGACAAGCTCTCTAACAAATTAAATGCATCTTTCTACATGGGGGACGGATTCATCTTTCTTTTATTTGCTGTAATCAAGGATATCAACTGTATAATTTTCTCCACAGGACTAAACTGACTAGATAGCTGCACAGAAGTAAATAAACACAAAGCTCCAGTTGAGCAGAGCAGCTTTCAGGTGTTTGCACATTTCGCTTCCTTTCTGTACACACTGATCCTTTTTAAGGCACAGAGATATGATTTAAAGGTAAAGTTAATTGATAATGTTTGGTTGCACAGATACATTGCACAAAAAATGTCAGTTCCTCTCCTAGTTATGATAGAACATAGTGCATAGCTAATATTGCTTTTCAATGACATGGCTTTTTCTAAATTAGTCATTTGTTTTAGTTTAATATATAACATTGACAAGCAAGTCTACTCGGTGTATATTTCATATACCTACTTAGAATAATAGCAAGTCTACTCGGTGTATATTTCATATACCTACTAAGAATAATATATGGCAGTTCCTTTGTATGCATTGAAATATGGAATAAGGTCATAAGGGTGTTAGTTCCTTGTAGGAATTTTCCATATTCTTTCCCATGTTCTAGTGCCCCTGGATGAAGGAATAGAATTCATTTATGCAGGCAGCATTGCATAGAATTTATTTAGTAGAAGAAGAAACTCAATGCTGCAACAAAAAGAATTTATCCAAAATTAGAGCTGTGTTGGATTGAGGTGCTTGGTTCTCTTTTTAAACTGTCTGGCTATACATTTTATCATAAGGTAGCAGATGCTTAGCATTAACCGTATTTAAATGTACTGCCAGCATAAGCACACTGTGTATGGAAGATTCTTGGCCAACTGATGTAATTATCAAAGTATGAAAGTTCATTAAACAATCCCTTACCAAGTATTGTTATGTGTCTGACAGGAATAGGAAGAGACTGACTATGTACACACTTGTCAGCCAACAAGTCTGCATCTCTGACAGAAACAGCAAGGGATCAGAGTACAGTGTAAATAAACCCCACAGCTGGAGTTGTCCTCACTGCTTTATATCACACAAAGGGCCGTCAGGTTACATAAGGCCTTGTAGCACGCTGTACTTCAGTACAATTAAAGAGTTACCCAAGTAAGTTGTGTCTCTGAGCAACAGTTCACTATACTTGTGAAGACTCATAAAACATTTATTATAAAGGTAAGGGGAAAAAAAACCTTCTTGAAAACACATTAATAAATCAAGCTGTATATTATTTATGAGAGCCTAAAGCCTCTAATGATTTAAATTCAACAATAAGCCACAATAAGTGGAATTATTTTGACAAGGGTTTTAATATTTTATTTTTGTGGAACGAGAATTTAACCACCCAAAATTGTCCTTGTTTTAAACAAATCTATAATTCTCAGGGAGACTGGAGTACTTGCTCCTATCTACTATATTAAATTCTAAGCCAAGGCTAAAGGTTGCTGTCTCTCTCCTCCCAGCTTGCCTCCTAGCTACCCATTCCTGTGTTTTTGACACAACATCTTTGGCATAGGTGTGTGCGCGCTCAGGGGGGTGAGGTGAGGGGCGTGAGAGGAGGGGGACAGGAAGGATAGAGACAGAAGCTCTGTAGTATCGTGGACAGGTAAATTGTGCAATATACTGTCTCCCTGTGAATTATATTTATATATATATTATATATATATATATTTTTTTTTTTTCCTGGTGGGCCTCAACAGTCCAGTCCAACACTGACTAAAAAAAAGTAATACATTGACATACCTAAAAAACTCTAACTTAGATTATTTCATTGCAGATTATAATTTAGTACTCGCCCCCTAAATTAAATTATATAAATGCTGGAAATATCCTCTTTATTTTATTAGGTCATGTAACCGCTCAGTGACTTTTAATATACTTAAAATTTACTTAAAATGTATATATACTAACCTGCAGTTAATATACACAGACACACCAATGATGCACCACACTAGTGCATGTGGGGGTTTACTGGTATTTTTTATGATGGGGAGGTGCAGTGGTATAAATCCTTATAAAAATCACTCAGCTACGTCACTAATCAACTCATTTCTAATATTCCACTGCCCCTCCCATTCCAGTTCCTGTTAAAGAAGTTCAGCACAGTGTTCATGCCTGAATGCATCTACATGGTCAGGAAACTCCTTGGTGACGTAATATCCTTATATTACACTGTAAGGGGTGCATTAACCCTTACTGTATATATTTTACAGTAGGTGGCACATTATTCTATAAATTAACATCATGATCAAATTAATTGGGTCAGAATATTTGCATTAGGTTTTTTTTCTACGACTGATCGATGTTTGTCTAACTTTTGTCCAAATCAGATAAAAGTTTGATCAGACATGCTTGTTGTAGTGTTCTTTGCAAACATAAGATTGAGTTGCTGAATTAAATCAAAAAGAACTTTATTTACTTCTGACAGTGTTTTACAGCTCAGGTATGACAGAGACAGCACAGGTCTTTCCTTGTTACAGTCCAAAACAAGACTGACTTGGGCAGCTTTTTATACCCAATGTCTCCCAGCATGCTTTGCATAGTAAATGCAACAATAATGCAATAAAGCAAATGCAAAAAGAATACAAAATAGCTATTACTATAACATTTCCATAACAAGGATCTATTGTTACATACAGATTTAACATAAAGGTCTGCACAGTTAGGGCATGTCCACCCCCAAAACTATAATCCCCCCCCACACCGGCCCCCTTCTGTAGTGTAGTTTAATCCTTACCTCACATCCCAGCTCCATATGGTTCTCCAGTAGTCCCCCCCCACAGTCCCAAAAACTGCCCACCAGGAGGATAGCAGAGTCCATATAGGACTCTGCCTCCTACCTGCCTCCGGGAGAAGTTTGGCATGCGTACTGCAGCCCTTCTCCCCCTCCCTCTCCCTCCCTCTCCGGATTCCCTCCCCCTAGCATTAATCCCCTTTAATATAGTAATCCCCCTGGTCCCCCAGCCCCAACCGCATCATTTTTATTTTTAGAAAGTGCCCCAAACTTTTACTTACCTCCCCTCTTTCCTCCGCTGCACTAAATGACTGGCAGCCGTGTCCGTGATTGGCTGCCGCTCAGCCAATCACAGACACGACTGCCGGTCCCGCCCCTCTGCTTGCATTCTCGCAAGCAGAGGGCCGGCAGCACGGTGAAGGAAAGAGGGGAGGTAAGTAAAAGTTTGGGGCACTTTCTAAAAATAAAAATGATGCGGTTGGGGCTGGGGGACCAGGGGGAAGGCTATATAAAAAAATAGATTTAAGGGTAAAACATGTTAGAAATCAAATAATCATCTTACAAACAACATTAGCAGATCCATGTGCACATCTGACAGTCAATAAGACACCTATGTGCTTAAACTGTAAAAGTGTGTATACAAAACCTTTCAGGTATAAACTCATTTTATACATCTTCATGTTTTAAAGTTTTAACCTAGTAACATTTGTACAAATGGTTATATTTAATGCATTGCAAACAGAGTAAAATGAAAACTTGTTTAAATCCTTATCTGAACAGCTATCCGCTATCAGATCCAGCATGACTTTTAACCCTAACATTGCCATGTAGGAAACAAAGGGGGGATGCAATATTGGGCGCAAAATGCCCAAGTCAGTGTAAAACCCACGCAATCCGATGTATCATCAGGTTACCGTGGGTTTTACACTGAGTTTGCATTGCCTGCGCCATTTCCGAGAATGCTCGGAAATAGCGTGGCGCAGGCGATGCAAAACCGCCCTTAGTAAAGTTTTGCGCTACCATGTAGCGCGAAACTTTACGCCACTGAATAGGAGGCGTTAGCCGGCGCACTTACCTGGCAGAGATCCCGCAATGTACAAAATCTCGCACAGGGATTTTTGCATCGCGGGAACTCGGGCAGGTAAGCTGCGTCGGAAAAAAATATTGCATCGCCCCCTAAGTTGTTTTGCGTCCCTGTATACTGTGTAGGATAGGCGAAAGGGAAAGGAAGAAAGAAAAGATAAAGGTTTTGCTGGCAGAAGTAGGAAAGATAGGAAAAGAGAAAAGATTTATCCCTACAGACACATAAGGAAGACAACATTAAAGGTAACACTGTCACAATGCTGGTAAATTTCAGGTGATCGTGCAGTCGACCTGGCCAATCATTGATAGCATCCACCAGTCAATCTCAGGTCAAAATATTGGCCTATGTTTACTCAGACATACTGTACACTACAACAAACTTTATTGACTCTATTGACAAAGTGAAAGTAAAAGGGCCAGTAACTGCAGGGGCCTGCCCCCCTCTCCATAATCTCCCTATTTTTTAAAAATCTGATCACGCGTACAAAAGTAAAGGTGCACACAATCAGCTGTTCACTGCAATTCCATGCAAGCAGAGGCCAGGAACACTGCGGCGGAGGAGAGAGGGCAGGTAAGTAAGAATCGGGGGACTTTCTAACAATTATATTAATGCAGTTGGGGCTGGGGGAGCATACCCTACCGCATATCAAAAGTTAATTTTCGGGGTGGACATGCCCTTTAAAATGATGGTAACATGCAGGATTGGACATTATCCCCCCAAACATGCTTTATATAGAGTTTGCACACTGTTCAGCTACTATCACTCCCCAGTGCAATCGCACCTACAATGCAGTATACCAACATATACTCCCATTGCAACCTTTTACCTGCAATATTGGTTTTAATTGCTTGCAGTGGCTGCTTGAGTTTCCAGCTGTCACAGACCCATTTTGTTAGCCTAGTGGCTACTGGTATATCGCCCAGTTTGTTCAAAACCTGTGGTAAATAATAGAAAAATAAATGAGCGTTTTGCATGAGCTGCTTAATATATTTTGTGCTGCAACTTTGATCAAAGTTTAATGCCTATGAATTGCCATCTCAGGGGATCATAACTTACCCACTCTCCAACTCCTACACTGTCAGGTCTTCACTAAACTCTCTCCAACACACTGTCAAAATTTCACCGGTTGAGTTGCCTTTTATACCCAGGGGGTTGGTACCAATAAAAATAGCTGACATTGGTCAATTTGGGACATGTGGCAGGATAATTTTCAAAGATTCTCGAAAAAACAGAAAATTAGAAAATCCTCGTATTTTCAAAAATTTCATAAACAATCAAATTTTCAAAAAATCCAGAATTCCAGAAAATAAGCTAAATCCGTGATCCGTGGATCTTGTTAATTTTTGTACTGACAAAAATATGGAAACTTTCTTAGAATTTATTTCTCACATGTATGTAAATGCAACTTACAAGAGAAGAAACTTACAATGTATAGGTGTTCTGTGAAGAACATTTTTCACAATAGGACTAAAATGTGCATTTATGTATATGCCAAATACAGCACTCCAAGTCGCAATGCCTGGGTGCAGTCTAGAAGAGGTAGATAAGGCATCACAAAGCAACAAATTAGCATGTCTTAAATCAAGCAAAAAACTAATTTATAGTGTTGACATGTTATTGTCCGCAATCCGGGTCATCATCATGAAAAGGTATGTCACTTCCTATATACCCTTTATCCCAACACCCCCCCCAACCACATGACAAAGTCTAAACTAATCCGCAGTCATAGAGACAGATCAGGTAGCGGAAATACTCAAGAAGGACCACATATGGCCATAGATATAAAGGTTCTGTATTGATTTTCAGTTTAGCGATCATTAATTTATTGTTTATTGTTAATTAATGATAACTATCATAAATTACTGATAACAATCGTCAGGGCTGGCCTTAGGATAAATAGCGCCCTGTGCAAGATTTGTTACTGGCACCTAGCACCCCCTCCAAAACACTCCCTGGGCACACACAATACTCTGCTGAATGCTGCTTGCCTTGGCTTGCTTCAAATCAAGTCCGCCACCTGCGATTCTTGTCTTTCAGTATTTGCAATGCATGCTTGTATATATCGTGTGTACATCATTATGTAACACGTAACGCACTAAATGCACAGACAGAACAGCATAGCATACATATGTGCTGCATTTGTCTGTGGGGTGGTGATGCACATACATTTAATCTGCAGGATTTAACAGCTGTAGCACTGATGCACAACTTTGACTTAACACTTCCATACCAAAGGCTGGCCCTGACGATCATAAATCTACAATTATGTGATAGTAGATTTACGATCCTCATAGAATATCATTGCGGTAGTTTACTACTGCATGGTATTCTATGTCCAAACGTTTGTTGATTAACGAACGTTCGGCACAAATGTATGACCGTGGTCGTACATTATTGCTAACCCGTATCACTAAATTTCCATACCGCGATTTATTAATATGGCCCATAGAGTCCCATAAGCCCATAGGAGCACCATCCAGAAACAAACCTCCGATCCCCAGAAATAAGACAAAAAACCTAAAGTGCAAACATACAAATGAATTAGCTGAACACCAGAAGGGACCCAAAGGTACTTGCATATCAGCTATAAGATAAAAGTGACAAGTGCATGCTAAGTAGAAACCGGTCATAAGACAACCCAAAACTGATAAAGTACCAAGAATGAAACAGTTTTAAAACTAATATATTGCCATCAGATCAGTATCATATACCATGGGAAAGTGTCAAGTACATACATACAAAGTGTCCGTGGATATAATAAAGTGTAAAAAAAGATCAAAAAACACATACACAATTAAAACCATTTATTAATCTCTGTACAACAAGCTATCTTGAAAGGCTATCAAATTGAAAAAAAAGTTTTAATTTTAATATTTTTATGAAAAGTAGGTAAAACTTGCTAAGTCCAGATAAACAACCGAGTGCTTTAATAAAAAAGTTCTTCATCAACGTATTAATTTAAGGTATGTAACACTAAAAGAACGAGGAAACAATAGGATCACTAATAGAACGAGGAAACAATAGGATTTCTTTATTAAAGGGCATGTCCACTCCCAAAACTAAAGTTTAACCCCATACTGGCCCTACTGTGTAGTATTAAAAAATCCTTACCTTACATCTCTGCTCCAAATGGTTCTCCTGCAGTACCTGTTCAAAGTACAGAAACTGAAGAGTAGGAGCCTGTTTTTCTGTATATAGGTTTCTACCTATACGTACACAGCAGACTAATGATGGAAAATCAGTCAGACTACAGTTTATTGTTGGGTTTAAAGGGCACGTCCACCCTTTAAATCAACTTTTACTATGTGATAGGTATTGCTTCCCCAGCCCCAACTGCTATAATTTTATTGCCAGAAAGTCCCCTGATAGTTACTTACCTTGCCTCTCTCCTTCGCTGCACTGTCCTGGCCCTCTGCTTGCACTGCAAGCAGGGGGCGGTACCAGCAGCCACATCTGTGATTGGCTGAGAGGCAGCCAATAACGGACGCGGCTGCTGGAAGTTCAGAATGGCGGAGGAGAGAGGTAAGGTAAGTAACTATTGGGAGACTTTCTGCTAATATGATTTTAGCGGTTGGGGCTGGGGATTACCTATCACATAGTAAAAGGGTTTGGAGCTAGGGGTAGGGAGACCAAAATGGGAGGGAAAGGGAGTGGGGGAGGGCTGCTCAGAGCATGCCAGAAACCTCTCAGTGAAAGCCTCAGAGGCGGAAACAATTTCTCCCTCTGGTAGGATCCTGGTGGACATTTTGGACTTTGGGGGGGATTACAGGAGAACCGTTTGGAGTTGGGATGTAAGACAAGGATTTTTATACACTACACAGTGGGTCAGTAGTGGGTAAAATGAAAGTTTTCAGGGTGGACATGCCCTTTAACAGTTGTTTTTTTCTATTTCTTTACTTGTTTGTTTATTAAATATCTAATTTTAATGCCAAGCACATATGTATAGGAAAATAAAACATGATATAACATGTACAAAATATATAAAGATGTTATATAAGCTATCAATCAATCAATGTAACTAAAAATCACAAATGCAATGTTTATATATAACATGTATGTACAAATATATAAAACAAAAAATGATGGAATGAATGTACATGACACAGATTTGTAAACTTATGTGTGTGCAGGCATCAATAAAAAGATTTTTTTAAAAAATATAGGTTTCTGCTCCTGTTTTGCCTCCGGGAGGTATGCAGACATGCGCAGCGGAGCTGATTTCCCCCCTCCCTCCATCCAGATCCAACCACGCTAAAATTCGGGGTTATAGTTTCCTTTAGTAATATTGTAGTTCTCCCCTTCCCAACCCAATCCGCATGGTTAGTTTGGAAAAAAAGGTAGTAGAAACTTACTTGCCAGCCCGGGATCCATCGGCTGAATCAGTAGCTGGAAGCTGCATTTGTGATTGGCTGACTCTGCGTCCCAATGCAACTCCTTTCCTGGAAATTGCATTGAAGGCTGAGAACGCAGGATCCCAGGCTTGTAAGTAAGTTTATTCTATCTTTTTTTCCCCCAAAACAGTCCTTGCAGTTGTGGTTGGGAGGGGGGAAACATTACATAAATATATAGTTTTTAGGGTGGACATACCCTTCAACTTTTTCTCATTACTTTTTAACTTCTTGTCTTTGTTTAATTTTTTTTATAGTAGAAGACCCTGAAATGGTATAGGGTGTGTAGATGTTTTAAATCCACTGCATCAACACATAGCCAAACATACACACACATAATTCCCACTCTGCACCAATGGGCAGTTATTTTTGTAAAAATATGCAGCTCAAATCCTTATTCCAAATTAATTTATACATTAAATGGCAAGTCCACTCTCAAAATGAAAACTTACATACATGTTAATCACCCCCCCAAAACCCTAAACGGTAATAGTTTAAAATCTGAAATTTATAGGTTTATATTTTAGAATCCTGCACATGTCCTGTTTCTGCTTCCTGGTTGTTCCAGTTAGCAACTGTCAGTTATGGATATGAAGGTTGACATCACAGCCAATGACTGAATGTTAATCCCCTGCCTGCCTCTTCTGAGCATGTCCAGGCTCAGTACAGGTTTCTAAATTGCTCAGTTTCCACCCAGAAGGCACCCAGAAGCATAGCAGGCATACAGTAATGAATTCATAGAACAAACTATGATATATCAACATATTTTAAAGAGGCCATTGTTTCTAAAAGATGTTCTTAAGAGGGTGGAGTTGTCCTTTAAGGTAAACATACTTGAAAGCAATGAAGGCTATTCACCAGCACTAAGCTAAAAACGAATATCTTGTTTGCAGAAACATGCTTAAACTGACGCACCCCTCTAAGGCAGTATCCAACTGTCAGTCCTAATCTAGTGAGAAAAGTACAATGCCTGGGGGGAGTAAAGGTTCGTACACACGTGCGATCGCGGGTCCAGACCAGTGACGCACAATGTGTAGGAAAGACTGTTTTGGACTATAATCGTGCCGTGTGTATCTGCCGAAACGTTTGTTTGTTTGTTTGGAGATCTGGCAAGTTGGTCGTGCAACGATCCCTGAACGAACAACCGTTTTGGCTGTTACGTTCGTTCGTACACATCGTGCGTCGCGTGTCGGGACCCGCGATCGCACATGTGTACGAACCTTAAGACCACCAATTAAGAAAGATAGAATGAGAACACTGCATCAGTGTGTCCTATATTTATTGTGCATAAAGCCTATTGAAGTGTTTTCAATTCCTAATGTTCATAACTATATGTGACAATGAACGCTAAGAATTGGAAACACTTTTTAACATTTATATATTATTAGGATCATTTTTATTACAATAATAAGCACTTTTAATTTGTTTATATGATTGTGACATTTAAACTTTTTAATGCAGATTCATGATTATTATTAGGCACGTTTTGCAGTTTTGATTTTATTGTATTTGGTCTTGGATAGCCATCAATCACTGTGTCATACCACTTGGAGGTGGCTGGGGTTATGAGGTTATATATGTGTGTTGCAAGTGTTATACCCGAGGAAGGGGACAGGTGGCTCCCCAAAACATTGTATATGCTTTTTGCACAGTAAATACATGATACAATGATGTGCCATGCTATTCCTATCTTTCTTTGCTGTTGGACTTTACTAACCCCAGGGTAGGGGGTTCTGGAGGATTGTACCAACCAATTATTGGCAATTGCTATCCCTAGTGTGCTAGAGTGACTTTAGATTTGTGAGGAGTAAGACCATACCTGCTTCTCTCTTTATTAAGTGCAACCTCTTCCAGGGAACCATGTGAGCTTACAGTGCTTAATAAGTTATAAACCTTCTTTTTAGCTGGACTGCCCTTAAAAGGGCAAGGAATCAACATACACAGGGAGCAAGCATAAAATAAAACTTAGTTGTTTATGCCCTTTATTTTGCACTGCACCTGAATGTAATTTTGAGTAAAAGTTTAAGCTGCTTATTCTTGAATTTAAATATACAGTATACGAATGTCGTTGCTCCTCAGTTGTAGCACCCTATTAACTTAAATAAAGCTGATGTCACCAGCTATAGAGGGCCATGGGCAATAGGGAAAGAGGGAACATCAATGATTGGATTTCATGTATGGATTAGATTGTTAAAGTTAAAAATATACTATTCAGGTCCCTATTACAAGAGAGATAATTATCGTTTAGTTTCCACATTAGAAGCATTGTTTATAAAAGATCAACAAGTGCAATGTGTTGCAATCAAATAGTGATCAAAAGTATATAATTAAGCATGATATAAATTTACTTACTGTTTTAACTTAATTGTAAAGTATAGTTGTTGTGGCAGTGGCAGTGGCATTGAATATTCCTTCCTTCTTTTGTGCAATAGAACTCTAGTCAATAATAATTAAAGGGCGACTAATTGGTTAAATGAACTTCCCCTTTCTATGCTGTACCCAGGATAAGAACCTAAAAATGCTGTGTCCTAATCGCTGGTAATTTAGCCGATAAGGGGAACTTATCACAAATGTGCAGCTGCTATCCATTGCTTTCTATAGGAGGGCACCCTGCAGAGAGCATCTTGCCTTATGTGGACCCTCCTGCTGACCGGAGGTGCCAGGGATGAGCCTTTACAGCCCATATATTCTAAATTCCCATAGGTGAGGACCTAGAATTTAAGTCCTCTACCTTTGTACTTCTTTGAGTGCTCAAGCTATGGTAAAGATGGAAGAGACTGCTGAAGGGACCTTACAAAATTAAACTAATATTCACTGAAGTTCTACTTCACAATGAGAAATAGGAATAATCATTACTATCTCCCCAAATATAATACATAACATGACCTACATCAACAGCAATCAAAAGCAGTGTCCAGAGTTGATTTCTTTCTCTGGTTGTACCATGAGGATTCTTCTTGCCAATATTTTAAGTACCTATCAATATTTATTGTTCTAATGATAGTAATTACTGTTTTTGTATAGCTATATCAGCACTTGCATGTTTAAATCAATAAAATAATATTCCCCCACAATAAATTGATGGTTTATTTAAGATCCACCATTAACTTCCTGTCCTGGCCTTTCTTCTCTTATAATGGAAATCAGAACTACAACAAATAAAGATTTCCTTTGAATCTATTTTGATTATTTACTCACAGGTTTTACATTTTCCACTCTTTAAACCTCATTTCCCATTACCTGATTCTATGGGCATTTCCTAGTTTCCCCCCTAAATTGTAGGATTTTGAAGGGGCCAAATACAGGAATCATTAATAACAGTTGAGAGACTAATTTACAATTCATTTAATTCTTTGAGGATTGAGGAACCGATATACTTACCGGCAAAGATATTTTTCCATTTTAATGAATTATATCAAACTGTGCAGTCATGGAAACTGTCTGATATCCCACTGTGTTTTTATGGAAAATAACTGCATAGGAAAGCTGCAACTATTGTTAGGTTCCGGGGTTCAACCATAAAGCTGGCCTGATAGCAATGCATTTTCTTGAAAACATTACATCTTACTAATTTGTTTACAGTAATTTAAATCTAAGTAAGTAGAATGAAGAGCACACATAGATCTTTCATGGCGTGTGAAGAACCAAGTTTGCATCAGACACAAATTGATAATTAAGATAGAGTCTATTTCATTGCCTACCCGTGGATTGTAATATATTTCACTGAAAAATACATTACATACCCCAGCTTCCCAGCTTGCAATAAGGTCATTGATTTAAAGGGCAATGCAAGTGCGTTACTTTCTATAAGTATGACTCTGATTCAGTGTCATCATATCTACATCCTGCACATAATAATAATGGTTTACAGTTTAGAGCTGTATTTAAAAGTGGAAATAGTCCAGATTTACTAAACAATGCAAAAGGTTAATTTTTCCTAATTTTCTTATTTGTTTGCTTATCACTTTCAAGCTATTACTATTGAGTATCATGTATACTGTAGTTCATTCTGTGCGATGTCACTGATTGGAGGAGCCTAATATATATAGTGTTTTTTTCCCTTTCCACGGTTCAATAAGAGGCAGAAGGTACATAAAAATTAAACAAGAAAACCCAATTAAAGTAAATTGATAAAATAATTGAAGTCATTTTGATAAATGGGCACTTTTATTGAAACTATATAAAATGTATTTGGAGTTTACAAACAAAACTTTACTACATTGACATTTTATGACTGTGTTCAGATGGTTGACAATTATTAGGTGGGACTGCCATTTTATTGTGCTTTTCTTTCTGTAGAAAGTATGCTTTATTTTAAAGGTAAATACAATAATGTTCCCAACAGACTGTCAAAGTACTAAGTAGGAAATCCAATCTTTCCCTTTTCTTGTTACTGTCGATGTTCTCATCTGTATACATGTGACTGTCAATGCATAGATTATCAGTCACTGCTTGTCACCTTTATTGCACTGTTTATATGTCTGCTTTGCATTTGATGCTATTTTGATAGTTGGAAGTGGCTTATGATTAAGGACCAGGTGTGGTCCCAAACACCTCAAGTGGCCATAACCCTCAAATGCGGCGTTCAATTAGGCTATAACCCTTGAATGTGCCAATCGATTTCGGTAACCATCGAAAATTCAATGCGGAAGCCCAACAATTGCTCGATCGTGATGAAGTTATTTTTTAAACAAGTATTGGTGATATGAACATGTTCCCCAGACCCAGTTTTCCCAGTTCTCCCAGTTCCCAGAGCCATTTACAGTAAGTTACCATTGCTATTTATTTATTTTTTTTGTTTTAAACTTATTTTATTAAAAAGGGAGAAAAAGAAAAACACATATTGTAAATGTTGCATATATCACCAGTAACAATAGTAATAGTTTTTGTTGTTCAATTTAGCTGTTCCAGTGTTATCAATATTGTAGATTAATTTATAGTTCAATTGAAACACCTTATCAAGATAAGTTTTGAACATTAAGTTATTAATTACCGTCCGTAGAGTCGTGTTCTTCTTGGTAAGAAAAAGTTCAACAGTAACAAAAGAGGGAAGATGGGGTAATTTAATTATTTGATTGATTATAATTTCTTTGTTTATCATTCAGGGGAGAAAAGTTCAGGGTAAAGGGATCTTCAGTCAATGCTTGGTTTCTGCATAAGAATATTAATATGTTTCGCATTTATGCATCGTTTTTATACCTTGTATGCATTTATTCATTTTTAGATGCTGTATCTTATATTATACTATTTAAAAGAAAATATTTATATGTATTATTGGCACCATATTGTCACTGTTGTTTGTATGCATCCTGGACACTCCAGGCAAAGGTTTCTTGCGTTGAGGGCCAGGTCGACCAAATTTTTGGAAATTTTGTCATGCAACCTCGGCTTATATATATGTCTAAGAAAGAGACCATGATCAATAATTGATTTCCATTGCTGTATTTTAGGGGAGTCGGGGGCCAACCAATTTAGTATTATTGCTTTTCTAGCATAATATAGGGGCATATTTATAAAGGATTGTCTTTTTCGCCAAATAATTAGCGCAGCACATCGCAGCGAAAATAGCGCCATTTAGGGCTTCGTTTCTCCTTATTTATAAAAAAGCAAAAAAAAACACACTTTGCGGCTGAAAAAGGCGAACGGGCGCGATAAAGAGCGAAAAGTATCGCAGCGAAAACTTAACGCATCTAAGAAGACTGCATTGTGAAAACCATTCGAAACCAGAAAAGCCCACTAGAAAATGATGTCAAGTTCAAAATGGCCACCTCACATTTACCAAGAAGTCAGCCATGTCTTATTTAGTCAATCTTCTTAGAATTTCTCAATTGGAATACAATTTTCTTTTGCACTGCACATTCGCCTTTCTAATGCGCGTTCGCTTTTCCAAGGCATATTCCATTATAATGTGCGTTCGCCTTTCTAATGTGCGTTCGCCTTTCTAATGCGCGTTCGCCTTTCTAATGCGCATTCGCTTTTCCAAGGCATATTACATTCTAATGCGCGATCGCCTTTCTAATGTCGTTTTTCCAAGGCATATTACACTCTAATGCGTGATCGCCCTTCTAATGCGCATTCGCTTTTTCAAGGCATATTACCCATTAGAATGCCTTTTCGCTCAAACAATGACTTTTCACCACCTTCAGGGTCGCGCTAATCTTTCGCTCTTTTTAACGCAAAAACCACCTTTCGCTCTTTTATAAATCGCGTTATGCCTTTTTGCTCCTTTTTCGCTAAAATTACCATTGCGAAGTAAGGCGAAAAGGGTTTAGCGATAGCTCGCGGAAACGGTTTCGCCATTCGTTAATGCTACCTTTATAAATATCGTTAACTGTCTTTTTGGCGAAAACCCATGCGAAAAGCGAATGCGAAAACATTTCGCTACTTTTCGCTCTTTTATAAATATGCCCCATAGTGTTTCCCGCACAAATGTGAGTTGATGTCAGACATCTATGTCTGGGGTACCAAAGGATGTACAGCTTGGGGTCTTTGAGGACATTTGTCCCTACCAATCTCTGGATCTTTAGACATTCCCATATCAAATGCCAGAAATCTGCCTCTGAGTTATAACATTTTGGGCAATCGCTATCTCAGCCTCCCACCAATCTGCTAAGGCGTATAGGAGTAAGACAGGCACGATGTAAAATAAAAAAAAGTACCAATTCGTTTTTTTGCTGCAGGAGAGACCAATGTGTAAGGTTGCTATATCTTCCCACTCCTCATTAGTAATTGAGGGGATGTTTTGTTGTCACATGCTGGGGCCTGTTTTTGCATTTAACAATATGTTAGATATGTTGTTGAGATAAAGCCCTTGACATATTGTTTACACATTATTTGTTGTAATGGGTGGGTATCTATCGGCATCTGCAGATGTGGGAACTCAGATCAAATACAACATCTCAACTGCTGATATCGGTAGTAGCAATGATTAGGAAGGTTTAAAGGTTTAAGGGCATGTCACACCCCAAAACAATAATCTCCCCCACTGCTGGCCCCACTGTGTAGAGTGTAAAATCCTTACCTTACCTCTCAGCTCCAACGGTTTCTCCTGTAGCACTGCATGCAGCATTTCTGTCCTTTTTTCATGCGTTTTCTATAAAAATCTATGAAATACACATTGTTAAAAAATGGATACAAATGTATGAAAAAATGGATACAAACTGACAGAAACACATGCTGTGCATTTCTGTCAGTTTCTGTCAGTTTCTAGTGTGAACGAGCCCTTAGAGGTTTGTGGCTTGCTCAGAGCAGCCCCCCCCTCCCGATCTCTGTCATTTTCCCTCTGCCCCTAGTGTAACATCACAATTTCTGTAGTGTAGGGATCCCTCCCCCAGCCCCAACCGCTATAGTAGTTTGTTAAAAAATTCCCCCCATCTATACTTACATTACCTCTTTCCCCTGGCGTTCTGTGCAGCTGGAAGCCATGTCCGTGATTGGCTGCCTCTCAGCCAATCACAGACACGGCTGCCGGTCCGGCCCCCTGCTTGCAGTTTCATGATCGCCGGTGGAAAAAGGTAATGTAAGTATAGATCGGGGGAGTTTTGAGACAAACTACTATGGCGGTTGGGGCGGGGGGAGGGAGCCCTACATTACAGAAAATTCTCAAAAAGGGTATGGACATGCCCTTTAATGCTTCTTGCATATCACTGAAAGACATAAAAAGTTGATTTATTGTTATTTGGTATAAATATTTAATACCTTAACACTCCCAGTCTTCATAAGGTGTGAAAGCGCATTATTGTGGGGGCCTGGGGTTGTTACCATTGCTATTTTAACTGAATTTTATCAGAACTTTTCGAGCTGTTTTTCCCCATTGACTTTAATAGGTTAATTTTTGAAATATAGTTCTATAGTTCTTTAGGAAGTTGGGCCATCTCTATTTGACACGTTTTTTATTGCCCAGAGATGCCAGTCTAATTTTTCCCCAGAATGTAGTTCATTGTTAACGTATTTGAAGGCAAATCTAATTTTCCATTACTATAATAGAAAAAAAAAATTGTTACAGAGATAAAATTCTTACAACTTTGTGTGTACTATTAATAACATTAACCGAACTGTATGGGCTCGTTCACAACACATCAGTTTGTATCCGTTTTTCAAACGCAGGTGCGTTTAAAAAAATGGACAGACAGTAAAACCCCATAGGGGTTTTTTCATGCATTTTTCATGCATTTTCTTTAGAAATCTATGGAACACACATTGTTAAAAAATGGTTACAAATGTATGCAAAAAATGGATACAAACTGACAGAAACACATGCTGTGCATTACTGTCAGTTTCTGTCAGTTTCTAGTATGAACAAGCACTTAGTGTGTGTGTATGTGTGTTTGTGTTTGCGTGTTTGTAGTGGGCAGAAAAAACAATCCATATAAAATAGAACACATAAAAAAACAGGATCAGCGTGTGGAAAGCATAAAATATGACCTGCATGGATCGCCATTAATTAAAAACAAACAGTTTACCTGAAAAAACATCAACATTGTGCATTGATCAGGGAAACCAGAGCATCTCCCCTTTTCTTAATCCCATACAAGTAAATGTTCCGTAGTTATTTGTATACGCTCTTATTTCTTTTATGTGTCCTTCACTGGAATAAGAACTTTAGTGTTGCCTAAAGGCAGCTAGCTTGTTTACGTTGTTTGCACAATTTCTCTGGAGAATAACTCTTGTGTTGATTATTAACTCTCTTTAGATTGTTAATTATAAAACCTTAAATACATACAGAGTCTCTAACTGGTATAATATCTAAAGCAGAAGTTGACACATATACGATCATAGTCTTTCATTATACTCTGCTTTCTTTGCATGTCACTATATCAATATTTCATGCATGACGGTGTTTATAGCACCCCCTCACTATTAAAATGCTAATGACTAACCATGAAGTGATTATTAGTAATAGGTGTTCTGATCTTTTTTACTTAGCATTGTAATGGCTTCATATAATTGCTAGCCAAAAGACCATATTCCCCCAAGTATTACTCTAACAATTCTGCTTATTTACTTTAGTTTGAAAGTCTTATTAAAAAAACTTTAAGCAAAGTTCAAGACTGTTCCAGTTATAGGAAGCAACAAATACAGTATTGGCCAAGGCACTCAAATACCCTGCATCACAACACATGGGGTGCTATATACATCCACTGTTATGCTTAGAACCCAGAAGCTACTCCTGTTATTATAAGTAGCTCACATAACTCATAGTTAATATCATCGATAAAGGCAACAAGCTAAGCTGGGATAACAGTATGTAAAGATATACAACAGGGATGAATTACAAAGTGTTGCCTGAAAAATGGAGAAACTTAAAGTAGCTAAACCTCCTCTGACTGTACTATATAGGACCCCTTACAACAGTAAATACTGCGCACCATTGTGCCAAGAAACTGCATTATCCAACAAACAGAAGAAATAAGGATTTAAAACTCATGCTAATAAATTAAAGACATGGAAAAATGGCAAAATCTATAATACCAAGCCAGTTGGTTTCTAATAGTATATTGTCTGTTTTATAAAGACCTTATAATGTGTTGACTGTCTCTCATTGTTTGTATCTTAATTACATATACTCTCTTCACTTACAGATCTGTTAATCTTTCTGGCAAGTTCTCCTTTGATGGTAAACTAAATTTCATTTTGTGTGGTTACCTTGGGACTAGTAAACTTGGTGTACCATTGGACAGCTTAATTAAAGTAAAAAGCATCAAAAGACAAGTAAATATTATCTAAGAATGTACAGAATACTATTCTTCTGGATGAATAAATAAGGCCTCAGTGTTTGTATTCCTGGCTAGAGATGGTCAAACTTCATAAAGTTTGGTTTGTTTTCGAACTTCGATAAAAGTGCGAAAGTTTGAAAACGGGCCCACTAAAGTCAATGGCATTCAAATAGTTTGAAAAGTTTAGCTGAAATACAGTTAAAATAACAATGACAATGACAATAACAATGGTAACAATGTAAATGGCTCTGGGAGCTGGGAAATGGTCTGGGGGACATGTACGAATATCCATAACTTTCCCCCCAAAAAACTATTTTATTCTCACTCGCGATACTTTCGAGCTACCGGGTTCGATTTTCGATAATTATCCCACGAACGAATACAACATTCGAGAGTTACTGAACTCTCGAACTGTGCAATCGAGGGTTACCGAACTCTCGGATCTGGATTCGAGGGTTACCAAGCCCTCAATCCGTAATCGAGGGTTATCAGCCAGGGGGCGGGCAATGCTCAAATAAGCTGCCATTGGTTCTTTTTTTACATGTGGGCATCATTTCTTTTACAAATTCGATAATTCTCAAAACCGCTGCGAACGTTCGATAATTATCAAAAGAAATCCGGGTCCGGGATAGTTCGAAAAGTTCTAGTAGATTCGAAGTTATTAAGTTCATTTTGTGTCCATCTCTTTTCCCAGCACTTATAATCACATTATAACAAAATAATACCCTCTAATAACAGTTTCCCACTGTATATAACACAGTTATGGATTCCTTTTATTACATGTGTTTAATAATAAGCATATTATAATACAGTATATTATAGTGTAAGTATAATATATTATAATACAGTAAGATTTAATAGTATGTAACATCAGAAGGGAAATGGGCTTGTGGGATTGTTGCTTTTAGTGACTGTATTTTCTCTCTATGGGCCGTAATTATAAAACCTGAGACTTGGGGGTAAGTCTCACTTTTTAGGGGCAAGTATCACTTTTTAGCGATACCGCGCAATTAACGATCGGTAAAATGATCATTAAACCGATCATTAACTTCTGATCGGTTTAACGATCATTAATTTCTGATCGTTAATCTCCGATCGGTTTAACGATTGTAAAGGTATTCTACGACTGAACGTTTATTAATTACCAAACCTTCGGTCGTAAATGTACGATCACAATCGTACATTTACGACCGCAGCCGTACATTGACTAAATCACGGGTTTATAAATATGGCCCTATGTTCCTTCTCACTTGGTGTCTGACTCTTTTTCTTTTTAAATTATTTTAAACGTTTAGACTCAAAACCTATTAATTATTCTATGAAAAGTAAGGCTGAGCCTCCTTATTTGAAATGTTGAAGGATTTTTAAAATATGTGTAAAATGTCTGTAACATTCCAGGATTTATTAGTTTGCGCAACATTATTCTTTAGGGAATGTCTTTTTTTGTTTATGCAAAAACACCTTTTCCCTAAAAAGTACCAAGGGATGATAAATGCAAACTAAATAGATCTCATTAAGCAGGAATTGCTAAAACCCTTCATTGAAAGGCCTCTTCAGCTGTGCTGATGTTCTCTAGCTGGGCATCATAGAATTATTTAGCTCTTACAAGGATGTTACTGCTGGTTAAGCCTTTACACCATCATGTAGGGCAATTCTTACAGCACCAAGAATCCAATAAAAGTTTTGTTTTCCAAATACTTGAATCCTTACTTAGTAAAGAGGCCTCACAAGACAAAGTCTATTTCCTTTGTCTGTAAAACTCACACCCTACTGGGTTCCAGCACCTGTTACATTTTCCCAGGAACTGAATCTTCCGTTCAATTCTGACTGTGTTTGCACATCTTGTTCCTCTTTCAGTTGACAATAGAACACATTTGGTTGCTGAGGACATTCCCTTACATGTTGTGCATTCTCATAGTCCTGTGCTGCAAAGCTGTCAGGTCTTTGTATAAAGAGCTGGAAATTTGGTGAACAGCAGCTAAAGGCAAATAATAGAATTTTACATTCAATCTTTTTTAAGGATTTGTTTTAGGTAATCAAATTGCAATGCAATAAAAAAAATGTTTTAAATGGATTACTTACCTCTAAGAATAAGTATAAAACTTTCTGTATTTCTAAATATGCCATGCTTTAGGACGGATGACATTAGGCCTCACATAGAGGCCTATTTATAAAGTAGGGAGATTCTAAAATAAAGAGAGTTAAATAACACTACCAGCTGTAAATTACAATACTTAATTAATGATACCTAAACACTGATCTTTAAATAAAAACAATAAATAAATAAACACACCTTAAAAAAGATACCCCTCCCTAAATACTGTAAGGATACCCCTCTCTTATTTACCAAATGCAATGGATCAGCACACCTAAACCAAGGTTTTAGATAGTCCTCTCTTATTTAGGATACCGGTCCCAGGGGTGGATTTACACCTCAGGAGCCTGTAGGCAGAGAAAGCCTGGTGCCCTTAGCCCCACCCCTAAACACAGACCACATCCCAAACCACACCCATTTTCTCTTTTTTAGTTTTCTCTTTTCTATTTCTTTAGATATCCAATCTAAAACTTCTTATATTTCAGCTGTCAATTAAGTTCCTTGCTCTCAAAAACTATTCTTCTGTGAGTAGTTTTACTGTAGCTGGAATGGTGACAGAGTTTTGACAGTTGGTGTTAGAAGTATCCGGACCCTGATGCCTGTCTTAGACCCAGTAAAAGACCCTTACAGCGCCGGGAGAAAGAATTACACCACACACCAGATGTAGTAGAACTCTAACTCACTTTATTCAGTTGGTACATTGGATTATCACAAGGAGAAAAGGGGGCACGGCCAGACACCGTGTCTACAGATGAGGTAGTAAAACATCCCTTGGAATCCAAGGAGGGAGTGAGGTTGACATAAGATATGGGAAGCAAAGACCTTGAGATTAGAGATGTCCGAACTTCGCAAAATCCGGTCCGCTCGAGAATCCGCGAATTTTCAGGAAAATTGTCCCGAAAATTCGAAAATCCGCGAGCGGGCCCATTAAAATGAAAAATTCCCTTGAAATTACTAGATTTTTCGTATTTTCGAAAATTTTCGAAAATACGGGGTTTCACGTATTTTTGAAAATTTTCGAAAATACGAGAAAACTAGTATTTTCAAAAATATGTATTTTTGAAAATACAAGTAATCCTCGTAATTTCGAAAATTTTCGAAAATACGTATTTATGAAAATAAGAGAAATCCTTGCATTTTCGAAAATTTTCGAAATTACGTGTTTTTCTCGTATTTTCGAAAATTTTCGAAAATACGGGAAAACCCGGAATTTTGAAAATTTTCGAAAATATGAAAAATCCGCGAATCGGAAGTGCGGAAGGCTGAAAATCCGGAAAAATCCGCCGTTCGCGAACGGGATAAATCCGCGGCGGATCCGGGTTCGGATCCGCGAACCGGCCATCCCTACTTGAGATCAAATGTTATCTAAATCAGTACCTTTAGGGAACAAGTGTAAAAAAATTAGGTCCTCTTCTGCATGGCTTAATGCTCAGGTAAAAAGGGAAATGGAAAAAAAGAAAAAGGCTTTTAAAATTTTGAAAACAGAGGGAACAGAACAGGCTTACAGGGAGTACAAAAGCTGTAATAAAGAGTGCAAGAAAGCAATTAAACTAGCTAAAATAGAAAATGAAATACGGATTGCCGAACAAAGCAAGTCCAACCCCAAAATGTTTTTTAAGTATATAAATGGTAAAAAGACGAGGACTGAGAATGTGGGACCATTAAATAATGGGGCTGAGGTGGTTGTAGAGGATGCCGAAAAGGCTAATCTGCTAAGCCGTCTTTTTACATCGGTTTTTACTGTTGAAAATCCTTGTCCTTAGAGTAGGGATTGTAATAAAATGCAGGGAAGAAATGAAGACTATTCACATTGGCTAACAGAGGATATGGTATGGAAACAATTAGACAAAGTTAATATCAATAAAGCCCCAGGACCAGATGAATTGCATCCTCGTATTTTAAAAGAGCTTAGTTCAGTTCTATCTAGACCACTGTTTCTCATCTTTTCAGATTCACTTTGGTCTGGGGATGTGCCGCTGGATTGGAAAAAAGCCAATGTAATACCAATATTCAAAAAAGGTAGTAGTTCACAGCCTGGTAACTATAGACCTGTAAGCCTAACATCAGTGGTAGGAAAGGTGCTGGAAACTTTGTTACGGGATCATATCCTTGACTTTGTCTCCAGAGCTCATCTTATTATTAGTAGTCAGCATGGATTTATGAGAAATAGATCATGCCAGACAAATTTAATTGGTTTTTACAAAGAAGCGAGTAAGAAGTTAGATTCAGGCACAGCAGTGCATGTGGTATATTTGGATTTTGCGAAAGCTTTTGATACTGTGCCACATAGGCGATTAATGTATAAACTGAGGACTGTTGGCCTTGAAGAAAACATTTGTTCATGGATAGAAAACTGGTTATTGGATCGCAAACAGAGAGTGGTGGTAAATGGAGCTACATCTATGTGGGCTAAAGCGGAGTGCCTCAGGGTTCTGTACTGGGGCCGCTTCTGTTTAATCTGTTTATAAATGACTTAGAAGGGGGCATTGAGAGTAAGGTCTCAGTGTTTGCTGATGACACTAAACTATGCAGAGCTTTGGAAACTTCAAGTGATGTGCAAGTGCTGCAAGCAGACCTAGATAGATTATCAAAATGGGCAGCAGAATGGCAGATGAGATTCAATGTTGATAAATGTAAGGTGATGCATTTGGGATTTAATAATCCCTGTGCCACCTACACCATAAATAACTCTGTGTTGAGTGCATCTGTAATGGAAAAAGATTTGGGGGTTCTGGTTGATAACAGACTTAGCTATAGCAAACAATGCCAGGTGGCAATGGCTAGAGCTAGCAAGATATTGTCTTGTAAAAAAGAGAGGAATAGATTCAAGAGAGAAAAATATTATTCTCCCTCTTTACAAGGCACTGGTAAGGCCTCATTTGGAATATGCGGTGCAGTTTTGGAATCCCATATACAAAAGGGACATCTTGGAAATTGAGGCAGTTCAGAGAAAGGCAACTAAAATAATAAGAGGAATGGAGGGGCTTGAATATGCTGGCAGATTAGACAAGTTAGGGCTGTTTACATTGGAGAAACGACGTTTGCGTGGGGACATGATAACCTTATACAAATATATTAATGAGTCATACAATGAACTCTTTGGTGCATTGTTTACTAATAGGTCATATCAGAGGACTCGTGGACATCCTTTAAGGTTGGAAGAAAAGAAGTTTCATCTTCAGGTTAGGAAAGGTTTCTTTACAGTGAGAACGGTGAAACTGTGGAACTGTCTTCCAGCAGATGTGGTAATGGCAAGTTCATTGAATAGCTTTAAAAAAGGCCTGGATAAGTTCCTAAAACTAAATAATATTGAGAATTACTGGTATTAATGAATATAGATCTGGTTGATCCAGGGATACTTTCCGATTGCTGTTTGGAGTCAGGAAGGAATTTTTTCCCCCCTTTTTAGCTGTTTTTTTTTTGCCTTCCTCTGGATCAACTGTTAGGAAGGGTTAATATAAAAAAAAAAAAAAAAAAAGAGGGTGGATAGGTTGGACTTGATGGATGTATGTCTTTATTCAACCTTAATTACTATGTTACTATGTTACTATGTATATCTAGACCATGGAATAAGAGAGAGAACATTTGAGAACAACAACATCTGCTAATAAGACAAAATAATATGAACACAAAATGGAGTTAGAGAACAAAATGGCTGCTATTAGGCTAAGTGATTATAGAGAATATATAAAAACCTAACAGTTAGAATACTGTATGCTTTGTGCAGGCTTGACAGTTGGTTTGGGGGGGGGGGGGGGGGGCCGGTCGAATGAAAGTGGGAGTGGATGTAAGTGTTCATTTTTTCAGTATAGTATCCCTTTAAGTAACACTACAGATCCTTAAATAATAACACATAAATAATGATCCTTAAAAAAGAATACTGATACTTAAATGGTATGTCCACCTCTAATAAAAACATGTTATATATTATTTAGGGACCTCCAAAATCTAGGTTTTGTTTTGCTTAAAACTTTAAATAATGTTCCCAGAGGGAGTAATCATACTCAATCCACCACCACTTGCTTCTTTCCACTATAAGCAACAGCAGTGGAGGCTTGTCCAGGAATGGCAGTCAGCTATTGGCCGTCAATGTCACGGCTGTGAATTACTGCCTTATCCAGATGTGGCAGAGAGCTGCGGCGGTGGTTCGTGGAGCTTGGAAGTATAATTTCTCTGTCTAGGAGCATTATTTCATCTTTTAAGCAAGATGAAAACTAGGTTTTGGGGGCCCTGAATAACATATTCAAAGTTTTATTAGGGATTAATATACCCTTTAAATAGTGAAAAGAGGCAGTTTTAAAAACCTAGTTCTGATACAGCAGGTAATCGTAAAATTACAACAGCGGGTGTACATTTACTTCCTCATTACAAGGATCATGCTTCTAGCTGCAGTCAATCCAAACTTACAACAGTATAAGGGTTCCTGCTACTACTGTGACATCACCAGCACCATTAATTTGCCCCCAAGTCTCAGGTTTGATCCTTCCCACTCATCATAAGCTGCACCAAAAGCCCCACCCCTGAAGTTTTAAATTATTTTTAAAGTTAGCCCCAAGCTTGAGAATATTTTTTTTTCTTTCTTCTTAAACGTAGAGAAAAGAATATAGAAGGGTTGCAGGACTGTAACTAGCTTTTTTGGGTTGGGTTATGACACAGCTCATCATCTGAGACAGGGCAGATTAGGAAGTGTAACTTTACAAGTCTGTAGCTTAAAGGTTCATACACATGCACAATGTGTGCACCGAGCCACAACCCCTGACCACGACACATTTGTGCAACAAACAGCTATTTCGGCCGAGAATCGCACATGTGTATGCATTCGGTCAGGGATCGTTCGCCGATCCGCCTGGTTTAGGGATGCATATGAACCTTTAGATCTGGTGAAGCTAGAGACATTATCCTTTTTTGAAAGGTATGAGATCTTTTCAATAGAGCCAACTTGTATGAGGACTACAGATTCCATATAGGAAAGCCCAGGACACTAACCTGGCAGCTGGGAACTGAACGTTCTGGCGCTCCTCAATGAAATTATATAGGGAGATAGAAAAATACAACTCCTACCTGTCCCAGGTACTTTCCAAAAATTACAGGAGGATTTCAAATATTTAAACCCACTTTCAGGCAAGCAGCATTTTTCATTTAGTGGTTCTTCAAAGATTTCCCAGTGGCTTATGGGTAGCCATTATTGTCAATATGTTATGTACTGCATTGTTCTCATTGGGAACACTTGAAAAACACAGGAAAATTAGCATTTACTTATTACACTCATAACAGAGGACATGTGGACATCCTTTGAAGGGAAAAAATTACTTTGCCGGATCTTAATCTATAATTGAATACATGTAAGTAGCATTTACTCTGATTTGCATGTGTTGCTGCATGCCTTTTATCCAGCACAAATTTTGTTCATTAAATAGCTGGTAAAAGCAAAAGTTGAGGTTAGTACCATATTAGCCCTAAGTAAGAGAAGAAAAGTAGGGCTGTAATACCTTTTATTGGCTAACTAGATAAAAAAAATTAAGCAAGTATTCGGAAGTCCTAAGTCCCCTTCATCAGGCTGGATGTTACAAAAGAAACTGAGAAATCACAAACTCATATACAAATTGGGAAAGTAAACATCAAACAAATTGAACAGATGAGATGACCAGGTACAGATACAGATACCCCCTGAGTCAATAAAAGGTATCACAGCCCTACTTTTCTTCTCTTAAATAGCTGGTACTAATACATATACAGGGATCCTTTTCTATTGCTATTAGGAGTCAGGAACTTTTTTTTTTTTTTGGAAACATGAAATCAGCTTGATTGCCATATAAAGTTAAATTCCAAAGAACATTCCCCCTTTCCCTGTGGTTGCAGGAGCTTTATTGGTATTTATGGTATTTATGCTCCTGCTTGCAGTTATAAGAGTCAGGGAGCTTAAAATGTATATTTGGTTGCTAAATTCATAATAAATCCATGTATTGGAAAAGTGTCAGGGTGATTTAGTTGCTGTCCTTATCCTTTAGCCAATATTCTTCTGTGTACAGTGCAGGTTCCTACTCATTACATTTGTGTTGAAATACACATAAGCTAATTAAAGGTTCTGTGCTAGCCTGTGTGATCTCTTACGAATTGAAATCATGTCTTGTCTCCATTTGGCTTAAGAGGTGCATTGGGTACCACATGTTGCAGTTTCACAAAATTATTTTATACTTTCCTGGGAGCATAGTGCAATGCAATGTAAAGTGTCATGCTGGTCAAAGCCCCATTTACCTGGTATGTTAAATTGCACATTCTGTGATGAAACAATTTTTCATGACACTGTCCCTAAGGAAAATGTCAATGTCTATGAAGCAATGAGCTATAATAAGACTTTTAAATTAACCTTTGGTCACTACTAGGGATGGCCGGTTCGCGGATCCGAACCCGGATCTGACGTGGATTTATCCCGTTCGCGAACGGCAGATTTTTCCGGATTCTCCGCCTTCCGAACTTCCGATTCGCGGATTTTTAGTATTTTCGAAAATTTTGGAAATTACGAGTTTTCGCGGATTTTCGAAAATACACATTTTCGAAAATACTAGTTTTCTCGTATTTTTGAAAATACGCGAAAACCCGTAATTTCAAGGGTATTTTTCATTTTAATGGGTCCGCTCGCGGATTTTCGAATTTTCGAATTTTCTTGAAAATTCGCGGATCCTCGAGCGGACCGGATTTTGCGAAGTTCGGACATCTCTAGTCACTACCATTAAGAGGTGCTGCCAAAGGGTATAGTAACTAGAGATGAATGGAACTGCTGATTTCCAGTCTAATTTTCAAAAAAATTCTAAAATCTGAAAAAAGACCAATGAAAGTCACTGGGAGTTAAAAAATCCTTAAGTTCCAATTAAATTTAAGGTATAAATAGCAATAGTAAGTTTGTGTAATTGGCTCAGGGACCTGGGAAATGGTCTGGGGAACACGTACATAACCAAGAAACAAAAACTATTTTCCTTCACATGCAAGCTATTTTTGAGTTACTGCATCACATATTTTGATAATTTTTGAATATTCTAAGGGGCATAGTTATAAAAGGGCGAAAAGTCGCGAAAAGTTTTCGCTTACCGCATGGTTTTTCGCCAAAAAAGCTAGTTAACGCGATTTTAAAAGGGGGCGTTAACGAGTGGCGAAAACTTTTCAGCGACCTATCGATAAAATCCTTTTCACCATACTTCGCTATACATCGCAACAGTAATTTGAGTGAAAAAGAAGCGAAAAGGCATAACACGATTTATAAAAAGTGTGTTTTCGCCTTAAATGGAGCGGAGTATTATCGCCAACTTGAAGGTAGCGAAAAGGCATCTTTTTACCATCTTTGGTATAAATTTAATTCACCTTTTTCATAAAGGACAACTAAAGCCACAAAACAACACTGAACCAGAAGGCAGAACACCTTGATAAATAATCAGTAATCTGTGTCTTACCTCTCATTTTGAAACTGGCGCTGGGAAATTTACCTAAATAACATATGGTTTGTGCTTTACTTCTCAGCATTCTAGTATCACACAGTTTGGTCAACGACCATTATGTTCTGCACATGCTCAGTCCTTAGCTATGGCAGAAACTTGTTACAGTTGGTCACATCCATTAATAATCTGTAGCCAATCCTTTTACAGGACAGATAAAGCAAGGAAGCATGTGACTGAGGTCAGGAGGTGTAGTCTGACACTGCACATACACACAGATACTTCATCCAGTTCTTAACATGTTTACATTTACTTTAATACAATTTACTGAAGTGGGATTTTATAGTTTATTAGTGTTTTTAGGGGGTTATTTTTAGATTCTGGAGTATAAAAAATTGGGTTTAGTTCTCCTTTAACATTTTTAGCTTGGACTTTAAATGAGGTCTGCTATTTGTCTTTCAGGTGAAAGCACCCGCACCCCCTTTTTTCTTGGGGCTTTTGAGCGGTCGCAATGTAGGCTCATTTTTGCATTTCCAATGCGAGGCCAATTGTTAGTATTCAGGGTGTGTGCTTTATGCTCTGCTATTTGGTAGTGTTAAAACAACACATTCTGTCCGTTCGCCTTTCGAATGCGCATTTACGTTGTTAATAGGCGTGTTGTCAACTTTATTATTTTTTCTCTCTGTATTCTCCCAATTTTTGCTAAATTGAAATATATTGTCAAGAATGTTGACCAGCTGGCTAGCGAGTAACAATGATTGGATGTGGTTTTCACTTCTTTTGCTACAAATTTCACATAATTAAAAAACAGGAACAATAAAGTTTGATTGATAACAAACACTATTTAAACAAGCAGCTTAAGCTTATCATTGTGGCTAGAGAAAATAAGTGGGGATAATCTACTTTTGTTTGGCTATGTCTAATGGTTTTCGCAATGCAGTCATCTTGTAGACGCGTTAAGTTTTTGCTGTGACACTTTTTGCTCTTTGTCGCGCATGTCCGCGTTTTTCAGACGCGAAGTCTTTTTTTCCGCTTTTTTATAAATACCACGAAAAGAAGTCCCAAATAGCATTGTTTTTGCTGCGATGTTCGCCGTTATTAACTAGGCGAAAAATGTAGACTTTTATAAATATGCCCCTAAATCCGCGTATTTGTCAATTCTCCCATTTGTAAACTTGATAATTATTGAAAATCCGAAAAAGTTCAGCGATCGTAAAATCTGTCAAACCTTCCAAAACGTCAGTTCTGAGTAAGAATGGGGTTTGACTTCATCCCTAATACTAATTGTAATGGAGGGTCCCTCTCTTTTAGCACTGTGATAGCTTGGCTCTTTCTGTGCCCCTTGCTGTGAGGTGATATCGTAAATGAAATGATCGGTTCACAAAAGAATTTCAGGGGCACTTTTCTATCTGAGGAAGAACAGGACTTGTTGAACTATAAATGATTAAATCTATTCTGCTTTAATATAATGGAAAATCTGATATATGTAAACAAGTCCAATTTTTAATTATAAATCCGGTGTGTTGTATGTATTCTGTAGGCAGTTCTATAAAATATAAAAATCTTATTATTTGATCATTATTGTAAGTTTATAATAATTTATGTATCGAATGTACAGATGTTTAAAGGTTGGGACTTGTCTTATCTAGATGACAATTATTTACAAAGGTCATGTCAAATGTGTCAGGAATACAGTATATGCCTATGTGAACATAGTTACAGATATGTATAGAGATAGTCCCAATGGATACGATATTGTTTGTTTAGGAAGTGCTTGGGTGAGTTTAGGAAATTGCTGTAATGGGTTTCTTAGCTACATAGTAACATAGTAATTGAGGTTGAATAAAGACGTACAGGGTTATTCAATAAACGTTCTTATCGTTTAAAATGGTGCTAATTTTGCCCCAACCAATCACATATCATTTAACATTTAAAATCTAACATCTGATTGGTTGGGCAAAATTAACACCATTTTAAACGATAAGAACTTTTATTGAATCTCCCCGATAGCTTTTTATTTTAAAGCTATACAATGAACTTGCCATTACCATTAGCTGATAATAAACATCACATTGTAATTGTACTGCTAATAAGCACTGTTTATGCCAAATAGAGCTACATTCCCACTGGTATTTTACAGGCATTTGACCACATCAGTGCAAATTTACAACCTAAAGGGGCATTTCATCCCCAGACAAAATCTCTCTGTATTGTAAAAGACCCCCCAAAACAGAAAAAGATTTCCTTCTAGGGGCCACTCAAACAAAGGTAAGTATTGCTTGTTTTGGGGGATCATTTGTAATATAGTCAAATTGTGTCTGGGTAATGTAAGGCCCCTTATATTGCATTCACTAATCACTTTGTGCTAATATTAAAGGGCATGTCCACCCCCAAAACCAAATTCTCCCCCACTGCTGGTCTCACTGTGTAGTGTGTAAAAATCATTACCTTACATCTGTGCTCCAAATGGTTCTCCTGTAATGTCTGCCCAAAGTCCTAGAAAGTGAACACCAGGAGTCTGGCTGGAGGGAAAACATTTCCACCTTTGAGAGGCTTCTAGCTTTCTCAGTGCAGCCCCAATCCTCCCGATCCCTGTTTGGTTTACTGTGCCCCTAGTGTAAAACCCCTTTTCTGTAGTGTAGGGCTCCCTCTCCCACTCCCAACCGCTATATTAGCTTGTAAAAAAACTAAGCGGAACTGTACTTACTTTGCCTCTTTCCCCCAGCATTCTACACTGCTGGAAGCCATGTCCGTGATTGGCTGCCTCTCTGCCAATCATGGACGCAGCTGCCGGTCCGGCCCCTTGCTTGCAGTTTCATGTGTGAACACCGCGGGATAGAGGCAGTGTAAGTAGAGATCGGTAGATCTCTAAGCTACCAAACTTGCATATAGTCAATATAGAGGTTGCGTTTAAAGGATAAGTACACTCAACTTAACAATGAAGTTTAAATGCAAGCTGTATGCCTAACTTACCTTGTCCCTTTTTTTTTCTTTCCTAGGTGCCTTCAGAGCCTTACTGTGCCTCAGTAAAGTGCTGGTCATCTTGGGTTATGTTTTCAGTCAGGTAAGCTCCTCCCCTCAAGAACTGGTGGACCTCCTCCAGGCTTGGGTCCATAAATCATGTTGCAGTTAGCTCCATGCTCGCGAGCACCACCCTAACGTCATAACGCGCATGACGTTATATCAGCGTGTGGCGAATGCACGGAGTCGTGCGCATGTGACGTCATCACGCCGTGCACACTGTTACAAGCACACGCGGTGTGATGACGTAACGCACGCACAACTCTGCGCGTTACGTCATCATGTAACTCCAAAGGGACAAGGTAAGTTAGGCATACAGCTTCCACTTAAACTTCATTGTTATTTTGAGTGTATTTATCCTTTAAGCACATTAATGATCCTATAAAGAGTAAACTATGAAGCGCACTGAATTGGATGGAAAAAATGTATTGGAACTCTAGATATGAGTTCCCTTTGCTTCATGTCGAAGATGCAGCTGGATGAATTAATAGATGTGTGACTATTGTGATATTACCAATGTTAATTGCAAAAACAAAACTGGATTAGTTTTAAAGCTTCAAAGAAAAGAAAAAGAGCTGGTACACACAGGCCAATATTTTGGCCTGATGGTAAATCCCAAATCAGATTGGCCTGGTGATCAAATTACATGACTGAGACCACAGATGGCTTCTTACCACATTTCTTCAAAAATCAGTTTTTCTAAATGTTTGAACATGTTGGTAAAACACGTCTGATGTTGTCTTTAATAGGCTGTACAATAGGTCAGTCTTAAATATCAGCTGTGTTACTTTAATTCTGACCAACATCTTATTGATTAATATATCTATTAATAGATTTGTCTGGCCAAAATATCACATCAAGGTCAACATACATTAAAGGTTATTAGCCGGAAATGAAAATAATCTGGAATCTTTACAAAGTGATGCACTAGTTTAACCCATTAGCAGAGAACATTACCATTTGCTTATACACTTGCTTGGAGTAGCGTCTTACCAATTGGCTGCTAGGCTGATTAGGCATACAGGAAAATGGCTCATGTGTGGTCAGCCTTACGTTACTGAAGCCATTTAACTAAACACTTCAATGGGTGGATCTTTTTATAGTTTTCTATTATGCTTCTCTCTCCCACTAACTCTTTGTCTGTACATCCAGCTGCTCTAAACTATGATCTAGTATGAATGCAAGGATATGCATGCAGAAAACTGGGGTAGGGGGGTGGGGGGAATTCTTTTACTATGTGATGTGAATTAGTTATAAAAGCAAAGTTTACAGAAAGACAAAACTTCAGCATGCCTGCATACAGATGAGGAGAAGAAATAATAGAGTCCATTGCTTTAATAACTGTCCTGTTTTGGCAGCGAACATTCCAAATTTCTCATTTGTTTAGCTTGAAAATCCCCTGAACATTCCCACAAACTACTTCCTTTTCTTCCCATTCTAGCAAAAGTTCAACTTTCTAATGAAGAGAAGTTCAGAGAGTTTCTTCCCATGAATGGATGGCAGGCACCTGGGAGTTATGAATTTTAAAGTGATCATTTTCTTTCAGCCATCCTGGACAATAGGGATCTCCTTTTGACTCACTTTCACAGCTTTGAGAGGCTCTCAGATCAGCCACATTCCAATCAGATTGGAGTCAGATCAGAGCTAAGCAGAACTGCATCAAGGTCTCCCATAGAAAGACAAGGAGCAGATGGGCAATAGTGAGCTCTCCTCCCCTTTTCAAACTGCAATGGAAGGCAATGTGGGAAAGCGTTCCTTTAGCATTGCCTATTGATAGCTGAATAGGACCACTGCATGCCACCAGCCTGTAGGTATGAACCTCTGCTAACAGATGGTGAGATCATTATGAGCAATTAATTCCTTTAATGTATCAGTGGGAATATGTTTGAAAGAATGATGCAAGCAGCAACTGAATGTTGAGTTCCTAGGGTAATGTGATGAGTCCATGCTAAACAGTGGGAACACATCCTTTTCAAACTTTTCTTCTTTTCTGCTTTCAGAGACTCAGGAGCTGGCTGTTTTGCTGCAGAGAACAGCAGTGAGATTTTTATTAACCAATTTAACCTTCAGTCATTCTGCTGAGCCAAACAGCAGATTCCATGTAAGGTAATTTGGGTCATGCCGTTTAAAAATAATGGAAAAATTTAAATCCATCTCTAGATCAGCACGAAGAATTTTTATCAGTTGCGGCTTTGAAACTTTAACTTGCTCCTCCAACCAAATACAGCGAAACGGTCACACGCAAATTGAATTAAACAACAACACTGATCTGCATTTGCTGTGCATAGTTTGCACCTTTTCTCTGATTAAGTTGAATTTTGAGCAGTCTATCAGTTTCCCATTTCTTTTTTTATCGTCTATTTTCAATTTTTTTTTTCTAATGCTATGTTAGATAAACAGACAGCTACTGAGTGATTCATATTTAAATGACACGTTATTTTGCTGATAATTAAGACACTTAACCACTGACCTTGCTATTCAGATTCTAAACCCTCACAAAAGCCTTTTCAAGTGAGCAGCTAATGCTAACTAACACTGAGTAAGTATATCAATTAGGCATTTTAAATACTAATTTGATGCACTCAAACATATATTTTGTCTTTTTAGTACTTTACAAAATTAGTTTATATTCTCATGATTTCTTTTTCTTTTGGGTCTTTTTTTATTTTATTCAATTACCGTGTTGCCTTCTGTAGTCAGATTCAGAACAAATTGCTTTTCTCTCTATTTGCCTGTTGCATATTCCATGAGGCTGATTTGTTTAAGTCTCTGTTTCACATCTGTGCAAACAGCAGCATCAGGACCTCATGGTTTTCTGTTTTACTTTGTACATTTTCTTTGTAGCAATAGAGATAAGAAATATTTGTTTTATAAATGTTTTATGTAAAAATAGTGGCCCTTTTATATTGGACTAGTAATAATATAGAAGTAAATCACGGTTGTCCAACCTGGGGTGCTCCAAATGTTTAAAAACTACAATTCCCAGCATTCCCTGGCTGCAGGCTGGACATCTCTGATCTTAAACAAACTATGTGCATATAATCAGTAATCTGCAGTACATTCATGAAAAATGCTGACTTGCGTCACACTATTTTTTATCTAACTAAGCAAGTTAGAAAATGTAAACTCTCGTGTCCATTTTTCTACTTTTGTATGATACAAAAAAATGGGATCACAAAGTGTTATTATCTGTACAATACCAAGTGGTAGTAGAATACGGCTATGGTATTGTATGGGCACGGTATAACTGCTTAACGATAATGCGCCTTTATAAATAGGTTCAATGTGACCAGGGAACTTACTCATAGTTTGAGTACTTATTTTATTATCATCGATACAGGCTTACGGGATTCAACTTCACTAGGTATAGCCTTTTAAACATACATTGCAAAGATCTGGGTTGAGGCTTTCTATACCATAGACTTACCAATAGAGATGGTCATGGCAGCGCTTACAATTTGCTTCCCATAGACATAGACTTACTATTTTGCAAACCAATTTGCAAAGTCCAGCTGTTTTATGCACCTCTGCTTACCAATAGTTACCAGAACCCTTAATTATGCAACAGTTTTAAGCTATGGCTGCCCTAAAACGACATTGTCAGTTTCATTACTCTGGACACAAAGTTTTTTTCCTGACACTGAATACCAGTTGTGACACGAGGCAATTAGTAGAATCAGTAAGGTAATGAATGCTGGGTGTTAAGAAATGTATAAGAGGAGAAGCAGCTTATCTAACTAAGGATTTATACACTTGTACAATAGTTTGCCCGATGGCATTTACAGTATGCAGATATAGAGTAATACTACTTACCAATACTACATTGCCAACAAAATGAGTGCATAAGAGAGACTGTATCCTTTATTTCATATAGTGTGGTCAACCTACATGTGTAGATAGATGCTAAAGACTTTTTATGGATATAGGAAAAATCTATCTGAGTACAGCATGACTGTCAGACTGGTCCTGGCTTAAAGTTAGTAATATTCTACCCTTACTCTGGCCAGGCTTGCTTGTGGACTGGTTAGTGGAAAGGCTGGCTAATATAGGTAGAACGGTTAGCTGACTAGGCGACAAGTTGACTGTCTAAGTCCTAAATTGCCACTGAATGGGCAAGTAGCTATGCATTAACTCAATTGTATTTCATATTGCATTCTTTTTCCTCTTAACTTTGCACATGTTTAATACCTGGACATAAGTTATGAGAAGCTCACTCATTTCCTTTCCTAAGCAAATTTACATTACTGGAAGACTCACTTTGCTACACTGAAGGACCCTTGCAAAGCCTTGATATATCGCTACAAAATAAACGTGTGGACTCTACATTCCTTCAATAGCTTCAGAAAGCATACCCCTTATCTTGATTCTAACATTAATATGTTAATATTAAGGAGCTGTATAATTTGGTGGCACTGTATCAAAAAATAAATATACTGTAGGTACTATTATGCTGACTATTTTATTTTCAATCTGATTTCCAAAAAAAGTTTTGGTGATTATTTTTCTATTTAAATAATAATTTATCATATCATCTATGTAATATCTTAATATGAGGGTGTTATGAAAAAGATTCACATTGGTTTAAATATCAATGAATGGTTATATATAGTTTGAATTCATTTTATTGATGATTTCAGTATTGCATTTCAGCAGAATAAGTTCACATAGAAAACCATGAACATTGGTATATTTTGGATGATAATGCAATGTTCAGAATTTAAGGTGCTTCAAACTGGTTATTTTTTTAAACTATTAAAATAAGATAAAATGAAATTAAACAATTTAGGAAAAAGCATATCACTTTGAAGATTTAAAAAAAAAAAAAAAAATGGTCCAACAAACTATGCAATAAATATGCATTTCAGCCAGCCAATCACAAGTCACGGCCATCAGGTCTCAAAGGTATATTGAAATTTGTTTTCACCATTTTTACCTAAGAAAATTGCCAGAAACCTCAAATGTTGCAATTGAAAACATGGTGGTATCAAATAAATCACTGAAAATAGGAAATTTTTTAAGATGTCAATGCTATCATATGGAGCTCAAGTTTCTCAAAAGGAATAACAAGGATTTGAGTCTTTAGTGTATCTTGCTGCTATTTGCATGTCTCAGTTGTGGTTGAAGGAAGAAAGATGTATATTGAGACTGTAATTAAATTAAACGCAATTAGTCACACCAAAATATCAGCCGTACAGATGTAATTACCAACCGTTTTTTTTTTAATTGGTAAGACTGCCTGAAGAGGATATTGGGATAGGGTTGTCCGTTTTGTATCCCCCTTAAAGGGCATGTCCATCCTTAAAACAAAAAAACTGGTGGCTTGTTGGTTATCTACTCTGCCCAACCTTTATTTTTGTCCCAGTTTATTACATGAATTTGTAACCAGATATTAAATGATAAGTTATATTCCTTTCTGGCAAAAGTATCTGCCTCCTCCCTCTGCTCCAAAAGCTTTTAATAAGCCTGAGCATGTGCCAGAAGAGGCAGCATTTGAAACAACAGCCAATCATTGGTTGTGATGTCAGCAGTCACAACCTTGATTGACTGCATGGTGGGAGGGGCCAGCTTACTCTGCTAGAATGGAGGCAATAATTATCCTTAAATATCTGGTTAGAAATGCAGGTAATAAAGTGCAAAATATATCAGTTGGGGACAGATAACCAACAATTGACCAGTTGTTTAAGGGTGGGCATTCCTCTTAAGCCGCAAAGTTTCTAATGCAGTTTGGTAGAAATGATAATCACAAAACAAAAACTATGGTCTATGGTCTTTGACCAGCTTTATATTTACAAAAATATTTTACATCTGACAGCAGCAGTTTGCATTTTGTTTTTATTGTCAGGGAATACATTTAGTAAACAATATAAACTTTTAAAATCCAGCCTTGTTACTGAATAACTTCATTCATAAGCCTCATTCTGGACAATTAACTGATCTAAATTAGAACAAATTGAAATAAAAATAAATAACCTCACGGAATATTTCTCCTCCTCAACGAATTCATTTTTTGTTGATTATTACATTTTATTTTTTTTTACAGTTTAAAGGGTGATATATTTATATCTGAAATATAAAGGGTGCAATAGATGCAACCTCCAATAGAATTTAACTTTTAAACAAAATTTGTGCACATTAAATCTGTAAAATAGTCTATTAAATCACAGTAAAATTAGATTACATCATAAAACAAGCTTTATGACAGCAGTTAACTGCAATGCAGTTTTGCTTCAAACCAGAGGAGAAATGTAAGTGAACAGCACAATCTATTCCATTAGGTTTACTCTCTACTGTAGATTAAAGAAAAGCAGATGTGAAAGCTAGAGTTAAAGTAAATTATGTACTCTAGCAGAAGGGGATAAATCCATACACAGTATTACTTACGAGCTAGCGAAACACAAGGAAAAAAGATTCAATGGGAATTATTATTTGCAAATTGTGCCCCTGCCAATTAACTTGCTGGTTTTGGGCCATGTTCAGCATCACTAGAGATTAATGAATAGTATCCATTAATTGCAGGAAACAAATTCAGTTTCTTTTGTTACTAATTTAACCATTCTTTTATTGTTCAGTAAGTTTTTTTCATGCCTGCAAGCAAACTATTTGAAAGGAAACATGGATTTAAAAAGGAAGTATTCTCAAGATGCTAGAGTATTTTAATATATTGTTAAAATAAAAAATGCGGAAATATTGTTCTTAGTGTAGCTCTTTATATAACTTTATTGTTCACAGTTGCACTATATTGAATCATTAGTTTAATTATTTGCATAAAAGATTATTTTGTGTCAGTAAACCATGTACTTATTAATGTGATTTTCTTGGCTCAGGTTTTTTCACATATCAAGAGTATAAAAGCATAATGATCTGCTATATTGCCCAGTTTATTACATGCATTGTAACCAGATATTTAATGATATGTTCTGCTCTTTTCTTGCAAAGGTATCTGCCTCTTCCCTCTCCTTTAAGAGCTTTTTATATTCTTGAGCATGTGCAGAGCAGGCAGCAGGTGAAACAGCAGTCTATCATTGGTTGTGATGTCATGAGCCTAGAAACCCCCTTTTTCTTGCACTTAAGATATTGATATTATAATTAATGTGTCTTGAAGAGAAATAACTGTTCTTTCTATTTCTTCTTCTTTTTCTTCCGTTTTCTTCTTATGCTTTTTTAGACTGTTTCTCCTCCCACAGTTTTTGAGCTAGAGACATGAAAGTCGGTAAAGACGTGCAGGACACATATTCCCAGCCAAGGAATCCATGCAAGCACTACCACTACACATCATCGACAAATTTTGGCCCATTTTCCCCCATAGACTATAATAGGTACAATCCTGAATTGTGGACATTTTGAGGTTTTAGGGTCTTGTGATCAAAACAGTTTTTATGGTCATAAACACAAACACACATACCCCCAACCCCACACAGACCTACTGACCTACCCTTCCATTCCTGTGGCAGCCATACTAAAGGGTAACTATGATTAAAAAAACTAGTTTTATGGCAATACATGCAAATATATACATATACATTTAATGACCTACCAATTAATTACCATGGCAGACTTACTTGAAGAGTAACTATAGTCAAAAAACAAAATATTGATCAATCATAAAAAAGTTAGTCTTATGGTCATACATGCAAATATGTACCCTCCAACACACACCTATTGACCTACTCTTCCATTTTGGTGGCAGACATACTTAAAGTTTAATTTTTGTCAAAAAAACTAAATCTTGATCAATCATCAAAAAAGTTTTATTGTCATACATGCAAATGTATACCTTCCAACACACACACCTACTGACCTACCCTTTTGGTTTAGCAACCATATTCAAGAAACAATTCACTATAATAAAAAAAACTATTTTTGAACAATCTTTAAAAAAGTCTAGTGGGCAACACTGCCAATAGTTAGGCTAATTCAACAAAAATACCTGTATGAATGATTGGGCTAAAATATCTGTACTTAGCCCTAGAGGTCTTTATAAATAATCTACCAGATGAGTCAAGTCAAAGATTCAAATCTCTTTTGGTACTTTTAGAATAGAAGGGTTCCAGGGCATCATTACTTTTTTGTTTCTGTAAAAACTGAAAATGTCCAGAATGCTCAGTCTGCATTCGTCTCTCGGGCATTATAGTTTATAGTATTTGAGGTTGAATAAAGACATACATACATCTAGTCCAACCGATTAGCAATATCCTCATTTCCTGCCTAACTGTTGATCCAGAGAAAGGCAAAAAAATCCCACCAAATTTATGAAGGGGGAAAAAATTCCTTCCTGACTCCAAGTGGCAATCGGAAATTTCCCTGGATCAACTCTACTTTATGTATCAATACCAGTAACTTGCAACATTCCTTGTTTGCAGAAACTCATCCAGCTTTTTTTTGAAACTGACCAATGAACCTGCCATAACAACGTCCACTGGAAGACCGTTCCATAGCTTTACTGTTCTCACAGTGAAAAACCCTTTCCGAGCTTGAAGCTTAAACCTTTTTTTTTCAAGTCTTAAGGGATGTCCTTGTGTCCTTTGACATGTTCTATTGGTGATGGTGAACAATGCCCCAGATAGTTTATTGTATGGCCTGTTAATGTATTTATACACAGTAAAAATATCCCCACACAAGCGCCTTTTCTCCTGCGTACATAATTGTAACTTTTCCAGTCTCTCTTCATATTCAAGCTCCCCCAATCCCCTTATTAATTTAGTTGCCCTTCTCTGAACCCTTTCCATTTCAAAGATGTCCTTTTTGTACACAGGATTCCAAAATTGCACTGCATATTCCAAATGAGGCCTTACCAATGCTTTGTAAAGAGGGAGAATTACATTTTCCTCCCTTGAATCCATACCTCTCTTTATACAAAACAATACCATGCTGGCTCTAGCTGTTGCCGCCTGGCACTGCTTGCTACCTTTAAGTTTGTTATCCACCAAAACTCCAAGATCCCTTTCCAACAGGGATTCACTTACCACAGAGCCATTTATAGTATAAGTAGCACAAGGATTTTTAAGTCCAAAATGCGTCAGCTTACATTTATCAACATTGAATTTCATCTGCCACTTAGCAGCCCAATATGACAATCTATCTAGATCCCCCTGCAACGATTGCACATCCTCTGAAGTTTTTAATGGTCGACAAAGTTTTGTGTCGTCAGCAAACACAGAAACCTTGCTGACAATACCCACTTCCAACTCATTAATAAATAGATTAAATAGAAGCAGCCCCAACACAGAACCCTGTGGCACCCTACTTAGCAATTTAGTCCATAATGATGAAGCCCCAATTACAACTACTCTCTGCATCCTATTCATTAACCAATTTTCTATCCATGTACAAATGTGACTCCCCAGACCAACAGACCTTAGCTTATACATTACTCGCCTATGGGGGACTGTATCAAAAGCCTTTGCAAAATCAAAGTAAACTACATCTACTGCTATGCCAGAGTCTAAATTTCTACTTACTTCCTCATAAAAGCCAAGCAAGTTAGTTTGACAAGATCTATTCCTCCTAAATCCATGCTGGTTACTACTTATAATGTCAGTCCTTGAAACATACTCTAGAACATGTTCCCTTATTAAACTTTCCAGGATCTTCCCCACCACTGAAGTTAAACTTACAGGCCTCTAATTACCCGGCTGTGAACGACTACCCTTTTTGAATATTGGAATAACATCAGCCTTTTTCCAATCCAGAGGCACACCACTGGACATGAGGGAATCTGCAAAAATAGGAAACAATGAAAAATAAGAAACAATGAAAAATAAGATAAAACTGAACTTAGCTCCCTAAGTACCCGAGGATGTATTTTATCTGGTCCAGGAGATTTATTAATATTAACCTTATTTAGTTCTTTCTGTACCATATCCTCGGCTAACCAAAGTGCACTTGAATCTTTTATACTATTATTGCTACTATACTCTATGATATCTGTACTTGGATCTTCTATAGTATATATAGAGGGAAAAAAATTATTCATGACATTTGCTTTATCGCCATCCTCCGTAACTAACTTATCCCCATTAATTAATGGTGCCACATTCTCAGTCCTCATCTTCTTACTATTAATATACTTAAAAAAATGTTTAGGCTTAGTGATGCTTTGTTCAGCTATCCTAACTTCATATTAATTTTAGCTAGTTTTATTGCTTTCTTACACTCCTTGTTACAGTTTTTATAATCCCTAAAAGCCCTTTCTGTTCCCTCGGCCTTAAAGGTTTTAAATGCCTTTTTCTTCCTTTCCATTTGCCTCTTTACATAACAATTCAGCCACATGGGAGCGGATTTATTTTTTTACATTTATTTCCCAAGGGTATAAATTTAGATGTGAACTGGCTTAAAATCCCCTTGAACACTGTCCACTTCTGTTCAGTACCTTTTCCTGATAATACATTATTCCAGTTGACATTTTGAAGAGCTACTTTGAACCTGGGAAAATTTGCCTTCCCGAAATTAAAAGTCTTTGTTAACCCAGCGCACTTTTCCTTTCGATAACAAAGTCCAAACGCCATTATTTCATGGTTACTATTCCCTAAGCCTCCAGTTACCTTTATATCTACTGTATTGTAACTGTATGTAATGCGCTCCACGATGTTAGATATTACCAGATCCAACAGAGCTCCTTTTCTAGTAGGAACCTCAACCACCTGTGAGAGAAAATTATCCTGCAGCAAATTCAAGAACTCATCGCCTTTTTCTGTGATGGCAGTTCCACTACACCAATCAATGTCAGGGTAATTAAAGTCCCCCATAATGAGCACACTACGCATTGACACTACATATATAGCATTGCTTAGGTATATTTTGTACTTAAATATTTACCAAAGTTTTAATGTCCCACTTCTGTAGTTGCTATATTAGAACACCAAGTTATATAAGGTGTTATAAGGTGTTATAATAGCATTTCATCTAACTTTAATAACTTTACTAACTATTGTCTGAACAGAACCACAAAACTTTGCTACCCAGGTATGCATAACAAATGCAATTAAAACTTTAACAAGTTAATGGACAACTCCACTGACAGAGTGATCCCAAAACATGAGATCGATCTTGCCTATACCGTTCTTCTTTGCGACTGCCATGCGATCAGAAAATGAACGGGATTTGCGATTGCATGTCGGTCACAAAGAAGAATAGCAAAGGCGGTTCCGGCAGGATCATTCTAATGTCGTGGGATCGCTCGTTCGGGTAAGTAAAATCTTCCTAATGTATGGCCACCTTAAGTTGTTCTTTAAGCTTGATTAAGAAGTCTCCTTATGTAACTAAACTAAAAATAGCTTCCAAACAACCCAATCGATTATGCTGCATATCAGATTTCCTATGGTCTTTTGAAAATGGTAACATCATCCCTATAGAGGCCATGCACATTACATTAGGATAATACTAGACACTGTATCATATGTTAATCGAATCCTGTGTGGGGGCTAATGACGTTACATTATGGGACAGGGGTGGTTATTAATGGTACAAACAGTAGATTATTTGATAATCTTGCTATGTGTATGGCCTCCTTTAATAGATGGAAGCCATTAAGTGCCTGGTTGGCAAATACTTGACTGTGTTAATACATTTCTAATGGTTGTAAGCCCATGCACAAACCCCACTGCATCTACTAAGGCTGCCAACCCTGTATCAGTACTATTATTACTATTATTAGTTTTTTGTAAAGTTAAAATTATACCTTCCAGGCACTTGTAATTTAACGTATTATTCTGTTTTTCTATGCAAGGAGCTTAGCAGCTATATGAATTTGGCTTCAGAGAGAAGTGTATTTGGCACTTACATTTTTTTTGCAGTTCTGCTGCTATTTTTGTTCCACTTAAATGTATTCATGATAGTGTGATTTTTTTATATTCTACATGTTGATTCATGAGAGCTGAAGTGTATAGAAAGGCATACAAATAACACAAAGCTTTAAAGTTGAAATACTTTTAACAAAATCAGATTTCTTTGTTTCTATTACCATACGTTTTACTTCTTAATAATACTGAATGTTTTTTAGTGCAGTTTTTTATGTTTCTCTTTTTAAAATGATTGTAAATCTCTAAAAAAGCACAGTAATCATCTAGTAACATAATTCATTTTTTCATCCACTGAACAGATTAGTGGCCACTCAGTCACAGCCATGTGCTAGGAGACCTTTAACAGTAAATAAATAGGCCCCTGTCTATGGGTCTGGAAATAAATTATTTTCCTCTTATCTTTTTTTTTTAAAATCTGTTGCCCACATATACTTTTCATTGGATGAAAATTAAAGATCACTTTATAGTGCTGAATGTCATATAAAAAGATACCCCAAAATCTGTGATATACATAGGTAGTATATATGCGTGCATCAAATGAAAGACAACCTAATAGTGTAGAGTGTGTTTTGAAGAACATGTAGTTGTTTCACTCATACCCTTTCTCTTGGTTTGTCAAAAGACCAAAAGACATTTACTAGATATGATAAATTGATAAACAGTGTATATATATATATATATATATAGCATTTGTAAAGGCAGCACTCTGGACTCTTATTTCAATTGCCGTAATTTTATTGTTACACAGTCATCATTTCATAAGCCTTATGAAATGATGACTGTGTAACAATAAAATTACGGCAATTGAAATAAGAGTCCAGAGTGCTGCCTTTACAACTGCTATGTTTTATGGGATACAATACAGCCATGTGTCCATAGGCATTGCACCGGACCATGTGAAGTGGTGGAGTGCTGTGAGTATACAAATTATATATATATATATATATGGGATTTATATATTAAAACTTTTATTCATACAGAACCAGGAAGTATAGAGGTTGACCGCTCCGTCAACGGGACAACACAGTCACAGGTAAGTATCACATCAAATTTATTGGAAGTCAAACAACTGCATAATAACAAAACACCAATATGCAAAATAGCAAAACAGGGGAGAGACAAGTAACCATTGGCATTTCACGGTAAGAACACCGCTTCCTCAGGGGGCCAAGAGGTCATGCATGGGAGTGCGAGCGTTTAAGGAAGGAATTGTGTATATATATTATTATTTTCATCCTGGTTATTCTGTAAGCTTCTTGGCTCACTTGCTATGTCAAGGAGAGATGGCCAGGTGGATTTCCGAGATCCATGAATCACGGATCTTTTGGATTTTCCAGATTTCCGCTTTCTGAATTATTTCTGAATTGCGTTTGACAATTTTTAAAAAAATTGTGAAATTTTGAAAATTATTAGAATTTTCAAGGAATTTTCGAGAATTTGGCAAAAATGATACAGTAAGTTACTGTAAATGGCCATGGGATCTGGGAAATGGTCTGGGGGACAGATAATCAGATTCTTTCTTAAAGAATCTGATTGTAACCAATTCTGATTAGTTACAATCAGAATTTTCAGAAAGAATCTGATTGGTATACTAACCAATCACATTCTTTTCCTGTCAGAATTGGTTACAATCAGATTCTAATTTTACTGTAACCAATTCTGATTGGTTACAATCAGATTCTTCCATAAAGCATACCAATCAGATTCTTTCTGAAAGACTCTGATTGTAACCAATTCTGATTGGATACAATCAGATTCTTTCTGAAATAATCTGATTGGCATACTAACTAGAGATGGACCGGACTGCAGATCCGAATCCAGTTCCACAGCGGATCTCTGAGATCTGCGAATCCATGGAACTCGCAGATTTTCCGCAATTTCCGCTTTTCAGATTCTCAGAACCCACGTTTGAAAATTTCCAAAGATATACATGTATCAAATTCACCAATGGCAGCTATTTTTACCCATGCCAATCCCCTGGGAATAAAAGGCAGCTAGACAGGCACCACTTTGTCAGTGTGTTAAAGTGAGTTTAGTGGAGACATGACAGTATAGGTGTTGGAGAGTTTTTTCCTGCTTTTTGAGCTTTCTGTGTGTGAATTTTAGTGGGGTGGACTAGCACTTGTTGTTAACCACACCTGTATTCACACAATTTGGAACCCAAAAGTCCTTTTAAGGACTAACCCCCCCTATAAGTTTTTTGGACAAATTTAGTGTTAGGCCTCTTAGAAGTCTAGGGGCCCTATTTAAAAACACATGGTATTGCAATTTAGCGATACCGTGTGTTAGCGATAATGTACAACTGCAAATTAACGCTGAATGTTTGTTAAGTAACAAATCAATTCTGGAGGACCAAGACAGTGGTATAGATGCCAAAATGATGCGTCAGCCAGTGCTATGTAACCCCTCCATTATAGTGCACTTTATTATGGTGCTCATTGGAATGCTTCAAATCCAGGGGCAAGCGGATTTTTAAGGGGGGGATGATTTCTGAACAAGCACAGTAGGAAGTTCATGACTAGAGATGGACTAGACCTGAACTTGAACACGAGCTTTAACAGTATGAATGAAGCCGAACTATTCCGGATTTTGAACTTCCGAACTTTTAACGATTATTGAATTTTCGATAATTAGCGAACGTTCGAAATGATGTTCCTTGACTTTAGCACTCCATAGCCTTTACAGAAAATAGGGGGGGTATTCACCTACCTCCTCCATTAGCAGAGCTCTACGGCAGTGGCCTTTCAGCAGGGTGCAGCATAAACACTGCATATACACTGCAAACAGCATATACACTGCAAACAATGGGCTTCAAGCTTTAGGGTTTTAAAACCCTAGCAGAAGCTCGAAAAACAGTGCGATAGTGAGGAAAGTTTTTTTTTAGGTTCTGGATATATGTTTGTGTTCCCAAGACCATTTCCCAGGTCCCAGAGCCACGTACAGTTAGTTACAATTGCTATTTTACCCTATATTTAGGCGATATGTGCGGATTTTTTCCTCCCATTGACTTTAATGGGTTTTTATGCTTATTTTCTAATTTTTTAATTTTTTTCAAAAATCTGCGAATCCGCAGACGGAACGGATTTTAGCAGTTTCGCCAACCAACTATACACATGCTCAAAGGATCTGGATGCAAAGTGGTCTGTGGTGGTGCAGCACCCTTTGGAGCATAAATCAGGATATCTTGTTAATCACTGAACTGGGTTGTCATTGCTGGCACAGTGAATACCATCTGTGACATGTTTAACGGATAGGGGGTTAACTGATTTTACATTGATAACCTGGCTGCTTTGAAATATGATATGCTTCTTAACTGTAAACCTTAACCTTAAATTAAACAGACACCCAAGTGTTGGGTGAACGGTAGACCACAGCTTTTTTATTAACGCATTCCATACATTTGTTAAAAAATTGGTCTTAACGTTATATATATATATATATATATATATATATATACATCCTTGCATCATGGTTAGATGACCCCAGCCGTAGCCAAAGCTAGAATGCCACGCCTAAGGGTTCCCAGAGGGCATGTAACAGCTCCAAAACCATATCCTTCGCAAGGATGTATCCGCCACTAGGAGTTCCTGTAAGCCTACATGGAACTCCGACCGCCACCCAAAATATATAACGCCTGTGCAATCCAATCCTGTAAACCAGATAAAGATATCGAGTCCAATATCATTAAGGTGGACTCCATCTTGCCTCATAAGGGAACTGTTGTCACCTTCCAGTTGCCAATGCCTAATAACCACCCCACCTTGCGACCTAACAAATCTCGATATCCTGGTATTTAGGACCCTTCTGGCTTTTTCTACCAAGCCCATATCCCTAGCTCCCTGCCATTGGACTCTAGGAACGACCTCCGACCATACTAAAATTACCTCTCCGAAAAAGATCGAAACCGAAGCAGGTCCGCTTTCATTAAAAATAGCAAATCTGAGAGACGAGTACAGCAGAGATCATTCCCAGCAGCATGTATTACAAGGACAATAGGTCCCGAGTCCGCCTTACTAATTTGGACAACTTCTAACAGAACCTGCCACCATGCCAGACCACGGATCCCCTTCCAATGTAGTGTCGTCAACTGAAAACCGAGATTGCGTCCACCAGGTCGAACTTCTGCTCTCTGTACTGCCCAAAACAAGTAGGAGTGGCCAACCAACCAGATCTAAGGTTGCTGAACACCTACAAGAAAAAACTTTAATTAATGACCAGTTCAGGGCGAATATATCATGCCACACAATTAGACTTCCAACACCCTAACCTGCGCACCCTATCTTCTGAAAAACCCAAAGAAAATGCTTCCGTTTCAGCACCTATCCTAAATGATTGGGTACCTTAGGTTGAAGACCCAGCTAGCCTATCGCTTTCCTTAACACTGCCTCAAACTGAAATTGTGACAAGGGAAGCCTATACTGATGTGCGAGGAAGGACAGGGATGAAGACCTAACTGACAAAAATTATTTATAGCCTGAACTGGGCACCAATTAGCTTGGAGAGGGAATATAGTAGCCACTTGCCAACCCCAAACAAATCAGTTTTTGACCACTTAATTCTAACTCTAGCCTCCGACCTTGAGTTGAACACATCATCATGTAACAAACCTGCCGGCTTCTTAGAACTAGGGGAAACTAGCTCAGAAAAAAGTTTTCGGCAAATGTTGGGAACTGGGAAAATTCAAATGGAATTTGAAAACCGAACTTAAACCCCTCCCTGATGAGACCTGCCTATACTCTCTGTGGGTAGGCCCCTAGCCAAGGCTCCATTGCATCCACAATCACTGGTGTCCGCCTGCCTTCCCCCAAGATTACGTTTCCCATGGGGGGCGGGATTTTTTAAAGCATTTTGCAATCCCCTTCATTGAATAGTTAGCAAGGGCCAGGCTTTCTACTCCCCACGTTCTGAAAATTAGCTGGATTTACCATAACACTATGGGACAGTATGGGCCCTCTGTGTCAACATGATGCGAAGCCAGGAGACCGTGGCTTTAGTGTTCCAGCGCATTTCGGGTCTGACGGCAAGTCTCCTCCTTCACTCCTCATCATATTGCCACCAACCTTTCCCCCAGTGCATCCTGTAAGCCCCAAATATCAGGTTTAAATAGACAAAAAGCTCAGAACATTTTTGAGGGAATTTTTAGCCGATAACCCCTGCTAGTACACAGAAGGCCTGTAGCCAGTTGCCAAAAGTGTTCCTTCTTCTTTTCCCTCTTTTCCAATTTTACCAGTTCTTTATCCACCTCTGGTAACCACCATATCTGTGGTTACCAGAGACCATATGTCCACAAACTCATTTTTCTCTTTTCTTCTATATCATTTGTCAAGTGAACCCCCAATGAGCTAACCCTCGGAAAAATAGGTTTCCTTCAGTGCCTCCACTAAAGGATTTTCTGACACAGGCAGGACCCCCGTGGCTCCCCCTGAGGCTGGACTCGCTACTGAGCCAGATGGTAGGGTGTCACTTTTATCCTTTAAAGCTGTTAATAAAGCACCAGTACACCCCCTTCACCACCACCCGCATTCCCCCAAGCCCCAGCACAAGTGTACTCACCTCCCTGTGAAGCTGGTACCGAGATGATATTGCAGACCCCTGAGTTTCGCCCTCAACCTGTTGCCATTGTTCCTCCTGCTGGGCACTCTGATCCCTCGTCTGCTCCTTCCCTGAAGCAGCCGCTGTTGAGACCCTGCTCCTATCCGATGTAGAGGAGCAGGAATTTCTGTATCTCCTTCCCCCCGATTGGGACCTCCTATGTCTGCTGTAATCCCTAGAGCGTGAGTGGTACCTGCGACTCTCTCTCCTGTGGTGCCGCCTACACCTACCTCTGCAGGAAACCAATGTTGCTATCTTCAGAAGAAGAATATCTCCCCCTTTTTTCCCTATGCCTGTGACCTCTCTCTTCCCTCCTGTCTCCCGATGATCCACCTTCCTCACAATCCTTGATCCACATGGGGGCATGGGTCCTCTAACCCTGGACCTGGCGTCTACAAATTCGATAGGCTGGTCAGAAATTTGCCTGGCAGCCCCAACAGAGGGATTAAACCCTGTGCTCACATTTTGAATAATGGGTGGATCTGCCTCCAAGAGATCCTGCAACCAGCCAGCCCCTTCAAAGCTGACGTCATCCTGGCTCCTGCCCAACCCTGCGAGACCTCCCACCCGCGAAATCCATAGACCCACTACCAGACTGCCCAGGTGAGGTGCCCCCACCCACGGTCAGCTGCCCCACCCCCTAAGCCGGGCCTCCTCCCAGAAAACCACTGTATATGAAGCAGAGAGAGGGACCCCTTCATAGTTTTGCTGGGGCCCCTGTGATTCCTAGTTACAACAGTAAAAATCTTTGCTTCCCCTCATTAGGTACCACCTCATTTATTAAGGTGCAGTAGTCAAACTCTCATTCCTTAAAGTTGATGACTAATTATTAGCAATTTCTTTAAAAAGAAGTTTATTTATTTAAAGGGGAACTGTGGTCTCCAAACAAGTTAACTTTAAATGAAAGGTTTCCTACCTTTAAAACGAGCCATCAAACACCTCTCTATGTGCTTCATAGCCCAAGATATACAGAAATGACTGACCATTATTTAATTTTAAAGCAGACTGCACTGATTTCTTTGTTACAAGTGTAGAAGGGAAGATCAGACAGGCAATAAGAAGTTAAACCAATTCGATATTTGTCAGTTTGAAAGTTGAATCTGTGTGAACGTCTCAATAATGTATGGTTACCTTTATTCCTTTGTGCAGAACACAATGCAGTCTACATTGCATAGCTGCACTGATTAAAATTTAGCAATGTTACATGTATATTTTATTGTGTGCTGAGCAGACTTGTGCCTTCAAAAAATTTTTTTTTATTATTTATGGGATTTTTAGAAAAAATAATTATAAATAATTAAAATATAAATATAGGGCTATGTCATCAAATATATGCTTAAGTGCCAATGTGGTATGTGCTATGTAGGCCAGATACCTGATCCCTGCTATGATATGTCAGCATCTAGACATTTTAACACACAGAGACACTCGCTCAACCAACTTACAAGGGTGATACTAGAGGTTGTTCAGAATCCCTGGAGAGGGGGAGATACAGTAGACATCGTTCCAGAGAGAATGCTTTTGGATCCGTTTCCTAGAAATATTGATTCTTTTTTTTTTTTACCTATTATTACCTTTTCTATTAATACTCATGTTCTTGTATGCTTTACTTCACAGATAATCATCTGCCTTTTTAGAATGCATACTTAGGGCCAAATTTATAAACGGCCGATAATAGCGGCGCAAAAATTACCGCCGCACATCGCCACGGAAAAATAACGCAAACGCCATATTTATAATGGCAAGCGACATTGCGGCGAAATGTTTCGCGGCCACGATGTGCGATGGTAATTTGAAGTGTCTTCGCGCTGATACTGCACTTAGTACAATGCGCTAAGTACAATACAGCCACAAATCCCGAGACGGAGCAGGGGGCTGGGAGGGGATGCCGGGAAAGGATCACCGCGGGTGGTCGCATTGATCAGAGGGGCACGACGGGGTGGTATGTTGCAGGCATCTTGATCCGCCGCAATGTCTTCGGGCTAGCGAAGCCAGCCCCACTGAGGTCGCCAATGCCAGGCAGGCTCACTGCGGCCGCCAGTGAACCCGATGGCACCACCAGCCTCAGCGGAACCGATGTTGCTAGCCGCTTCTTTCTTCAGCCATCTACTGCGTGTTCCACGGAGGATTGCTATCTTTATATAGATAGCAGAATACCCTAACTGCGGAATACCCTAACCGCGAGGGGGCGAGGGCAGGGTGGGCATCCCCTCCCAGCCCCCTGTAATCTCGGCCATTTTCACCACCTTCAGTTACCGCGGCTTTATAAATAGAAGCGAGCGGTAACTGATGCAAAGTTAACGAGGCTTTAACTTTTCACGGCTGGGTTTCAATTTTAGCGAAAATGGCAGGAAACTCGGCCGCGAAAAGTTATGCCCCTTAATTTTTTCCTATTTACGACTATGAGGTACTGGTAATTATGGCAGACATGCACACATATGTGAGATTACTGTATATGTATCATGTATATGGTTACATTATATTGCAGCACAGGGACTCTGTTCACTACCTACGTGCATTAATGGTAGGCCACCATGTTATTACAGTGCCTATAGAAAATACAGAACTTGGAGTTTTCCTAATGGGCCTGAGGCAATTTCCCTACTATGACTATAGAACTTTTTATCTTCATATTGTTGGACTACTCTTTGGACCCAGTAATCCTGTATTTTATGTCAGTGCTAGATTTAGGTGTCAGGAGCCTCCAGACACAGATCCTTTGCTGCCTTAAGCCCCACCCAATAGCAGCCACACGCACCACTAGTCACACCCACTGCCCGCCCCACAGGACTGGAAGAATTTGTGGACAGATAAAGTGTTGAATGGTTACTGAAATAAATTCTTTTATTGAAAAAACTTTTATTGAAAAAACTTTGTGCTGAACTTTCCCTTCACATGTGAACTCAAAATGTCACATCGCATTAGGGGGACTTAATAGTTTGTTCAACATTATTAAATTACCTTAGCATTAGGTACTCAAATTTAGATAGGAACTAGATAGGAACCCAGCAGCCCAATCAACTGTTATCTTAATGGTTATAAGGAATTTTTATGATCATAACAAAACTCATGTTTTTACCAGTAGCAATTGCACAAAATTACATTTTACTTTTAGCTGTTTTAGGCTAAAAGTAAGTCAAACACGTCTGATTGTTCATTGTCCGATCTGGACAAATGGGCGATTGAGGTCGGTCATGGCTGGCCGCCCCAAACCAGCAGATATTTTCGGGCGACCGACCGAAAGTACCATGAATCGGTCGGCCGAAAATATCTGCTGGTGTGTACCCAGCCTTATAGAAATGTTAACAGACAGACAATTACATTTCTAAACACAAAAATATAAAATACCTAGTTAAAACATGATATAAAATGATAATTGAAGCACCTTCTAGCCGTATAGCGATGTTCCTGGTCAAAACTATTGAAAGTTAGAAGACATGGAATTTCATCATTGTCATTGTAGTCACATGCCAGAAATCACAGCTATTTTTTTGTTTGAAGGAGCCACAGAGAATTAAAATTATTTTTTAGCCCTAATAAGCTTAATCTTATAATTAAAACATCATTCCTTTGATGAAAAATCCAAGATTCAATGATATAAGCAATATTCATTTATTAGGTTTTACTATATGTGCATGAGTGAACATAGGGAAGTCAGCAAGGGAAGCCCTGTGCGTGGCGCAATTGCCAATATTTATGTCATTTCAGAGCTGCTGCAGTTCTAAACTAAGGATGGGAGGTTGGGCTATTCTCTATTTTTTACCATTCATCTGTACAGCCTAATAAAACAATTTTGCTTATATGAGTGAACATACCCATTAATACTAATCCAATAATAGGTGTTTTATTTTGCCTTGCAGAAAAATATCATTTCTTTTACTCCCAGAAGTGTGCTCTTTCTGCATTTCATTTGTTCATGTTCATTCAAATTTTGGGGAAACAAAGAGGGCAATGCCAATATCTTAAGGTTACAATGCTCCTGCAATGCAGCATGTTTGAGTCATCATGGTAAGACAACAAGCACAGATGATGCTTTGTTACAGCAGTAGGATAAAACTGGGCATGCTTAGTTCCTGTGGCAGTGGGGGCAGAGCAATACTGCTGGTCATGTGCTAGCTGGAAACACCACCATTTGTACTGCTGTAACTTTGGATAGACTACAGCCAGAAGCATGAACCTAGAATCATTTTAAAGGTTTGAATGTGCTCTTCAAACCTTGGAGACCATAGTTTCCCTTTAAACAATATTACATTGGGGGTGTTGACATAAAATTAGTGTAAATATTAACCCACTATTATGCTTATTTAAACAATACCAGCATATATTGCATCTCCCACAGAGCACTTGCCTTTATTTTGTTAATACAGCTTGCTGACATATCACTAACAGATACACCATTGGGTTTGCAACATTTTAACAATCTTTTCCAAATATTTCAGTCATTGGTACTTATAAGGCCAAATTAAGGTTGGTGGGAGCCCTGGGAAAAACACTTAGTGGGGGTGCCCCCAACACCCAAAAATACAAAAATGTAGGCCATTGTCCCAACCCCTCATAGAAAAAATGAGTCCCAATCCCCTTTTGACCTGCCCTGCTCCACTCTTTGCTCTTTGTATGCAGTGCAAATTCCAGTCTTATCGAGGGCTCTCCAAACTATTGGGGTGTGTGTGTGGGGGGTGCTCCTCTGCTTTCCCAAGAAAATCAGCAGAGTGGAGTCTGCAGAATACAATACTTTCTTGGGAATTAAGGGATATAAATGACACACTCTGCATGCTGCTGCAGACAAGTGGGTGTGGTTTTCTGCAATGGTCATGGCTTGTATTGTGGATGCTTTTGGAAAGTTTTGAAGAGGAGCATCAGATAAAAAGGTAAAAAAGTATAGCGAAAAGTTGGGGGTGGAGAGATCTACATATGAATTTACATTTTTATTTTATGGATGGATATGCCCTTTAATCTATGTATTTCTTAAGGTTCGTACACACGTGCGATCGCGGGTGCCGACCCATGATGCATGATGTGTATGAATGGCTATTTCGGGCGATAATCTGCCAGTGTATGGGCACTTTATAGCCCGAAATGGGCGCTCGTTCCGAGATCCACCCAGCGGATCGGGCAACGATCCTCATCCCATACACGGGCTGATTTTTGCCTGAAATGGCCATTCGTACACATCGTGCATCGTGGGTTGGCACCCGCGATCGCACGTGTTTATAAACCTTTATTATTTCATTGCACTATACAATAGGATAAATAATTCAACAGGAAATGAACAAAAGACAATAGGTCTATGTAATTAAGCATTTTCTTTATTGATCTATAGTCTGGTAGAACAAATTAATGTATCTTTATTATTAACATTAAATACTTCATCATAGAAAGAAAATGTTTGTGATTGGGTCCTATGTTTCATCTTGAATAATGGTTTGTTTAACTTTGAATTGTGAGTTTTTAACTAGTCTAGTTTGAAGACACAGACGTTTCATTGCTGCATTATGTAGCAGTTGGGAAGCCATTACATTACTTGCCATTTTAACCTTACAAGGGCTGAAGGATCAGTCAAGGAAATTACTTCTGAAAATAAGGGATATTTGTCATGTAAAAAAAAACAACAAAAAAACAAAACAACACAAACATATGTTATATTGCTTCACTCCAAAGCTTTTTATCTTGTGTTCTCTTCAACTTTTAATGCACAATTTCCCATCCCCTCCTCTATAGGAAGTCTTATTCATTCATATATTGCAGGAATTTCTTAATTCTCTTTCAGTAAGATTATCACCATCCAAGTTCCCCTTTCCTCTTTCTTGCCATTGCCAGTGAAGAGAAAGGGAAAGAAGCAGAGCTTGCCCAGATGGTTGAAGATGGAACATTTTCTCATGCTTTTTAAAAGAGTGCTTTCTTTCCTGACTAATATTTAGCTCCTTCAAATGCAAATGGAGAGGTTTCGCTCCAAGGTTAGCATAACAATTATGGGAAAGCTTTAAATCTGAAGCATTTGTTTACATGATGAAAGGAGACCCAATTCCAAAGCACCGAGGCCAAGACTTTAAACAAGTTTTTTCCCCTGAAGAGTGCATTGCAAGTCAATTGTAAGACACAATAAACTGATTTATATTAGGAGGTAGGACTTATTAAAATTTGAATAATATTAATATGAATAGTTATAACATGTTCTTGGCGAGGTTCTTAAAATACTGCTACAGAAATGTAAAATATTAAGGCCTTTCTATAATTTCTAATATTACAAAAAAAATATAGTTGGCCTTTATAGTACCTGTTAAATAAGAATGATAGGTTTGGATATATTGACACAGAGAATGTTAGTTTTCAAAAAAAGATAACATTTTAATTCCTTTACTTTGTAATATATTCTTAAACTCACTTTAGTTTTGTAAAAATGCGATGGGTTGCTATGTTCCTTGGGGAACGTGAGGATTAAGGCAGAGATCCCCGTAACAATGCTGGGACTTAGTTTTTTACTTTTCAAATTCTTGACTCATCCAGGTCAATTCAGAATAAAAGTCACTATTATCTAATAACAGATCAGTGACCTATACAGAATTAACTGATGCTCTCAGGTCAACTATAGGCCAACTGATGTTCTCACAACAAGAAAGTTACTAACTGTTTTAGTAATGAGGTCAAGGATGTTGCACATTAAAAGATAGAAATGGATCACACTTTGAAAAGGCTGTTCCTTTAAGACAAGTTTAAAGGACATAGTAGCAGTGAATTTCTTTTAATAAATTGCTTTTAAAGAATGTGTTGTGATATTTTTATGTAGCATTGCTTAGCAACAAGCTTTTACCTATCAATTGTGTATATATACTATATAATAAAAGGAAAAACTGTATTACGCGCTGAATTCCTTGGATCATATACATGGAATCAGAGGAATATACAAAATGTAAAAAAAAAAAAAAGAAGTTGCATATTAACTAACACTGATGCTCATAATATACTATTTTTATATAATTCTGGACCCACATTGGCTTATTTCCCCTCTTCTTCATCTATATATCCTTAATCTATCCATCTCTATTCATCCTTAAAGGACAATTATACTCACCTTTTCCCCGATCCACTGCAGCATAGTACCCAGGGTGAGGACCTAAAATCGCTAAGTCCTAACCCTGGGTACTTTCCCTAACTCCTGCACTACTTACCGCAAATCTGCTTCGCCGATCCACACTGTTCCACCTCTCTTCTACTGTCAGTGACAGTCGCGAGGAAGACAATTGGAAGACACGCCTCCTTGCAGAGCGTATCTACCTATTGGCTGCCTCGCGATCTGTCACTGAAGCAGGAAGAGCGGAGGAATGGAGCGATCGGCGAAGCAGATTTGCGGTAAGTAGTGCAGGAGTTAGGGAAAGTACCCAGGGTGAGGACTAAGCGATTTTAGGTCCTCACCCTGGGTACTATGTAGCTATGGAGGAAGAGGAGCGAGGGTGAGGTGAGTATAGTTGTCCTTTAACTCCTCTTTCTTTTCTTGAAATATACTACTAAATATCGTGTAGAATCTACTGACTAAAATAACTTTGAACAAGATCATGACTTGACACTTATGTTTAGTATGTGGTGTTACTTATGTTAAATGAAAACCTTATCATAAATAAAGAATATACATATATATATATCGATAGATAGATAGATAGATAGATAGATACACACACATATACACTATTGTTTTAACAGGAAAGTGCATAGCATGCATATTGCTCTTACTGGAATATTGGAAACTGGATTTTGAACTTGAACTTGATTTTGACCTTACATAGATATAATATAAATGTAACATAATATAAATGGATAAGTGTCTCTACCATTTTCAATGTATTAGTTTGTGTGCATTATTCAGTACTAATAGGGTTTCTTTTAGAAATTCCAGAGCCACTACCCTCAATACTTTTGCCACCACAAGTCATTCCACCACCTAATAGAATATGAATCTGTTAACATATATAAAACATTGGGGCTTGTGTGGCATGACACAAAATAAATTAATCTCAGACAAAGATGCCCTTAAAATTCAAAATGATCAGCACACAAATATTACTTACAAAAATACAGATCTAACCAAAACTGCACACACACTTGCAATATACAGCATATTATATAAGTTTGAACAAATGTTCCAATTGGCATTGCTCAGTCGATCGTACATTAAAGAAGCAATATATCTACAATAGATGTTCATGTATTTAATTTGGCTTTTTCTTCTTCTTTTTCTTCCGTTTTATTCTTCCGCTTTTTTTGGACCGTATCTCCTCCCACAGTTTTTGAGCTAGAGACATGAAATTCGGTATAGACGTGCGGGGCATATAGGAGAAGTGTGCTAAGCTAAGGAATCCGCGGAAGCGTTACGGCGTTATCGGCGAATTTCCGGACATTTTTTCCCATAGACTATAATGGTAACAATTCTCAAATGTGGATATTTCAAGACAGTTTTTTTCATGGTCATAAATACAAATGGTGATACCCCCAACCCCCCACACAGACCCAGGTACACCCACCTACTGACCTACCTTTCCATTCCCATGGAAGCCATATTTAAAGGGTAACTAAAGTAAAAAAAAACTTATTTAGATTTATCCTCAATAAAAGATAGTTTTATGGTTATAAACACAAAAAAGACATACCCCCTCAACCAGACCCAGGTACACACACCTACTAATCTACTTATCCATTACTGTGGCAGCCATACTTAAAGGGTAACTAAAGTAAAAAAAAACAAATTTAGATTTATTCTCAATAAAAGATAGTTTTATGGTTGTAAACACAAAAAAGACATACCCCCTCAACCAGACCCAGGTACACACACCTACTGATCTACTTATCCATTACGGTGGCAGCCATATTTAAAGTGTAACTCAAGTCAAAAAAACAAATTTAGATTTATCCTCAATAAAAGATAGTTTTATGGTTGTAAACATAAAAAAGACATACCCCCTCAACCAGACCCAGGTACACACACCTACTGATCTACTTATACATTACAGTGGTAGGCTGGCAGCCATACTTAAAGGATAACTAAAGTAAAAAAAACAATTTAGATTTATCCTCAATAAAAAATAGTTTTATGGTTGTAAACACAAAAAAGACATACCCCTCAACCAGACCCAGGTACACACACCTACTGATCTACTTATCCATTACTGTGGAAGCCATACTTTAAAGGGTAACTAAAGTCAAAAAAGCAAATTTTGATCAATAATCAAAAAACTTTGTTTTTTTAACCCCCAACGTGATACAAGTATACACAGCTACTGACCTAACCCTCCATTACTGTTGTAGCCAAACTTAAAGGGTAACTAAAGTCAAAAAAATTATTTTGACCAATCATCAAAAAAGTTTTTTTTTTAACTCTCAACCAGACACGGGTACACACACCTAATGATCTACTTATCCATTACTGTGGCAGCCATACTTTAAAGGGTACACTAAAGTCAAAAAGAAATTTGATCAATAATTAAAAAACTTTGTTTTTTTAACCCCCAATGTGATACAGTATACACAGCTACTGACCTACCCCTCCATTACTGTTGCACCATACTTAAAGGGTAACTAAAGTCAAAAAACTAATTTTGACCAATCATCAAAAAAGTTTTTTTTTAACTCTCAACCCGACACGGGTACACAACCCACTGATCTACTTATCCATTACTGTGGCAGCCATACTTTAAAGGGTAACTAAAGTCAAAAAGCAAATTTTGATCAATCATCAAAAACTTTGTTTTTTTAACCCCCAATGTGATACAGGTATGCACAGCTACTGACCTACCCCTCCATTACTGTTGCAGCCATACTTAAAGGGTAACTAAAGTCAAAAAAACTAATTTTGACTAATCATCAAAAAAGTTTTTTTTTTTAAACTCTCAACCCGACACGGGTACATACATCTACTGATCTACTTATCCATCACTATGGCAGCCATACGTAAAGGGTAACTAAAGTAAAAAAAACTCATTTTGACCAATCATCAAAAAAGTTAGTATTTTATCCCCCAACCTGATATGAATACACACACACCAACTGAACTACCTTTAATGCACGTGACATATTTAAAGGGTAAGTAAAAAACAACAATGTCCTCATCATTGACATTATTGAGTTTTAAAATCTGCAGCACAAACACACAAATTCCCTTACAAAATGCAGTCTTTCAAGCCAAATTCAAAGTTTATACTTAAACTTTCCCTTTCTAGTTATAATTCATGTATGTGCAGTGATAATTTCATAATTTTTCTAAGAACTCTGAAAAACCAAAGGGCAAGACACATTTCTTTGTGTTTTTAATCTTGACTACATTAGATAATTTGGAACAAGTAAGGTTTGCTGAATTTTAAACAAGTAGCTTGCCTTCCACATACTAGGTTATGCATAGTTGATGCTGTTAACCTTTAAGCTACAATTTAATTTGTTTAGTGTTCATTCACATTTCATTGTATTATTTACTACAAGAGAAATTAAGTGACTAAAATAGGAACATTTGTTTTCACTTCACCGACAAAATTTTTTTTTGAGGCAGTAGCAAAATCCCATGGGGTATCAAATTGCCAGAGTTTGGACCCTAATTGGTAACCATGGGATCCGAGTCCGTTTTGAGCCTGGTTCTGACTCAAAACTCCAGGTTTTTTTTGTCTGAACTGTTAGTAACTCTCAAAAATATGGAGCTACTTTCAAGGGTTGCCATATCTATTTTCGAGGGTTATTGAAGCTACTTTCAAAGGTTAGCGAATCTACTTTTGAGTATTATCTAGTCTACTTTTGAGGGTTTTCGAATCTCCTTTCGAGTGTTATCTAGGCTACTTTCAAGGGTTATCAAATCTACTTTCGGGGGCTACCAAATATATGAGTCTACTTTTGAGGGTTACCAAAAGTAGCATTGAATATACATGCCGAAGCTCCAAAATAGCTTGCATGTGGGAAATTCCATTTTATTTATGTTTTGGTGATATGTACGTATTCCCCTGACCATTTCTCAGGTGCCTGAGCCATCTACTCTTAGTTACCATGCTTTTTATACAGTTATTTAACCATTTTTCCATTGACTTCTTTGGGTCCGTTTTCGTGTTTTTAATTTTTTGGGGGGAATTCCGAAAATCCAAAAATTTACCAATCAAAACAGCTAATAAAATGCGACTAAGGCATTTTTAAAATTTTGCCCAAACGAGAATTTTTGAGGTTTCAACTTTTTTAGCATTTGGACATGAAATTTCTGTTTCAATGGTCAAAATTGCATATTAACAACTAAGACATTTCCATGACTGCATCAGCAGAACCAACCCCAGCAGGTTTGTACATCTATAATTATCAGTATAAAATTAAGAAGAGCTCTCTGTAATTAATTAGGACCCCACACACTACATTTGACACAAAGAAACATGTTTATAAAAGTGTGGTATCACTATTTCGCAATCACGATTTTTAACGATTGATATTCATAATCGGACAGTAACATTTGCAGTTGTGCAATGACGCTCTCAATTTTACATTTACGATTGGGATCATAATCAGCAGTCTACTACATTATCAGCAGTCTACTACTGCTTGGCATTGTACAGCCATACAGTCGTAAATATGTGACCGCACTTTTACAATAACCTATGGTATAACGTAAAGTTATTGATTCCACCTATAGAGCTATGACCCCCCCCCCAAATCCTCATCTTGCCTCCCAGTGTTTAAAGATCTTTCTGAGAAGAGGGACTGTCGAGCTTTGAGCTGAAGAACTTTTTTTGAATGCCATTGACCAATATAATTATTTCAATCCTAGAGTTTGAGTGTTCTGGATCTAGGCATCACATTAATAATAATATTATCTAATTTTTCTACAGCACATATTCTGCCTGTGTACAGTATATAACTGAAGATTTTAGGAGTCCTAGCTTCTAGGGTAATAGAAGACTTTTGCCTTTTCTGCTGCATGTGAACAACATAACAAAGCCATTATCCCAGCACTGCACTAATATAGTAAATGTGGCATACCGTATTGAAGAGCGCTATATTTTCTGCCCCACCTTGCAATGTTTTTTTTTTCTTTTTATTGATAAAAAGCCATCATCAAAAGCTGCACTGCCAAATTTTGCGCTAATAACAGGTTAATGCAGCAAACTAGAACATTTCCCATTACCAAATCTGAGCAAACTGATAGTAAACAGGTAACAAAGTAGTGTCATGTCCAGTTGATTTAACTGCATTCCACAGATATAGTGTGAAAAGAGTAATACACACAGAACATTTATCATAGCTGTGTAAAAACACATTTGTTATTTTTTCAGCAAAAAATACGTTAAATAGTGTAATACTTTCTTAGGGGAAATGTCTGTGAATAGATTAATGCTCCATGTCTAAAGTTGTGTTACCAGACACTTGACCATATACCTACCAAGCCCATATACTTACCTATATAGCATGAGACTTAATGTGCCCAGAAGGGTGGCAGTAAGCCGACTATCTTTACTTTGCAAAGTGATCAGGCAGGTAATTAGAGTTGCTTTACCGTACTGCATCTCACCCTTTATGCATGACCTTATGAAAATTATTCATGGATGATTTGAATCACAAATCATAAATTAAGATGTTTCAAAATAGTCTATTGCTAAAAAAGTTCAAGACTGTCAGTATCTATCTAAATTACCCGTATCATAGGTTTTACTCGTAAAAGTCTGATACAGTCAGATGAAAACATAAAGGGCAATGCCGCGTAGTAACAAAATACCTTGTGTATCTGTTGTATTCAATTAGATCAACTGGACTTGAAATGTAGTTCTTGAAGACGTTTCGCTAGTCATCCGACTGGCTTTCTCAATTCAGAATGACTTGTACAAGAATCTGTGGCAATTATGTACCCTGGAAAATCCCAATTAGCATATCACAGCCAGGTGTTAAGGGTGTGATTGGATAGTGGCTAAGAGGTGTTATAGGAACGCCCAGAGTAAGGTGTTAAAACAGCATTGTACATGGCAGATAGTTGGTGTCGAACCCCCCCACCTTTATTTAGGCTTGGTTTCTTTATTTTCACATAAATGGCCTCCTTAACACCTCTCTTGAACCAGTCACGTTCCTTCGCCAATATGTTAACATTACAATCTTCAAAGGTATGTCCTTTATCCTTAAGATGCAGATACACGGCTGAGTCCTGACCCGAGGAATTGGCTCTTCTGTGCTGGGCCATACGTTGTTTGGTCTCCCCCACACTGCACTGCACTGCATATATGATGTCGCTTTTCTTGTGTTTTGGTATTGGGTCTTTCGGATGTACCAATTGCTGCCTCAGTGTGTTGTTCGGTTTAAAGCAGACAGGGATACGATGTTTTTTGAAAATTCTTCTTAATTTCTCGGAGACCCCTGCTACATATGGGATGACCAGGTTCTGCCTCCTGTCTTGCTTTTCCCCTTCACTGTTGGTATTTGTGTTCTTTTCTTTCCTTCTACTTCTTTTGACAAAGGCCCAGTCTGGATATCCACAAGTTTTAAGGGCTCCTCTGAGATGTTTCATTTCTTTAGCCTTCGCCTCTGTGCTAGTGGGGATGTTCTCAGCTCTGTGTTGCAGGGTTCTGATGACACCCAGCTTGTGATCTAAAGGGTGGTGGGAGTCAAACATCAAATACTGATCTGTGTGTGTTGGTTTTCTGTAAACCTCTACTTCCAGTTTACCATTTTCCTTAACTTCTACCAAGCAGTCCAAGAAAGCCAGTTTGTTGTTTTGTACCTCTTCCCTTGTGAATTTAATGTTTTGGTCTACCACATTAAGTGTTTCTGTGAAAGCTTGTAATTCCTTCTGGTGGTTTTTAACCCAGGTGTCATCCACATATCTGAACCAGTGGCTGGGTGCTATGCCCTTAAAGGTATTAGTGTCCTGTGTTTCTACTCCTCCTCCATTGTAAGGTTGGCCACAATAGGTGAACCTGGAGATCCCATAGCACATCCATGTTTTTGCTTATAGAACTTATCCCTGTATTTGAAATAGGTGGTATTCAGGCACAAATCCAACAAGGAACACACCTGTTCTGGGTTGAGATCAGTTATGCTGGTAAGAGTGCTGTCTTGGCCCAGCCATTTTCTCACCATGTCAACCGCCTCCTTGGTGGGTATACAAGTGAAGAGAGATGTCACATCATAGGACACCATAGTTTCTTCTACACCGAGTACTATATCTCCAATCTTGCTGGTGAAATCCTGAGAGTTCTGGATGTGATGCTTAGAACTTCCCACCAAATGTCCTAAGATGTTAGATAGATATTTTGCCACCTTGTATGTTACAGAGTTGATGCTGCTGACTATAGGTCTTAGTGGGGCCCCTTCCTTATGTATCTTTGGGAGTCCATATATGCATGGATGTGCCTCACCAGGGTAGAGGCGATGATACATTGCTCGGTCAATGGCTTTATCCTTTTGAAGCTGTTGTAGTAAGTCTATGACTCTTTTCTTGTAACTGCTGGTGGGATCCCTTGTTAAAGCCTCATATGTGTTGTTATCAGCCAGGAGCATGGTCACCTTATCATGGTGTCTGAGGTGTTGAGTACAACTGTGCATCTTCCTTTATCTGCACAGTGGTACTCAACACCTCAGACTACCATGATAAGGATAAAGCCATTAATGTGGTCTACCACATTAATGCGGTAGACCAAAACATTAAATTCACAAGGGAAGAGGTACAAAACAACAAACTGGCTTTCTTGGACTGCTTGGTAGAAGTTAAGGAAAATGGTAAACTGGAAGTAGAGGTTTACAGAAAACCAACACACACAATCAGTATTTGATGTTTGACTCCCCACCACCCTTAGATCACAAGCTGGGTGTCATCAGAACCCTGCAACACAGAGCCGAGAACATCCCCACTAGCACAGAGCGAAGGCTAAAGAAATGAAACACTCTCAGAGGAGCCCTTAAAACTTGTGGATATCCAGACTGGCCCTTTGTCAAAAGAAGTAGAAGGAAAGAAAAGAACACAAACCAACAGTGAAGGGGAAAAGCAAGACAGGAGGAAGAACATGGTCATCCCATATGTAGCAGGGGTCTCCGAGAATTAAGAAGATTTTCAAAAACATCGTATCCCTGTCTGCTTTAAAACCGAACACACACACTGAGGCAGCAATTGGTACATCCGAAAGACCCAATACCAAAACACAAGAAAAGCGACATCATATTTGCAGTGCAGTGCAGTGAAGAATGCTCTGATTTGTATGTGGGGGAGACCAAACAGCAACTGCATCAACGTATGGCCCAGCACAGAAAGAGCCAATTCCTCGGGTCAGGACTCAGCCGTGTACCTGCATCTTAAGGATAAAGGACATACCTTTGAAGATTGTAATGTTAACATATTGGCGAAGGACGTGACTGGTTCAAGAGAGGTGTTAAGGAGGCCATTTATTTGAAAATAAAGAAACCAAGCCTAAATAAAGGTGGGGGGTTCGACACCAACTGTCTGCCATGTACAATGCTTTTTAACACCTTACTCTGGGCGTTCCTATAACACCTCTTAGCCACTATCCAATCACACCCATTAACACCTGGCTGTGATATGCTAATTGGGATTTTCCAGGGTACATATTGCCACAGATTCTTGTACAAGTCATTCTGAATTGAGAAAGCCAGTCGGATGACTAGCGAAACGTCTTCAAGAACTACATTTCAAGTCCAGTTGATCTAATTGTATAGTATAGTATTTGAGGTTGAATAAAGACATACGTCCATCCAGTCCAACCCATCTAGCAATATCCTCATTTCCTGCCTAACTGTTGATCCAGAGGAAGGCAAAAAAAACCCACCAAATTTATGAAGGGGGAAAAAATTCCTTCCTGACTCCAAGTGGCAATCGGAAATTTCCCTGGATCAACTCTACTTTATGTATCAATACCAGTAACTTGCAACATTCCTTGTTTCAGAAACTCATCCAGCTTTTTTTGAAACTGACCAATGAACCTTCCATTACAACGTCCACTGGAAGACAGTTCCATAGCTTTACCGTTCTCACAGTGAAAAACCCTTTCCGAGCTTGAAGCCAAACCTTTTTTTCTCAAGTCTTAAGGGATGTCCTCGTGTCCTTTGACATGTTCTCTTGGTGAACAATGCCCCAGATAGTTTATTGTATGGCCCTTAATGTATTATATACAAGTAATCATATCCCCACGCAAGCGCCTTTTCTCCAGCGTACATAATTGTAACTTTTCCAGTCTCTCTTCATATTCAAGCTCCCCCAATCCCCTTATTAATTTAGTTGCCCTTCTCTGAACCCTTTCCATTTCAAGATGTCCTTTTTGTACACAGGATTCCAAAATTGCACTGCATATTCCAAATGAGGCCTTACCAATGCTTTGTAAAGAGGGAGAATTACATTTTCCTCCCTTTAATCTATACCTCGCTTTATACAAGACAATACCATGCTGGCTCTGGCTGTTGCCTCTGGCACTGCTTGCTACCTTTAAGTTTGTTATCCACCAAAACTCCAAGATCCCTTTCCAACGGATTCACTTAACACAGAGCCATTTATAGTATTTTTAAGTCCAAAATGCATCACCATACATTTATCACTAGCCACTTAGCAGCCCAATGTGATAATCTATCTAGATCCCCTTGCAACGATTGCACATCCTCTGAAGTTTTTAATGGTCGACAAAGTTTTGTGTCGTCAGCAAACACAGAAACCTTGCTGACAATACCCACTTCCAAATCATTAATAAATAGATTAAATAGAAGCGACCCCAACACAGAACCCTGTGGCACCCCACTTAGCACTTTAGTCCATAATGATGAAGCCCCAATAACAACTACTCTCTGCATCCTATTCTTTAACCAATTTTCTATCCATGTACAAATGTGACTCCCCAGACCAACAGACCTTAGCTTATTCATTAGTCGCCTATGGGGGACTGTATCAAAAGCCTTTGCAAAATCCAAGTAAACTACATCTACTGCTATACCAGAGTCTAAATTTCTACTTACTTCCTCATAAAAGCCAAGCAAGTTAGTTTGACAAGATCTATTCCTCCTAAATCCATGCTGGTTACTACTTATAATGTCAGTCCTTGAAACATACTCTAGAACATGATCCCTTATTAAACTTTCCAGGATCTTCCCCACCACTGAAGTTAAACTTACAGGCCTGTAATAACCCGGCTGTGAACGACTACCCTTTTTGAATATTGGAATAACATCAGCCTTTTTCCAATCCAGAGGCACACCACCGGACATGAGGGAATCAGCAAAAATAAGGAACAATGGCCTAGATAAAACTGAACTTAGCTCCCTAAGTACCCTAGGATGTATTTTATCCGGTCCAGGAGATTTACTAATATTAACCTTATTTAGTTCTTTCTGTACCATATCCTCGGTTAACCAAAGTGAACTTGAATCTTGTATACCTTTATTGCTACTATACTCTATGATATCTGTACTTGGATCTACTATAGTGTATACAGAGGAAAAAAAATTATTCAAGACATTTGCTTTATCGCCATCCTCCGTAACTAACTTATCCCCATTAATTAATGGTGCCACATTCTCAGTCCTCATCTTCTTACTATTAATATACTTAAAAAAATGTTTAGGCTTAGTGATGCTTTCTTCAGCTATCCTAACTTCATTATTAATTTTAGCTAGTTTGATTGCTTTCTTACACTCCTTGTTACAGTTTTTATACTCCCTAAAGGCCCTTTCCGTTCCCTTGGCCTTAAAGGTTTTAAATGCCTTTTTCTTCCTTACCATTTGCCTCTTTACATCAGAATTCAGCCACATGGGCGCGGATTTATTTTTTTTACATTTATTTCCCAAGGGTATAAATTTAGATGTGAACTGGCTTAAAATCCCCTTGAACACAGTCCACTTCTGTTCAGTACCTTTACCTGATAATACATTATCCCAGTTGACATTCTGAAGAGCTGCTTTTAACCTGGGAAAATTTGCTTTCCTGAAATTAAATGTCTTTGTTAACCCAGCGCACTTTTCCTTTCGATAACAAAGTCCAAATGCCACTATTTCATGGTCACTATTCCCTAAGCCTCCAGTTACCTTTATATCTATAATGCGCTCCACAATGTTAGATATTACCAGATCCAACAGAGCTCCTTTTCTAGTAGGAACCTCAACCACCTGTGAGAGAAAATTATCCTGCAGCAAATTCAGGAACTCATCGCCTTTTTCTGTGATGGCAGTTCCACCACACCAATCAATGTCAGGGTAATTGAAGTCCCCCATAATGAGCACACTCCCCAAACTTGCAGCCCTTGCCAACTGCATATGAAGTTGACTCACCTCCTCTCTGCTAGCATTTGGCGGCTTATAGCAGACACCAACAATGACATTACCCCCTTTCCTGTTGCCTAATTCCACCCATATTGCCTCCACTTTATCATCCATATCACCAGCTATCTCTTCTTTTAAATTTGGCTTCAATTCTTTTTTAACATATACACATACTCCTCCCCCTTTCCTTTTTTTTCTGTCCTGCCTAAACAAGGCATATCCTTCTATATTTACAGCCCAGTCGTGAGAACTGTTCAACCACGTTTCTGCTATACCTATTACATCATACTTTTCATTCAATGCCATCATTTCCAATTCACCCATTTTGTCAGCCAGGCTTCTCGCATTTGCAAAACATACATTTTAGATTGAATACAACAGATATACCATGACCTGGATGAATGAGAACCTTCACAAGCAAAATACCTTGTGGTATTTGCTGCCAAATTGTAAAATACAGATACTGTACAACTTTGCAATATCGTGCCTTTATAAATAAAGAAGACAAAGGAAATGTTAACCTTACAAAATTTGATAATATCATGTATAGAAAAGTTATTTTATAGGCTATCATCTTCTATTCTTATACATAAAAATAAAAATATTAATCCTGACTTCATTGCTTCTAAAATACCCTTGGTCTAAGTGATTATCCTTCCCAATCCATAGTTCAGATTGGCAATACATATATTGTCAGTAAACAGTCCCTCTAGTGCTGATAAGTTAGTATAGTCCTGAAAACTATTTAAAATAACAGTTTTATATTTCAGATCTAAATCTCTACCCTGGTCACTAAAGATCCCTGAATGTTTCTACTATTATTCTGTACAAGTCTCTGATTAATTTTTCTGTATTAGAGTGAAATATAGTTCTATCCTCCACTTCATCAAACTAACCCTAAACATTTGCACATTTTTAAATCTCCTTGAAAACTCATAATGATTCTGCGTGCTATTTAAAAGCTATTTCAAGCTTTTTCTCATGTAATAATTTCTTATAACTTATTGCACTTTCCATCCCTCTGTATTAAAGTAATTCAAATTTAACACTGCTCTTTGATTATATTCATTTTTATTTCAATGCTTCAATGCCACACAGGATGTCTTCATCAGTACGTCCTGTCACTGTGTGGCATTGAAACATTGAAAATAAAAATTCATATAATCAAAGAGCCCTGTGCCTGGAAGCGTGTTAGATTTGAATTACCTGTTGAGACACGGTACTAAAGCTGGGTACACACATGCACGATCGGAAGAAAATGACAGACAGTGTTATTTTCTTCCGATCGCGTTTCACACAGTCACAAGCAATCTTCCTATGTTAAGCAGCTGCGGGCGACCCCCTATACTTAAAGTACTGAGCTTTTCTGCTCTTGATCGTTCGGAAAATGTGCTAAACACAGTAACATGTTACTGTGTGTACCCTATATACCATAGGTTTGGGCCTAGGCACTCCTTGTTGGCAAAGTGCCTCAAAAGTTGAAGGTGCAGCTCCCGTTCATCCTCTACCTGTAGGACTCCCAGCTATAGCACAAGCAATTAAAATGGAAGTGCACACTTATCCTCAGATTAAACTGTTTATTGTTTCACACAAACAAACAACTTTTCGGAGAGCACTATGTCTCCTTCATCAGGTATCATCAGGGTACTGTGTGTACCCACCTTAAGGAGCTGTGTTACCTATACATATTAATAGACCTGGATAAGTGCAGCAGTTCCTCAATATAATCTGTATTAAAGTATTAATTACAGTTCTGAACATTACGTCTTTCAAATATATTTAATTCCTGAAAGAAGTCTTATTTTAAATCATGATTCTTTCTATCTCTAGAATGCAGACAGAGGATTTTCAACAACATAAACTTGCCCACATCACTCACAACAGTGGTCCAATTACTGATGCTTTAAAGGTGCCCATACATTAGCACTTACCTGCCGACCACTCCCGTGACATTCAAGCAATTCTGCAAGAACCGCCTATCTTGATCATCTTCACAGCCATCATATGATCGCGGCGTCCTGCCTGGCCCATTCATTTTGCAATCATATGTCGGTCATGAAGAAGATCAGTAAAGGCGTTTCCTGCAGAATTGATCGAATGTTGTGGGAACGATCGGTAGGTAAGAGCTAATGTATGGGATCTTTAGGGACAATCATGGTTTGCAAATGGATGCCTACAGATCTGTGATATGTTGTCAGTTTCAGAGGCAAACAGTATCAGGAAAATGTTGGGGGGGGGAAGCAGCATCTCTGTAGTTTAACACTTGAGTATAAGCTGAGGCTTCTAATTTTTAAGATGAGCCTGAAAAGCTAACCTCTACTTGAGTCACAGCAGTTACCAGGCACTTTTGCTGCATACTGCCACTTTAAAGAAGCTAGGGGCAATTGGGGGGCAGCATTCAAGTGCCCAACTAGCCCCCTCAATCCCACATTGGTTTCAAAATCTGATGGGGAGATTGGGAGCTACAGCCTGTAAAACCGTGACCAGGTAGCAATTGCTGGTCACAGCTAAGCTTAATGGGATCGCAGGTAAAGGAGATTCAGATGACGTCACAGAGCTTTCTCCTTCACCATAGTCTTCCCTTTGACTACTATTATGTTATTATGGTGGTCTAGTTGAGGTACTGCATTGCAATTTCTGCAGTGCAGTACAGGCTAAAGTAAGCTGTCAGTGAATGGCAGCTTACTATATAGTATTTGTGAATGGAGCTTGGAGTTCCATTCACAAATAGGATTTTTTTAAGGATTAGCTCTGATCACCTAATAATTAATCTTTGGTAATGAATGAAAATTTGTTCAGATAGGATTTTGACTTGGAAAGCGTCATTTATGCCTGTATTCCAAGTTTGTTATAATTAAGATGATCTGATGATTATCTTTGGGAATGATAAAAAAAAGTGAAAAGGTGAAAATGCACATACAAAGTGAAATGCACATACGAAAAAGTGATACACTTACAATAAAGCTATATCGTATGTGGTCATGGGGGCAGTAGAGGTCATCATTTCTACCCTCGGCTTATAAATTGTGTGAATCAGTTTTATTCATTTTGCTAGGTAAAAAAAAATAAGCACCTTGGCCTATACTCGGTCGGCTTATACTCGAATATATACGGTATGTGTCAAGAGATAATTTAAAATGCTTCTTACAAGCTGAACAGAAAGGTTAGTAGCAGTGATTTCCAGTAATGGCAAGTTTCTTTCAACCTCACCCCTTAGGGACGTTTGATATATCCTGTTGGTGACCTTTAATATAAAGGTATTTTGTGTATATATATATATATATATATATAGATATATATATAGATAGATAGATAGATAAATAGATAGATAGAGTAAAGCCGATAAGCACTCCAAATAGTCAATGCCTGGGTGCCAATCATTTAGATAGATACAGTCAAATATACAGATACAGATACATAATATAGCGTTATTATGCATTATAGTGTTATTTTCGCTATATTATGTATCTGTTTCATACAATGTTGCTATGATTGTGAGTTCATTTACCAAGATATTCTCCCCCACCTGTAGGTCTATGAGATGGTTTTAATGTGTTTTTTATACATCAACAATCAAGTTGTGCATATGTTTTTAATTGATTCAGCACTGGCTCATCAGTGGGGATTGGTATAAATTGTTACCACTTAATGAAAACGTCATATCCTGAGGATGGCTTCACTGCTGAAACGCGTAAATAGCGTTTTTATTTGTTGCTAATAAAAGTAAATTTTTATCATAAAAACCTGTGAGTGCCGTCGTATATTTGACTGTATATATATATATATATATATATATATATATATATATATTGATTTTTCTTCAGTATGTTTCCATATTTTTGTTTAGGTATTCTTTACCACTTGTGTGTAATCATACCTTTGGGTGCATTGTATTTACAATATATTTTATTCAAAAAATATGCATAATCTTCGATCAGCTGGGCAGATTGTTCAACGAGGCCTGGCCGAATATTTGCTTTAGTTGATGAAGTGCCCATACACGGCACAATTGTCAGATGAAACGGATGCTCATGCACATTGTGTGTCAGGGGTCGGCCCCACAATCGCACATGTGTTTATGAAGCTTTAGTCTAATGCACATATTCCAAAGTATTTAGAACCACGTCTAAAATAAACCTTAGGTTGCTCCCTTACTAACTTTAATAAACAGAATTTTTTTCTCTATACATTTTGCAGAACCCAATTACTGCATCCATGTAGTATTTATTTAGTGGTCTAGTAAAAGTTAAAGCAGCATTGGGAATATAAACATAGGTTTCTTAGAAATTTGAACATTTGATATCAGCTAAACAGTAGCTAATTATGTTTGAATGTTAAAAAGCCAAATCGTACAGTACATTTTGTTTGTTGAAGAGCTTTACCCAGAAAAACAGATCCACAGGGAAATTATTTGTTGAACATAATAGGTGAAGAGGGTCAAATGAATTTCTACGAAGTACCATACAACCAAAGAAAAGGGAACATCAATGTAGAATTCAAATGCAACAGTGTTTACCGTGTGCTCATAATTTTTAGCTATATGTTGCAATCTAAATGCTATTTATTAATGTACAGTTAAGGAAATACATTACCGCACATCTCAGCTTCTTACCCCACAATATTGCGCAGGTTTTAAGTCCCCAGTAACTTAAAGGGTAACTACAGTCCCAAACTAGTTAGGGTTATAGAAAAAGCCTCCCATTATACCCTAAATTACATTACACAGGTGGAATTCGTGAGAAGTTATTGCTGGAAAGGCTCAGCAATATTACCTCCTGCTTGAACACTTCCTGTTTTCAGCCATATGACCAGCTTGTAGTCATGTGACCTGCCTCTGCCAGCATTAATAGGCTCCCCTTCCCAACTGTCAATTTTTGTTTTTATTTCTGTTTAGATACTACCTATTTTCCCCAGCATTAAGTCTTAACTGAGCATCAGGTGATGTCATTCAACCTACTGAAAGCAGGAAATTTGAACATTAGCTGCAATATCATTTCTCACAGGCTGCAGCCAGAGATGTGATTCAGGGCTCATTTTAAAGGAAAAATTACAGGCACAATTGCCCTTCAAAAAACAGGGAATTGCCTTTTTACCAAAAACATCTGGAAATGGTGCAGCGCCCTAAAATAAGTGTAAACCCCATGGTAATATAATATTACATCTCACTGAGTATTTTTAGTTGCAGCCTATTATTTCACATGAAGTTTTTTGTTTTGCACACCTTTCAAACCAAATAAATGTCACTGAAATGTTTTGACGTGTCCCTGTACTTTTAGAACTAGTGCTCAGTATGCTGTCCTTTACCATTATCGGTAGTTTAAGATATTAGAATAAATATAGTAAAAAGTAGAGTACTGTGATACTTTTAATGGACTAACAGTTTATTTTAGTACAAGCTTTCGTGAGATCTACCCTCTTCCTCAGGTCAGAGCAATAGAATATTGGAAAAATACAGCAAAAGGTAATGTTCTCTATTCCAATACATTTATTATATATCTCCCCCAATGTTAGATATAGGGGAGATAGTTCATCTCTATGTGCATGGCATTTAGCTGTGAGCTGTCAGACGTTGCATGAGCATGTGGTTACCCAGGGAGGCAGAATTCGGATTTCCTACCTCCCTGGGAAATGGACTTTAAAATGATGTTAAAGTGTATGTATACTGAAAAAATGACTTTGCGTCATCTTAATCAATAAATCAATATGTGTAAGTAGCAGTTACTCTGAGATGTGTGTGTTGCTACATGACTAAAGTACTTTTTTTGCTCAGGCTCTAATCACTGACCTGACTATTTCCCCCCATACCAACTGTCAATACTGCATACAATATACAGCACACCAACTGTCAAACCATTCCAGCTACAGCAAAATTGCTTACAGAAATGCTGAAATGTAAGATTGTTTCAGATTGGATATCTAAAGAAATAGGGGGCAGATCAAAAAAAAGATACAGTGATAGTTGGGATGAATTATATGGGCTAATGGGCAATAACAAAAAATCAAATTTGCCAGTGTACATTCCCTTTAAGGTCTTAATGTCCATTTTTGTGTTATAAATCTAACACACATTGCTAATAACCTCCTTTTTAAAATGGAGAGTTCAGTATTAATTTATTCTTAATATCTGACTTCTTTACAAATATAGATTTAGGACTTCATCTCTGTTAAATAAAACGATTATCTTCCTTTTTTAGGGATTTTTGAATAGATCTCTATTGCATTATATAAATGTAATAAAAAGCAACATTTTGCCAAGAAAAAACAACAGTTTCAAAATAAAATCATCATACACACTTTCTGAACCTGCCTAAGGCAATTTTCTTACTTACAAGATTTACTTACAAGATCCACATATAATTATAAAGATTTGTTTTATTTCATTGTGGTGATTACTTTATGAGCACAGAAATCTCAAAATTCACATTACTATAATAATGTCTAGGATAATCACATCACTGAAATGTGTGATCAAATATTACCATACAGCAAACCCTAAGCTCAATGGTGTATGCCAGATGCGAGAATAAAGATTTATTTATACCAAACAAAAGTTGACATCAAATTTTGTTATTCTGGGGAAGGTAAGAGCTGCTATTTCTAACCTTTCCCTGTTGATGTAATTTACAAATATTGCCCCTGTAAGTATATATAGCAATTGGCCAGTCGTGTCTTTTTCCTCTTACGCACGTGTCTAAAATGCCGAAATTGAAGTTGGCCAGGGGAGGAATAATTAGTAATTATTACTAGAGATGAATGGAACTGGCTAGTTCCATTCCGAGGTCGGATTTTTGAAGAATCTGAGAATTCGCAAACAAACCCATAGAATTCAATGGGAGATAAAAATATCATTAATATAATGATGAAGGTATAAATAGCAATAGTATGTTAGCGTAAATGGTTCAGGGTTCCCATATCCAGGATTGATGGTTCACGTATTCATTATTTCTCATTATTTCTTGAAATCAGCCTTGTATATTCGATATTTCTCAAATCAGTCTCTATTACTATTCCCTCTTCTATCCCACTGCGTAAGGTTAGTATAGTATAGAATAGTATTTGAGGTTGAATAAAGACATATGTCCATCCAGTCCAACCCATCTAGCAATATCCTCATTTCCTGCCTAACTGTTGATCCAGAGGAAGGCAAAAAAAATAAAAATTATGAAGGGGAAAAAATTCCTTCCTGACTCCAAGTGGCAATTGGAAATTTCCCTGGATTAAGTCTACTTTATGTATCAATACCAGTAACTTGCAACATTCCTTGTTTGCAGAAACTCATCCAGCTTTTTTTTGAAACTGTCCAATAAACCTGCCATAACAATGTCCACTGGAAGACAGTTCCATAGCTTTACCGTTCTCACAGTGAAAAACCCTTTCCAAACTTGAAGCCTAAACCTTTTTTCTTCAAGTCTTAAGTGATGATCATGTGTCCTCTGACATGTTCTATTGGTGAACAATGCCCCAGATTGTTCATTGTATGGCCCGTTAATGTATTTATACACAGTAATCATATCCCCATGCAAGCGCCTTTTCTCCACATACATAATTGTAACTTTTCCAGTCTCTTCATATTCAAGCTCCCCCAATCTCCTTATTCATTTAGTTGCCCTTCTCTGAACCCTTTCCATTTCAAAGATGTCCTTTTTGTACACAGGATTCCAAAATTGCACTGCATATTCCAAATGAGGCCTTACCAATGCTTTGTAAAGAGGGAGAAAAACATTTTCCTCCCTTGAATCCATACCTCTCTTTATACAAGACAATACCATGCTGGCTCTGGCTGTTGCCGCCTGGCACTGCTTGCTACCTTTAAGTTTGTTATCCACCAAAACTCCAAGATCCCTTTCCAACAGGGATTCACTTAACACAGAGCCATTTATAGTATAACTGAACTTAGCTCCCTAAGTACCAGAGGATGTATTTTATCCGTTCCAGGAGATTTATTTATATTAACCTTATTTAGTTCTTTCTGTACCATATCCTCGGTTAACCAAAGTGCACTTGAATCTTTTATATCATTTTTGCTACTATACTCTGATATTTGTACTTGGATCTTCTATAGTGTATACAGAAGAAAACAAATATTCAAGACATTTGCTTTATCACCATTCTCCGTAACTAACTTATCCCCATTAATTAATGGCGCCACATTCTCAGTCCTCATCTTCTTACTATTGATATACTTTAAAAATTGTTTAGGCTTAGTGATGCTTTGTTCAGCTATCCTAAGTTCATTATTAATTTTAGCTAGTTTGCTTCCTTTATTAGACACCTTGTTACAGTTTTTATAATCCCTAAAGGCCCTTTCCGTTCCCTCTGCCTTAAAGTTTTTAAATGCCTTTTTCTTCCTTTTCATTTGCCTCTTTACATCAGAATTCAGCCACATGGGCACGGATTTATTTTTTTTACATTTATTTCCCAAGGGTATAAATATAGATGTGAACTGGCTTAAAATCCCCTTAAACACAGTCCATTGCTGTTCAGTATCTTTACCTGATAATACATTATCCCAGTTGACATTCTGAAGAGCTTCTTTTAACCTGGGAAAATTTGCCTTCCCGAAATTAAAAGTCTTTGGTAGCCCAGCACACTTTTCCTTTCGATAACATAGTCCAGACCTTTATATCTATAATGCACTCCACGATGTTAGATGTTACCAGATCCATCAGAGCTCCTTTTCTAGTAGGAACTTCAACCACCCGTGAGAGAAAATTATCCTGCAGCAAATTCAGGAACTCCTAACCTTTTTCTGTGATGGCAGTTCCACTACACCAATCAATGTCAGGGTAATTAAAGTCCCCCATGATGAGCACACTCCCCAAACTTGCAGCCCTTGCCAACAGCATATGAAGCTGACTCACTTCCTCTCTGCTAGCATTTGGCGGCTTATAGCAGACACCAACAATGACATTACCTCCTTTCCTGTTGCCTAATTCCACCCATATTGCCTCCACTTTAACATCCATATCGCCAGTTATCTCTTCTTTTAAATTTGGCTTCAATTCTTTTTTAACATAAACACATACTCCTCCCCCTTTCCTTTTTTCTCTGTCTTGCCTAAACAAGGCATATCCTTCTAAATTTACAGCCCAGTCGTGAGAACTGTTCAACCACGTTGCTGCTATACTTATTACATCATACTTTTCATTCAATGCCATAATTTCCAATTCACCCATTTTGTCAGCCAGACTTCTCACATTTGCAAACATACATTATAGATTATGATCTTGTAATTTATTCATACACTTTAATACACATGCCTCCCTATCCCCTATTCTAGCTCCTTTCCACCCACCACTGGCCTATCTACACCCAGCTTTCCTCCTGGGCTATCTATCCCAGTGAGACTGCTAATACCCTCCCCCCCAAACCTAGTTTAAAATCTCCTCCAACCCTCTAGCCATCCTCTCCCCTAAAACAGCTGCACCGCCATTAGTGAGGTGCAACCCATCCCTACTAAAGAGCCTGTAGCCGACAGCAAAGACTGCCCAGTACTCTATAAACCCAAACCCTTCTTACTTACACCACCCTCTTAGCCAGGCATTAACGCTGTTTCCCTGGAGCCTCAAATAGACATTTTCATCATTATACAAAATGCCAAGCATGGATTGGCAGCATTTCTTGGTGACATACTTTTATAAAAGAGGGGTATGACACCATTCAAACGCGCATTATGAAGCTGAAGCTGCGGGGCCAGTTGCAGATACAGCAGGCCACTTTCTTAACTGCAAAAAAAGGTGGTCTGTTTTTTAAAGACAGTGGCTCAATTATGTTTTGTACACAGTTTTAGACATTTAGACATTTTTGCACTTTTTGCACATTGTATACCCCATGATTGTCATAGAAGCTTTTGTTTTTTACAAGTTTATATTTGTGTAAAGAACTTCTGATTGCAAACATTTTCTGGCCATTTTACGCTAGGCATTACCTGTAAATGTTTTTTTTAATTGAACTGTTAGTTAATATTAGTTAATGATGGATTAATGTAAATGTTGGCTAACTGTTTTTATTTTTAATATATAAACTGTTTTGTGTATACACAGGATTACCTGTCAACATCCTTTACATATTGTACTTTAAACAGCCCACATCACTTCAGCACTTCAAAGGTTAACAGCAACCACAAAGAATAATTCTGTTCCATATTCTTTCTCCTTTGATTTTGGTTGTAGGCGTAGAACATGATATTTAATAGTGCAATCAAGGGAACGCTGGTTCCTAGTGCTGCAAAGTACCTGCACACTTCACCCCATGTTTCCCCAACGATAATGAATGCAGAAATGTTAGTAGCAATAGACAGATTGAAATGGAAAGCCTCCTTCATCTTGGCATGTGAGAGATTTGCAATCACATTTTGATTTTCCGAGTGCCGCTTGATTGGAGATTAATGCGTGGGTAGAATGACCTTTCTCGCTAGAGCTGTTGTTTTTGCACTAAAAGTGTGAAAAACAAATTTCATGTTGCTGGCCTATTGCACCTTTCTTGTGATTCATATTATCACCCCAGCTAGGTGTCTCTGTATTAATGTCAGTTTCCTTATTAAAGCCACCAGGGGCTCTTTTTTTCCCCTGCTCTTATTCTTTCGTTATTTTTCCTTTTTCTTTTACGAGGGGGTGGATTGTTTTACCAGTGACAAGGTCACTTGCAATTCTTCCTTTGTGCTGTCAGTGGACATGAAGTTTCCTTGGCTGAACTTGTTTTGTTTCAGGGCTGAGCTGCAGAGATCACTGACGAACATTATTATTGTGAAGTAATTCAAGCCTTTTTTGTATAAGAATTGGGAAAGAGGTAGTGTGTTTAATACGACAAAAGAAAGGAAATGCATGGTACTGGCCTCCTGTATTTAGAATATGTTGTAATTATTCAGACTATTTGACATGTTATTTGAATTAAATGTTAAATTAAGCTCAGTTGGACTTATTGTAAAGGCAGTTTATTGAGGAGGAACGTGGGAGGGAATAAGGGGGCTGATAAAGTGCAAATATTTTGTACAAATGTACCAATAATTTGCAGCAACAAATAGGATGATAGCTTTCTACTGGGTTAGATAACCGCCGTTAGATAACATCTAATTGGTTGCTGCAGATTTATAGCACGGACAAACTTTTGTTAATTTTTGCCATTAGCCCAAAGGTGTCCTTACCCACCAAACATTTTCTGGCGGTGACCATTTCAGTGTAGTTTTGATCTGTCCATTTACTCCCCCAAAAATGTAATTGAATGGGTTATTCAGACACAATGGTTAGGACCGCTCCATTCATTAAATGCTACTTGTATTTGTTCTATAATAATTGAGTATGAATTGAGTTACAATTGTAACTTCAAGGGTTAAACTTAAAGAGAAGGTTCCTGTTGTGTATAACAAGAGAACATGTAGTATTGGAGTGTTTTCTTCTATCCCAGAATAGAATATTATGTCTGTTTTCATTTTGCCTTATATTACTAATGAGTTTTCTTCCCAAGGGCCCAGGTAATCCAAACATAGAAAGAAGCGGAGGAGCAAACTACTGGTGTGAATGAAATCATTGAATTCACACCAGTAGTGTGCTCCTTCGTTTCTTTCTATGTTTGGTATTGCAAAATACGCTGCTGTGTTTTCCGTAATGCGGCTTTAAAAATATGCCCCTCGATGTTGATAAGGGTGATGCACTCAGTATTCGCATGTCTTCATCGGGTCAGTTATCTGCGTCGTTATCGGGTTTCTGATACATGTGGGAGTTCTCCTGCTATGCTGGTTTTGCAAATACACACAGGGCTGACTACTCAGCTAGTGTAGTTTACAGCAGCATGGCTGAGAGGTGCATCGGAATCGGCTGATCACTTTCTTTATTCCTGCCATTTCATTGGTTTCTTCTGGTTTAAATCTCCTCCTGTTCCTCATGCTTGTTGTCTGATTTAGCTTTTGGCTTACGTCTCTGCTAAGTGGTGTTATGCTGTCTGATCTTCCATTGCTGATTTAGCTTGTTTCTGACTAAGATTCTTGCGATCTCTGTCTGTTTACTGACTCAATTCTGTCTAATCCTTGTTTGCTATTCCATGAAAACACCTTGTCTGATCCTTTTACACTTGTTCCTGGCTGCTTTTCTCAGCCAGATTCTGCTAGTGAGCTCCATCTAACTTTTGGGTCTCTCAGACCACAGCCTCAATACCTTGCACTTAAATTCCTGGGGCAAGTGTGTCTGGCAAGGCATCTTCAGTGTTTCAGCAAATGGGGCCTTGACTATAGGAGAAAACAATAGTGAAGGTTTGGGTATTGGGACTGAAGGAGGCTCAGGATTAGATAAAGCATTTTGGGTTAAAAATCATTGTGCTGTTTACACTCTGTGTTAAGTAAATCACTGTTGAAAAATGAGAAAAAGAGGATTAAAAAAAACATTATTCTACTCTTTTACTAAGCTCTGGTGAGGCCTTATTTAGAGTATAGAGTGAAGTTAGGCACTTTATTAAACTGAGGAAAGTTCTGAATTGTCGGAACGTTGCAAAACCAAAACTTTTCAGAATTTTAGGTTAAATTTTCCATTGTTCAAGGTTCTGATTCTGAATGTCAATATCTTAAAAAATTCAATATTCCGAATGACTGAGACCTCAAATAACCGATTACAAACTTCAAACATTCGATAATGAACGCACTGAACAAACGTATAATAGCCGCTTGTGAGAAAGTTTATTTTTTGTGTATTTAAGTATTTTATTTAAAACTTCTCTCAATTTCCCAGGTCCCTATGTTATTAGAACACAGTTAATATTGATATTAGACAAGAAATTAAACAATGTTTATTTTCAAACTTGCAGAACTTCAGATTCCATTGACTTTTATTGGGTTCGTTTTTGGATATTTGAACCTTCTGGACTTTCCAAAAATCAGAACGAAACTCATCAGTTTTGAACATCTCTAAAACTGAAATAATAACAACGCTAAAAAATGATGATAAGATGTTGTCAAAAAGGAAACTTCTTATTTTTGTGAATCTAGCCTTAAAAGATATGTACAATGGGAAATTAGCTTTTTTAAATTGCCCTTTACTGGAAATGAGTATTCTTCCCAACTATAACTGTATAATTTTTTTGTTGATCTGTCCCCTATATCTTTAGATATCCAATCGGAAACATCTTACATTTCATCTGTCAATTAAGAGATAAACTCTTCTGTTATGTTATGATGTGTTTGATGTGGCTGCAATGGTAACAGTTCATACGTGAACTGCATGGTGGGAAATTCCCTCACCCAATGCTGCCTCATAGATATTACCGAGCACAGATGAACTTGAACTCGTACTCGAATCCGAGTTTGACCCAAACTTGTTCGAACTTTGTTCGAAATAACCCAAACTATTCGAACTATTCTGGATTTTGAACTCTCTAAATTGTTTGCTAATTATTGAATTTCCAATAATCATTAAACTTGCAATAGAATCAACAACCCTCGACTTAATCACTATATCGTCGAATATGGGGTTCGGTAACCCTCAAAGTTGGTGATAATACTCAAATGTTGCGGTTGATTTTGGCAACCCTCGAATTTGTGCATAACCCTCGAATGTGGCGTTTGGTAACCATCAAATGTAGAGATTGTTATCGGTAACAATTCAATTCGGAAGCCCAACAATTGCCTGATCGTGATGAAGTTAGTATTTAAATAAGTTTTGCTGATACATTATGTATCCTCCGACTATTTCCCAGGTCCCAGAGGGACTGAGCCAAGCAAAACATCAGAGTAAGGGATCTAGTGATGTTACATGTTATCATTATAAAATGTTATCATTATAAAAAAAATATAAGGCAAAGTCATTTTTTCAGTGTACAATTTCTTTAAAGACAGAAGATCATTTTCTCCCCTTCTAAAGCAAATTGAATTGTATATTGTTTACCTTGCTATAGATCATCTGGTAGGCACTCTATGTAGGGTAAAACATTAGAACTAGAATTATTTAAGTTTGCCTTTTTTTTCACCTATTTTGCTATTATGTTTTAAATTGACTTTGCAATTAGAGACAGCTCTGGTGTATTTGTGCTCATTGATGTAAGTTCTTGTTTAAAGGGAAATCTAAAACCATATGGCAGTTTCCGTTATTTGTTTATACAGTGTATCTCACAGTGTGCCCTTTATTTTACTGCTGTGCTATACATATTTGTGTTTACATATTAGATGTTTCTCAGGTGGAGAATTTAATTAAGCTTATTTCACTGATGACTGGAGTTGGCCATGTGGTAGCTATTTCCATTGTTTGTATGAGTCTATTATAGTAACAATCATCCAGACAATAGTGAAACCTATGTTTCAAAGCTCTAAATTAGAGGGCAACCATTTGATTTCAAACTGCGCCGACAGGATGGATACCTTCCCCATTGCACCCTGCAGAGGACATTTTCTGGTGCTCTCCATGTGTTATCTTTCTTTTTCTAGTCTGCTCACATGGCATCTTTTTCCCCCCCTCCTCTTACAGAATGGAAAAGCAAGCGCAATCTGTTAGCAGGTAAATAGGACGAAGCACTTCACAGCAAAGCAGGTCTTAGAAAAGCATTCCATATGTTAGGAGTTCAGAGAGACAGTTTTTTGTTGTGTTGAAGAGGTGTGTTTTTTTTCCATTTCAATTAAAGACTTAGACACAATGAAGCATTAATAAGCTCCATTGATTTAAAACTAATTTGCACTTGGCTTGGAGACCAAGGTCTGTGGAACAAGCTGAGGGCTTTTAAATGAAGACACAGAGTGAAAAGCTCTAGGTATATTGTTTGTTTGCTGTCTATAGGAATGACTGCTTTCCCAATCACCAAGTTAATTAACAGCTAAAAATAAATTAGAAATACAAATAATCTTATTTAGTGTTTAAATAACATCTGCATGTTCTAGGATTCACTTTCAGTGTATAATGTTTTTTTGGTTAATCGGGTAGAATGGCTAAGGGTTTTTTTTTTTGTTTGTAGTGACAAATTAAAATCTTAAGAACTCCACTAGGATTAACATAATTGCCAATCTGATTAAAATGTCCTTATATGCATTTTGTAAAAATACTTTTTATATATTGAATTAAATATGCAATGCTGGTTTATTCTTATAGAAAAAGAGAACAAAGAACAAAATGTTAATACACCAGACTTAACACAGCACAAACCCTGCAAATGGGATTTAAAGGGCGTGTCCACTCTCACCACTAACCCCACCCACCACAAATTTTGCTATACTTACCCTTACCAAACTGCTGCAATCATTACTTGCACAGCCCGAACCCTTGCCATGGCTCTGCTTTCTCCTCTGCAGCTTCCAGGTCTGGCAGTCAATCGTCCTGACTTCCATTCCCAAAGCTTTCAAAAGTTAGTGGTGAGTGGGGACATACAATTTAATAATGTTAGCACCCATTGGACATTTTCAGATGAAGACTTCTGGGGAAAATGGAGAGCAACTTACAGGCTGGTATGCATGGGTTGATATTTTGTGTCAGTTGACTGCCAGGCCTGATGCTTTGGTTGATTGTGCTGAAATACCAGCTAAAACCTACTGTACCACTGATGTTTTTGATTGATTTCCACAATAGTTGGTTGAAAAACAAGATTGGACATGTCAGTAAATTTTAGCCAATGGTGTGGTCTTCAATATGGAGCATTCATGGCAAAATATTGACAGTGTCTCTTTCATTCCAACAGGGATATTGAGTTGTAGTTGCCCTGTGTGTACGAGCCTTAAGGGACCTACTTAAAAATGGATTATGTTTGTTTTTGCACTACCCCGCGATATAACATTATAGAATAAAGAATTAATAAACAATAAATATCTTACTAATTGATCCATTAATGCATAAATAACATGCTACTTTCACATTTTATCAGGTGATGAAAGGGGAGGAGCCCCCCAAAACGTTGTGAGCTTGATGTCATAATGGTTCAATGAAAAATTCCATGTTGAACTTTTGGTGTGCGCACTTCTGATTTTTTCTGATTACATCGGATGTATTGGCCCTGGTTGGCGTAGGGGCTGTATCTGCACCCTTACTTTTGAATGTGCATAGGATATCTAAACTATAGATTGAGCTTAGCTGTGGGACTGGTCAGTGTGGCTGGATATCTTTTAGCAGCCACTGACGCCCAGCATTTTTCCATTTCAAAATTAACCAAGGAATGCTGGGTTTGTTTGTTTTCAAACATCTGGAGTGCCACAGGTTGGACATCCCTGCTATACAAAGTGACATATGGAATGTGCATTTGCTGATTTGTAGTAGATACAGACACTCTCCAATAGAATCTGTTCTGTATCTGCTAAAAATTGTGCTCCTCCTTGTTTCCTTTTCAAAGAATTTTTTTCTTTTTAAGAAATGTAAGGTATAGTATAGTATAATATAATAAAATAGTATAGTAGAGTAAATTAGGCTGAGTAAAGAAATACCCATATTTTCTGCCTGATTCAGGGTTGATGACGGCCGCCATTGGGCCGAAACGCGTGGGAACATGGACCTACTGTAAAGCTTAATAAAGCATTTGTTGTAAAGTCCATAGGAGTGCTCCGATTTTAATATACGTATATAGATTAGAGATAAGATATATATAGAAGAGATAGATATATATATAATATATATATATATATATATAGTATATATTAAAATCGGAAATAAATATAGTATGAAATAAAAGAGTTCCAGGCACTCAGGTCTTGTGCAAAGAAAAAAACTAAATTTTATTCAATGTGCAAAGCACATAAGTAGCAATGTTTTGGTCCCCCTTCTTGGACCTTTATCAAGCCATAATATTAGAATGATGTACATCGCCCTTTTACCTGAATATGATGATTTACAAGAAATAAATATTCAACGAGTGCTGCACAAATTTGTTTCTTTTCTATGCTTACTGGAGGAGTACAGGTTATCCTCACCAGTGCGTGCACCAACCTTATATATATATATATATATATATATATATATATATATACCGTTGGTGCACAATGGAAATTATGTGTGTGTATGTTTTGCTATGTGTGGATATAATGGATATAGAATCTTTACACAGGTATATTTTAAACTGTCACTCAGACACTCACCAGCTTCCAGAAGAACCAAATAGGATAATCCTGCAGGTCTGAGAGTAGACCCAGGCAATCCTGCCACACTGTGTGGTTAAAACTAAACATGCTATGTATTAGTATTCACCACAGCAAGTGGTGATGTTACCTCATATATTATAACAGACGGTACCTCACAGCATCATGTTATTATAATAGCATTGCCCTAATAATCTAACGTATAAACAAACATTTCTCATTCCCAGTTTACCTAAAGAAATGGATTTATCCTTTATATACTCTTTTATATAGATCTAATTGAAAAAAAATTGCTTCAGAGCAATTTTTAATAACAGATTACTGCTGAAAACAGGGAGAATAAATTGTATTACAAGCACCACTGCCACCAAATTGTACCAGATCACTGCTTTATGGGATGATTATGGGTAGCATGGCACACAGCAGGTTACTCTGGTGGTCTGGCACACAGTGGGTTACACTGGTGCTCTGGCACAAAGCAGACAATGCACATAAACAGGTTCCCCACATAACGTGCAGTAATCAGGTGTGTCCCTGTCTATGGTGCACCACTTTGAATATTGACCAGGCCTGTATATTGTGTGTCCTTGTAAGTTGGTGTACCCTTATCTTTTGTCTCAGAGTTTGTATCCAATAAGGTAAATTGTCTGTCCAATAATCTGTCCTCCTAACAGGTGGTAACAGGATCTTATACACAGGATCTTACACACCGGTTCTTACACACAGTGTCTTACACACAGGATCTTACACACAGGATCTTACACACATGATCTTACACACAGGGTCTTAAACACAGAATCTTAGACACAGGGTCTTATACACAGGGTCTTGTACACAGGATCTTACACACAGGATCTTACACACAGGATCTTACACACAGAGTCTTACACACAGGGTCTTACACAGAGGATCTTATACACAGGGTCGATCTTATACACAGCAGGATCTTACACACAGGATCTTAAACACAGGATCTTAAACACAGGATCTTATACACAGGATCTTACACACAGGATGTTATACAAAGGATCTTACACACAGGATCTTATACACATGATCTTATACACAGGGTCTTATACACAGGATCTTACACACAGGATGTTATACAAAGGATCTTACACACAGGATCTTATACACATGATCTTATACACAGGGTCTTATACACAGGATCTTGTGTTGCAGTCAATATCTCTCCAAAGCACCCATCACAATCTACTTTCACTTTCTCTCCTCCTAGCCATATAGAGCAGGGATGTCTTGTCTTTTATTACTCCCTGTATATAAGGAGCCTTGGTGTATATGTCCATTACAATACACATCACATCCTGTGTAGCAGACAGAAACTTTTTTTGGATTACACTTCCTTTCACATGGAGCAATTTTAAAATTTAACCCCCCATTTTGACCATCCCATGTTGAAATAGGGATCTCAGCTCTGTAAGTAAGTTTATGTATTTTGTATATTTTGTGTTGTACCTAACATAAGTCAGTGCTATACTTTATATTTTTATTTTTATTATTTATTTATTTTTACACATTTTACATATACAGGGTCTTATACACAGGATCTTATACACAGGGTCTTATACACAGGATCTTACACACAGGATCTTACACACAGTGTCTTCCACACAGGATCTTACACACAGGGTCTTACACACAGGGTCTTACACACAGGATCTTACACACAGGGTCTTATACACAGGGACTTATACACAGGATCTTACACACAGGATCTTACACACAGGATGTTATACAAAGGATCTTACACACAGGATCTTATACACAGGGTCTTATACACAGGATCTTGTGTTACAGTCAATATCTCTCCAAAGCACCCATCACAATCTACTTTCACTTTCTCTCCTCCTAGCCATAGAGAGCAGGATGTCTTGGAATGTTTGGTAGGGTTGCCAGATCAGTGAAACAAGTAGGGACACCCAATAAAAACACATGAAGCATGTCTGAGTTGGAATTACTATTATTTAATTGCAATCAGTGCAACCCTTCTAAATACATGTATTAAGTGTGTCCCTACAAAACCAAATGATCTAGCAACTCAGGGAAGTAGTGTAAAGACAAAGGCCACCTTTGCTTTAAAGACCAAAACAGGTATGAAAGACACTTCTGCAATTTGAATTGATGATTTAATATATTCCTACATCATAGGGGTGAAGAAGTGGGAGTGGAAAGGCAAGGGAAAAGGCCAGCTTCAACTCTGGGGAACAAACAGAACTGAAAATGAAAAGGAAAGGCTCCTGAGTGGGATCTTCATTGCCGAAAAGGATGTTCTTTCAAATTCTAACTCAAGGTTTGATTTTGCACCAGTATGTAAATTTAAATATATCGGTATTTACATTATTTATGTAAAATTACTCATTAATAGAGATGGTCGACTTCATAAAGTTTGGTCCGTTTTGGAACTTTCAAACTTCAGTAAAAGTTCGAAAATTCAAAGTTGGACACATTAAAGTCAATGGGAGAGTGATATTACGAAAAGTCCGAGTGATTTACAGCTAAACTAACAATGGTAACTTACTGTAAATGGCTGTGGCACCTGGGAAATGGTCTGGGGAACATGTCACTATTACCAAAACTTTTTAAAACACTTCTTAAACACGAGCGGGCAATTGTCAGGTTTTGCGCAAGCTACATTCGAGGGTTACGGCCAATTCAAGGGTTACCGAACTATACTTTTGAGGGTTAGCAGAGAAAGAACCATAAATTCGAGGGTTACTGAAATCGAACGATACTTTTGCGTATTATCAAAAACGAACAATACTTACGAGGGTTACCTAAAAGGATCCATATATTTGAGGATTACCGAAAACGAACAATACTTTCGAGGGTTACCAAAAATCGAAGACTACATTCGAGGGTTAGCGAACGATACATTCATGGGTTAGCGAAAACGATCCGTACATTCGAGGATTAACAAAAACGAACAATACTTTCGAGGGTTACCGAACAATACATTCCAGGGTTAGCGAACGGTCCGTAAATTCGATAATTATCGAATTTACGATAATTATTAAAAATACAGCCGCATTAATAGAGATGAATATATATTCCCTTACCTCTATATGCACCTTGAGAAATACCCATTGGTTTTGCAGCAAATGGATTAATATGGTTATTGGGTACTATTGAACTCTACCTATTGTGATAGAGGGACATTTTGTTTGCTGCACTAAATAGCCGCTATATAACTACGGATACAAAGAAACGTGTATACGAGATAAGTGACCCGGAAGAAGAGGCAGTTATAAACTCGAAACGTACGTTGGTCGGTAAGTTATGTGCATGGCTCCGTTTGAATAAAGCATCTTATTCTACTATGATTGCGGATGATGTATGCCGGCATGGATTTAGGAAATCATCTGGACTTGCACCGGCTGCTTACATTCCTCTGTTGATTTTGCACCTGTTTTCAACTCTTTTACTAGTACTATTGCTGGCTTACTATATCCTCCACTGCAGCCGCACTGCCCAACTTTTTGTATTTTATTGAACTATACAAATTATATTCCATCTATATATGAACAAGTAGGGGACTATACATTATCCCTTGGTTCCCACCACATCTATTGGGGGTCAAAGTTGCTTCATCATATGTATGCCTTCTTTATAGCGGCAGAAATTGCAATGTTAGGGTGTTTTTAACTTTTTCATTTGTATATATTCAGGGAGATTCAATAAAAGTTATTATCGTTTAAAATGGTGCTAATTTTGCCCCAACCAATCAGATGTTATTTAACATTTGAAAGCCAACATCTGATTGGTTGGGGCAAAATTAGCACCATTTTTAACGATAATAACATTTATTGAATAACCCTGATTGTGTTTTCTGTCTTATTATAGATATTTAATAAAAGGTATATTTTATCGATACAGCTTTTACTAATTAGGCAGCTTTTGCCTGCTGTTTGTTTATTTTTTGTCATGGTATACGCAGTGCGAGTGGGAGGGTGCTGGAGGGTGCTGTATCGCTTCCTTTCCTTTCCCTCTTTCCTTTTCTTCTTTTCTTTGTTGTTTATCATTTTAAAGGACTAATTACTGGCAAAATGACACCTGAATTTCTATATTTATTTTATATCTGTTTCAACTCTATTGCGTTTTTTGTCTTTTAATGGATATTTAATAAAAGGTATATTTTATCGATACTTACAGGGAGATTCAATAAAAAAATTTTTAGTTAAAAATAGTGCTAATTTTGCCCCAACCAATCAGATATTATTTAACATTTTAAAGCAAACATCTGATTGATTAGGGGAAAATTAGCACTATTTTTAACAAGAACTTTTTTTGAATAAGAACTTTTATTGAATAACCCTGTATGTCTTTCGGTGTCCACCATTTGGCCAATACAGCTTTATAGCTTTTACTAATAAGGCTGCTTTTGCCTACTATTTGTTAATTTTTTGATATTTTCATATCTGTTTCAACTCTATCAGACAATTTTGCCTATTATTATACTGATTTTTAAGAGCCAGGTTATATAATATATTCCAGATATATTCTAAAGTGCACCACCTAGAAGGAAATCACTAGTGGCAGCACAGCACCTGATTGATACCTACTATTGCTTGTTAGTTTATTTTTTTTGTTGTTAGTAATTTATTGTTGCACACTAGAAAAGAATGTGTTCCAATCAATAATAAATGTAAAAGGTTTATGAGATTGCTTTTGATTTATGGTCACGAAAATGTTATATTCCTCTGTGGATTACTTCACTCTGTATATCTTTGTAGTGGCATAACATTGAGAATGCTCGCAAGGGAACATTCTACATTTCTGTTGGCTGCCGCATTGGATCTAGCTCTAAATTAAACAAGGTAAGCTTAAGAATTAACAGTGTATGAAAACACTGTTTGTTTGTTTTTAAAGGGCAACTCCACCCTCATAAGAACATCTTTTAGAAAGAATGGCCCCTATAAAATATGTTGATATATCATACTTTGTCCTATGAATTCATTACTGTATGTCTGCTGTGCTTCTGGATGCCTCCTGGAAACTGAACAATTTAGAAACCTGTACTGAGCCTGTACTGAGCCTGGGCATGCTCAGACGAGTCAGACAGGGGATTAACATTCATTCATTGGCTGTGATGTCAACTGTCAAATCCATAACTGACAGTTACTAACTGGAAGAACCAGGGAGCAGAAACAGGAGAAACAGGACATTGTGCAGGATTTCAGGCTAGACTTATATATTTCTGATTTTTAACTATTGCCATTTTGGTTTTGAGTTATGGTTTTGAGGGGTGTTTACCGGTATGTAAGTTTTCATTTTAGGACTGGACTTGCCCTTTAAATCTACTACATCAAAATACATGGTGGGTTGCTTGGGGGCAAACAGGACCATTGTCCAAGGCTCCCCAACCTTAGATTTGGTTGCCCAAAAGACCCTACTGACCTTAATACTACCTTGGCTAGAAAGAAACTTTTAAAGACTCTAGTTTTTATTTTATATATATATTTCCCGAGAAGATTATTATTTGCGATGGACATTAAGAGCATAATGGAAATTGCAACATGATTGGCTAGGGTGTCAGCAAATTGGGAACTAAGTTGACTGCTGTAGTGTTAGGCCAAAATATCCGGGACCTGTACTAGACCCTTGCTTAATATAATTGCTCTGAGAGCCATTACCCCTTGTATGTTTCCCAACAACCATTGAGGTTTGACCTTTGCTTACTATGTTACAAGAAAGACACATAACATGATCCCACTTTGTCTAATGAAGTGCTAGGAAATCTCAGCTTGCCAGCATATTCACTAGTCTCAGAATGTCATTTAAATCAGGTTTGAATGCCAGCCTATTCATCTGTTTCAGTTTCCCGACATATTCACTGGTCTCAGAATACCAGCCTAGTCACCAGTTTCAGAATGACAGTTTATTCACTAATCTCAGTTTTCGTTTCTCAGCCTATATACCCCAGACCCAAACTTTGAGCCTACACACAAGTCTCAGAATACCAGTCTATTTACCAGTCTCAGAATGCCAGCCTATTTGCCAGTCTCAAAATAGCAGCTGATTCACTGGTCTCAAAATGCCAGCCTATTCACTAGGCTTAAAATGCCAGCCTATTTGCCTGCCTCACAATGCCAGCAAATTCACCAGTCTTAGAATACCAGCCAATTCACTAGCCACAGAATGCCTGCCTATTTACCAGTATAAGAATGACTGCCTATTCATAAGTCACAAAACCCCAGCCTATTCCCAAGTCTGTTTTCCAGCCATTTCACAGACTGCTATAAATAAATATGATAAATAATAGTCATTAAAAGAAAAAGAACTATGTAGATAGGGGAAGTATAGGGGATCAAGAAGCTCTTAGAACACTTCTAGAATTGATGGAAGAAAGTCCTCAGGAACAGGATGTATATGTAGATCCAGAATCTATTGGTCATGATAATACATGCAAGAATTTGGAACTCACAACCCTCAAAAGTAAATCAGCCTTGTTCCCATCTATAAGTTACTGTCCAAATGAATCCTCCTTTGTAAAATTTGTATCTGAAGAAATAAGGGATTTAGACATGGAAATTAATTTTTCCTCTAATTTGAGTAAGGAGGAACAGGTGGAATTATAGAGACTTAAAAATTATTGGTAAAAATAATAATTGTTTTGCCGTATTAGTCGAATATATTTAGTAAAAATTTTTATTATAAGGTTCGAATAATTTTTAAGTAAAAATTAGAGTACTGTGATACTTTTAATGGACTAACAGTTAATTATAGTAGATGGACAATCGGATATAAACCAACATGAAAGACTAGAAACGAATGTCATGAAGCAAATTCAGGAAGAAATTAAAAATATGGTTAACAAGGGCTACGAATGCGGTATAATAAGTAAAAAAGAGAGATATTACTTATATATTAAATATCCAAAATGCCCCACATTCTATGTAAACCCCAAGATTGATAAGAATCGGCAAAACCCTCCATGGAGAGCTACAGAACACATATGCCATTATGTGGATCAAATACTAAGACCTTTTTGTATAATTTAGACTCCTTTATTTTAGATACTCGTGATATTTTGAGAAAACTGGATGGGATCATTATAGAGCCCCAGGAAATCTTAAACAAAGTGTCTGTCCATACCCCCAGATGACAGCAAAAACGGGAAACAATCTAAAGCATCTGGTATTTCCAAGTCACTTTTAATCAGAACAGGTGACTATTCAACAATGGGTGGGCATCCCCCTAATTAAAGGAAAGAGGTGTTGTGGTAAATGTAATATTTGTAAATATATGAAACAAGACGATACCTTTGAGGAAAAATACAAAGTTACATCTCTAAGAACTTGTCAAATTAATCAAGTAATTTATTTGCTACAGTGCAGGTGTGGGATGAAATATGTGGGGCAGACCAAGAGGAAACTATCAGTAAGGATAGCTGAACATGTAAGAGCTACCAAAAACATATCTATAGAAGTGCTATGGCTAAACAGCTAAAACAAGCAACCCATGTAGGTAAAAAACAGTGAAAAACCAACTATAAATATATCTAAAACATTTAATATAATAATATAACAGTATGCTGGACAGCTAAAAATCTAAACACATATATAAATAACTGTATGAAAAGATTATTATATATTATAACTCTATAGGCCTTAAAATATATAATAAATGATCCAGGAAGAAACAATATATATATACTGTAGTAACTTGACCAATATGATATAGCAAAAGTAAGCAACAACCTTCCTAATAAGGAATTACTATATGTAATGATTTCATTTTAGGCTATAACTGCTTAATGTTTGAGGGGAATTATTATTTTCAATATTTGGGCACCGCGATGGGGACAGTTTTTGCCCCTAGTTACGTGGGCCTCTTAGTAGGATACTGGGAGGAGGAGTGCATCTGGGGTGCCAAAACTATCTGCGAAGAGTGTATCTATTGGAAAAGATACTATATATTGATGGTATACTGTTAATATGGGGAGGCACCCCAGATGCACTGAAGGAGTTTTTAAATTATATTAATAATTCCCATAAACAACTACACTTTCAAAGTGTAGTTAGTAAAGTAAAGGTTGAATTTCTTGACCTAAATATTGAAATGATAGAAGGTAAGCTGATTACTAATACTTTCTTCAAAGAGGTAGATACCAATACATTTATAGATTCTACAAGTGCCCATAAGAAGACATGGTTAGAATGTATTCCCAAAGGACAAATGTTATGGTTGAGTAGAAATTGTACAGACAAACAGGAATTCTTGCATCAAGCAGAATTCCAAAGTAGAAGGTTCCAAGAGAAAGGATATAAGAAAGATAACATTAAAAAAGCTATTAAAGGGGCAGAAAAAAATAAATCGAAAGAAACGATTAGTCCCCAATAAAAAGAATAAAGAGAAAAAAGCACAGGAACATAAACCAGCTATAGTATGTGATTTTATAAGGATAGCTTTAAGATTAGAAACATTTTTAGTAAGCATTGGTCGATATTGCAAGGGGATAAAGATCTAACAGAGATAGTAGTGAAAACCCCAAATATAATCTTTAAAAAGCCCTGTACATTACACATTATCACCCAGTCTCCTACCTATTTGTAAATCTCAGGAAATTAGGGACTTATCTTTAAATGTATTAAAGGGGATGTTCAAATGTGAAGGATGTATAAAATGCAAATTTGGACAAAAAAACAGGACAAAATGAAATCAAGGTGGGGAAATATACACATAAATGGAAGGGATTTTTTAATTTTAAGTCGAGTCACGTTATTTATGGTATTAATTGCACATGTAATATGTGGTATATAGGTAAAACTTGTAGAAAATTGCACATTAGGATTGGGGAATACAGACAGGCTGTAAATAAATTTAAAAAGGGGGGGGGATTTGGGGGATAATTGTCCATATTTTTATAAGCACTTTATAGAGGTACATTACTCCTCTTTCTATGATAGCACTTTTGTTGCACTAGGAGGCTTGGATTTTAAATGCACTATTAGGGGAGGGGACCTTGATAAAGAACTGCTGAAACTTGAACAGAGATATATTTTTCAATATAATACCATGAGACCAGCAGGTCTCAATGACCAAATGGAACTGGTCATGATTTGTTCTGTTTTATCTTTATATTGCTTCCCCACTGATGATTCAAAGATCAGATCATCTTGGTGGTTAAGTCAGACCATACTAATTCAATGGAGAATGATGGTTTCCAACATGTAACAACTGAGATCTGGGGGATCGGTGCCTGCCAGAGGGAAATGCATGAACTATACTCCGAGAGGCGGTGAAGTTTACTTACTTTACGAGTCCCACCCTTGTATTTGTGTGCACAAAATATCTTACCTGCTCGATTCTGTTCCGGAATTTGGGCCTACAGCCAATGGATCAGGGACCAAGACTTTGTATCTATCCTTCCTTATTAGGAAGGTTGTTGCTCATTGTTGCTACACCATATTGGTTTAGTTACTGCAGTTATATACATTCAGGGTTATTCAATAAAAGTTCTTATAGTTAAAAATGGTGCTAATTTTGCCCTAACCAATCAGATGTTTGCTTTCAAATGTTAAATAGGATCTGATTGGTTGGGGCAAAAATAGCACCATTTTAAACGATAAGAACTTTTATTGAATCTCCCTGATTGTTTCTTTCAATAACTCACTTGTTCTATATTGTTCCAGAACCCTGGTCGACAGCCAACGGATCAGACACTGAGACTTTGTATCTACCCTTCCTTATTAGGAAGGTTGTTGCTCACTTTTGCTATATCATATTGCTCAACTTACTACATATATATAGGGATGGCCGGTTCGCGGATCCGAACCAGGATCCGCCGTGGATTTATCCCGTTCGCGAACGGCGGATTTTTCCGGATTTTCCGCCTTCCGAACTTCCGATTCGCGGATTTTAAGTATTTTTGAAAATTTTCGAAATTACAAGTTTTCACGTAATTTCGAAAATTTTCGAAAATACGAGAAAACACGTAATTTCGTAAATTTACGAAAATACACGGAATTTCTCTTATTTCCATAAATACGCATTTTCGAAAATTTTCGAAATTACGAGGATTACTTGTATTTTCGAAAATACATATTTTCAAAAATACTAGCTTTCTCGTATTTTCGAAAATCCACGAAAACCCGTAATTTCTAAAATTTTCGAAAATACGAAAAATCTCGTAATTTCGAGGGTATTTTTCATTTTAATGGGTCCACTGGCGGATTTTCGAATTTTCGAATTTTTCCGAAAAAAAAAGCGGACCGGATTTTGCGAAGTTCGGACATCTCTACATATATATTGTTTCTCCCTGGATCATTTATTATATATTTTATGGGCAATAGAGTTACAAGATATAATAATCTTTTTATACAGTTATTTATATATGTATATAGATTTTTAGCTGGCCAGCATACTAATATATTAAATGTTTTAGATATATTTATAGTTGGTTTTTTACTGTTTTTTACCTATATGGGTTGCTTGTTTTAGCTATTTGGTATTATAGTTCAGGAACTCTTAATTGAGAAACCTGGGCATTCTATACTTATTTTCCTAGGTGGGGATATCTAGGAGCACCTGTGAGTGTACCTGAGGTAAGCTGCTTTTATTTATCATTGCTTCATTGCTATGGCTAAACACCTAGTAGAACAACATAAAGACAATTATATCATATTCAACTTTATGGGAATCCAACAAAGAGGGGGTAATGTTGAAGTAAGATTATTACAGGCTCAAAAGTAGGTGGATTTATGACCTACAGACAGAAATCCCTAAAGACCAAAATGATAAGATTCATGTATGGCTGTGATTCCCAGGATTTATTATTTTAACAATGCATGGTAGCCATCATATGTGGCCCAGTATAACTGCTAGAAGGGGGTTTGGTGTATAGTGCATGAACAGTGTAGCATTACTTGCTTTGAATATTGGATACAGAGTCTAGCTTCAAAATGGATCCCATTGCACTATAGACACTTTATTCATCTCTAATAGTCCCATGGCTTTTTATCGAGACCTTTTCATTTTTACAGCTGTGTTCAAAATTATTCAACCCCCAATGCTATAAAGGGTTTTAGGGAATTCAGTGTACATTTGTAATTGTGTTCAGAATGAAATCTTACAAGGACTTTTTAAAGAACCAAATACAACTAAAATGACATTAATTGTTTTTGTAATACAGTATTAAATGTTTTTTTTTGTGATTTCTTTATTGACACAATTATTCAACCCCTTAAAGACTACCACTCTTAAGAACAGAGGTTCATTCAAGTGTTTTCAATCAGATATTGAAAACAATTGTGGATGTCATCGAGCAGCAATCAAGCATAATAAGCACCAATTAGGCAGATTTAAAATGACTGTGATACTTAGCTCCTTCTAGACATTTACTGGTGTGTTTTAAACATGGTGAAGTCAAGAGAATGGTCCAGGAAGACAAGAGAAGTGGTGATTTCTCTTCATAGGAAGGGCAATGGCTATAAGAAGATTGCAAAGATGTTAAACATACCAAGAGACACCATAGGAAGCATCATTCGCAAATTCAAGGAAAAGGGCACTGTTGAAACGCTACCTGGTCGTGGCAGAAAGAAGATGCTGACTTCGACTGCTGTGCGCTACCTGAAGCGCAAAGTGGAGAAAAGTCCCTGTGTGACTGCTGAGGAACTGAAAAAAGATTTGTCAGATGCGGGTACTTAAGTTTCAGCTGAGACAATAAGGCGCACACTGCGTAATGAAGGCCTCCATTCCAGAACTCCCAGGCACACCCCCTTGCTGTCTCCAAAGAATAAGAAGAGTCGCCAGTATGCCAGTATGCCAGTATGGACAAACCACAAAAGTGTTCTGTGGACTGATGAAACAAATTTAGAACTGTTTGGGCCCATGGATCAACGCTTTGTTTGGAGGAGGAAGAACAAGGCCTATGAAGAAAAGAACACCTTGCCTACTGTGAAGCATGGCGGGGGGTCAATCATGCTTTGGGGCTGTTTTGCTTTTGCAGGTACAGGGAAGCTTCAGCGTGTGCAAGGTTCCATGAATTCTCCTCAGTACCAGGAGATAATGGAAAAAAATGTGATGCAGTCCGTCACAAACCTGAGGCTTGGGAGACGTTGGACCTTTCAACAGGACAATGATCCCAAGCATATCTCCAAGTCCACTAGAGCATGGTTGCAGATTAAAGGCTGTAACATTTTGGAGTGGCCATCGCAGACACCAGACTTAAATCCGATTGAGAACCTCTGGTGGGACATAAAGAAAGCAGTTGCAGCAAACAAGCCTAAGAATGTGACTGAACTGGAGGCTTTTACCCATGAAGAATGGGCTAAGATACCCGTAGATCGCTGCAAGACACTTGTGTCAAGCTATGCTTCACATTTAAAAGCTGTTATAACTGGAAAAGGATGTTGTACTAAGTACTAAGAATGAATGCCACTTGGGGGTTGAATAAAACTGATAATGATGTGAGCACAGAAAAGACATTTGTGGTTATTTCATTATAAATGTTATGTTATATTTGTCTGACTTACAAGTGTCTCTTTGATTTAATTGTAAACAAGATGACTGAAATGATCAAAATCAATGTCAAACTGGACAAAACATTCAATTTCAGTGGGGGTTGAATAATAAAACTGTAGATATATTTATATGGGAACTGGGGACAGCTCTTCTATGTGTATTATTGTGTTGTGTAATATGGGTGAGGGTAGGGTATATTGGGTGTCTAGGTAATAGGCATTATTTCTGTGCCAATAAATCATTTTTTTGTAATAGTGGATGTCAAGTGTGTGAGTGCTTGAAAGAAAACTGGAAAGGGCTATCCCTCCTAACTTTTTCTTTATAGTTATTTCACTGACCTCCAGCCTATTTACTAGTCTCAGAATGCCAACCAAATCGCCAGTTTTAGAATGCCAGCCTGATAACCATTCTTAGAATGCCAGCAAAATCCCCATTTTCAGGATGCCAGTCAGTCTATTCACCAATCTCAGTTTCCCACCATAATCATATGGTAGAGATGAACATGAAAACTTTTGAGTTTCATTCTGACAGTTATTTCACGGAACCTATTCAAAAATCGTATTCAAACCCAATTGAATCATTATTTTTAGAATTCTCAACCACATTTTTCAAAGCAGACTTTTAGATTTTCAACACAATTTATTTCAATCTAATTTCCGAATTGTTGGTATTCTAATATTCTATTTTCGACCAAGATTTTCAATAATTGCCAAGTTTTGAAAATTTCTGAAATTCAGTCATATCTGCGTATTTTCAATCCAGCAGTTTCTAATCTAAACATTTCCAAACTTTGACTTATCATTGTTCACATGTTTGAAAATTCAAGCCTATTCACTAGTCTCAGAATGCCAGCTAATTCACCATCCTCAGAATGTCAGCCATTTCACCAGTCTTGCCAGTTACTGCACCTGTCCAGTTTCAATTTGCCAGTTCTAATCCTATCTATCTATCTATCTATCTATCTATCTATCTATCTATCTATCTATCTATCTATCTATCTCTCTCTCTCTCTCTCTCTCTCTCTCTCTCTCTCTCTCTATGTATCTATGTATCTATCTATCTCTCTATGTATCTATCTATCTATCTCTCTATCTACTGATTAAAATAGATTAAAAATAGATTTTTCACGTCTCTGCATTTCTGACAAGAAGGCTATACATTCCTCACTATGGCTGGACATTCATTTCAAACTATTGAGAAATGTTCTTCCTGTAATGCAGGATGCATTGGCACATCATTACACATAGATATGTTCTTAAATGGCTCCAAGGATAAATGACTGTTGAATAACAAATATATTTTTATTAGATGTTATTGTATTCGCTGATAAATCTGTTGAGCATTCTGAAATTTAGTAGTAAATGGTATATGAATACAAGGTGAAAAAATAATCATAGAAATATTAAGAGAATTGCATCACATTTGTTTTTAGGAAAAAAAGATTATTCTCATAATTTACAAATTTAATATATATCCCTTTCTTTCTGGAAAATAACGGACAGGTCAAAGAGGCTGCAAGGACCTAAAAAAATAATATAATAGCGTTAGGGACAACGGAACAAATGAAAAGTGAGACGTATTAAGAATTCTTTTTTTTTTTTTTGGCTGGATCTTTCTACTCTGTTTATTCTGTAAAGAAAAAACAAATAGTTCAAAATATCTAACCTGTAAATAAATTCTGTATTTAAATAGGAGGTAGGATCTTCTATTTCTACCTCCTGCTTTGCAGTATTTCGGAACACATTCTTAACGGCCAATATGTTTCTGTAACCGAACAAAAGAAATATGGATTATTTGAGAAACAAGGAATCATTGGCTACTTGTGCTATGGCCTAAATCAAGATTAAGAAGAGGTGGATGAAACTGCTCAAACTGCAACAGGTATTAATATCAATAGTAATATCAAATAAGTAGAAACAGCACAGGAATCTGGGAATTGAGGGGAAACCTGTAACAAAAGGCAAAATATAATGGGATTCTATGGGAGAAAGACAATTTAGCAGATTAACTTTCAAATACTGAAGTTTCACCACAACACCATCTTGGTCCATGTTTAAAAGCCCCTTTCATGGACAGTATACATAAAGGAACTCTTCCCTGCAACACAAAGATTACAAATATTGTGATAAAAATGTCAGGTTTAATACAGTCTGCAATGTCTTCTGCTTGGTGCATTATCACTGCAAAACACTTACAATATCCACAACAAAACCAATTTAGAACTGACAATAGATGCAAAGGATAAGTTGACATGTACATGCAATAAAATGTTATTAAATTACCTCGCACAATATAATAAGTTCAAACCATGATTTTATCTGGTGTAAGAGAAGAAACATTCTATATAACATTAATTTGTGACCCTCTTAAACTGAAGCTTTTTGGGAATTAACATTTGGTTGATAATACCGTATAATTTATCAAATGATGCCGATATGACAAACTGCCAATAAGATCCATTGATATAGAATCTAAAAGCCGCCCACAGAGAGACTTAATAACAAACCTGATCTCTGAGGTTTCTTGCAATAGATTCATTGTGCACTCCAGGTGGTACTTGCAAAAATGATAATGAAAAATATAACACATCCATTTGTACTGTATATAGAATGTTTAATAGCAATTAAGAGAATGGCTTACAAGCAATCATTTTAACTGATTAAGCCATTTTATAGAAACATGTTTTAATTACATCCTGGACAGAATTTAACATGAGCTACAGATATAAATAGTTGTTAAAATGATCGCAAGGCATGAAACACAGGAAAACAAGCTGTTTTTTCCCCTCATTAATAGAGATGCTGTCTCCAGCTTATAAAATATCTGACATAGTAAGGATAACAATAAAAATGTAATCCTTTAGTAAAATTATATAGTCAGAAAGTTGGATTTGGTCAGGTCAAATATTGGTGCAAATCAGACTGCGCATAGTACATCATATTGCTTGTATTCATTTTCTATATCCTGAATGAAACGTCCCACAGGTTTTATTTCTTTGATCAGTTGGGTGCATTTTTATTTTTTCATACATAACTCCCTACTGTATCCTGTGTTGGGATAATGAAGACATCAATGTCCTAGATTTCTTAGGGACTCAAGTGCAAATTTACAGTCTCACTTTTATTTTCTTTGTCTAAGATTAAAATCTTACAATAAAATCCTGAGCAATATTCTTTCTATTCAATGTGAGATGTACTGTATGGTGAAAAACTTCAGATATTTAACTTAATTTATGAATCATATAAAGGAAACTTAGGGACCTATTTATAAAAGATCGGTATCGTTATCGTAAAATACTGATCGTTATCGTAAAATAACGACCGTGTTTTTACCGATATCGGTTAATAACGACCGTTATTTACCGATAACGACCGGTATCTAACGATATCTGTAAATAACGGTCGTTATCGGTAAATAACGGTCGTTATCGGTAAAAACCCAGTCGTTATTTTATGATAACGATCGGTATTTTACGATACCGATACCGATCTTTTATAAATAGGGCCCCTAGATCCAATTTAAAGTAGAAAGGGATCTTTTGTGCCATCCAAGGCATAAATATACAGTATACTTAATCAGGTGGCAATTAGAATTTTAAACTAAAAGTAAAAATTAAGAAATCCATTGAACCTAATATTTAAAGGAGAACAAAAGCCCCCAAGTGATTTTTAAAAATAAAAAAATGATGCTACTGTAGTTATTATATATACCTTGGCCTTCTTATAGCTCCTATTATTGCTTTATTAGTTGCTTCAGAAAGCTGGTTGCAAGCGCAGATAACACCAGAGCTGCTTTTAATCCTATACTAGTAGGCATACATAACTCAACAGGAGCAACAGAAGAATCTGACTATGGGTAAAGGATTGGAAAAGGAGGATCTGCAAAAGCGATAGCAGCAAATTCAAAGCAAGTACAATTTTCCCACCTAAACCTGGTCTTATCCCACCTTTTCTATTTCTGTTGACAACACCCCCATTTACCCAATTTAGTCGGCATGTTGCTTAGGGATAATAATTGATTCCTTTCTCTCCTTTTCTAATCACATGTTGCTAAAACCTGTAGCTTTTTTCTCCGTAATATTCTGAAAATCCATAGATTCCTTTCTCATCCGACTACTGCTATGCTTTTCCATGCTCTCATCCTCTCATGCCTGGACTATTGTAACCTTTCGCTTTCTGGTATTCCTGCTTCCCATCTTTCTCCCCTTCAGTCAATACTTAACTCTGCTGCATGCATTATCTTGCTCTCTTACAGTAAGGAAATTACATCACCTCTGTGCTGCACATCTTCCTAGCTCCCCATTAAACAACACATTATCTACAAAATCCTTTTCCTTCTTTTATTTCTTCTCTTGTATCCCCATATGCCCCCTGACTAAACCCTCTTCTCATCCCAGAACCATCTCTTATACAGATCCTCCCATTCACACTGCCTCCTCTCACCTTAAACCTTTTTCTCTTGTGGCTCCCGTCCTCTGGAATTCTATTCTCTTCTTCAAGAAAACCTCAATAAACAAGTTTAAATCTAACCTCTCTAACCTCCTATCTCTCTGAGCACTGCACAGTATAGGACTGTTGACACTGCACCAGTTCTTATTATGGCACTCCTACCCTTTTCTATGTATCTCTATGTTATCCACCTAATTAGATTGTAAGCTCTATGGGACAGGAACCTCTTTCCATATGTTACATTTTTCAAGCATATTTCATGATGAACATACTTATTTATATATTTATGTATTTATTTATTGTCCCACTTGTACAGCTTTTTGTATTCTAATATTGTATGGCTCTGCATCCCCAAGTGGCACTATATAAATAAACATACACGTACAAATAGAGCAGATCATGTCCCCCTTAAATATCGCTTTTGACTTTTTAGTTGTCATTTACTACCATTCTGGGACAGAGCACACGCATATCATATAAATATATGTCAGTAAAACAATACAATGTATTTAATCTGGGGCCTTCCTGTCTGTATTTCTTTATGTACTTCTCATAGTACTCATTTAGGGCCTGCAGTCTGGCTATGTAGCAGTTGGTCTTGATTTTTCTTATGCTTTTTCATTGGACTCATGAGCCAACTACAGTGGGACTATTTAAATGAATCCTAGCCATTGCTTTACAATGTGTACCCAGAGTTTATGATATCCATGAAAAAAAACAACAAATGCAGTATAGTGTTAGAATTCAACTTTTGGTGTCAACCTTTGACACCAATCTCTCTCTGCTATTCCCTTTCCTCTTCCTTTGGTTTTTATAAGGTTCTATTCAGACATGGTGAATGTAGTTTCCATTTCTATTTTATTGTATTTAGTGTTCTGTGTGAATACATCTGAGATACCAACCCAGTAAACGATATCACTGTCCTTATTTGCCTATTAGTCTACACACATTTCAGCATTTTCCTGTATGGGCAGGTTTCTACTTGGGCCATCCAGGATGTACACATAAAATAAAATAATGCAACTTAAGGAAAGAAAGAACAGAATTGTGAACCTTTATAGGATAATATACAGTGTTCTACAAATCGAATTTAGATACTGTTTAGTGTTTTTCAGTTAAATATCAGAAAATGATTTATTTGCATGTAGTTTTTTCAGTGAAGATTTCACATGTTGTTCTGATATAGTTGAAAGCTCAATAAATATTTCATGGCAAACTAATAATGTGCAGTATACTGGATATAGTTAGGAACCTGTTATAACACTAATGGTTTTCAAGAGGATGCTAATGTAGCGTAGGAGTGAGGAAATTGTACTCTTTTCATGTGAAAACAGAATGGAGAAAAACATCCCACTGCTACAGCAATAACAGGCTAGAGAGAAGATATATATATATATATATATATATATATTTTTTTTTTTTTGCAATTGAGTGTTTTCTAAAAGACTGGCTTTGAGGGAAGGTCAAAATATGTAATACACAGTTAGTAAATTATATATACTGAAACACCTCAATGAATGAAACATTTTATGAATTACACAACAAGTAAACTGATTGAAGTATTGTATATAAAAAAAGAACTTCAACATAAATATTAACCTGGAGTAAATAATAAATATAATTATTTTAGTTCAATTCTACTTTATAAATAGTTTAAAAAAACCTTTTATTTAAATTTCACTTGTGGTGCAAATGTTACATCTGGCACACCTAGAAAAGTCACAACAAAGTGACACGTGTGATACGGCCCTATAATATTCTCAGTAATAGAAAAACTTTTCTATGGTTTGCAAGAGAATATTAAATCAATACCTAGAAAACAAGATACTGTTTCACCTGTCAGAAACCAATCCTTATTTAATTGTCTAGTGCCCCTATTAATTCCATGAAAACACATTTTTTGCAGACCTACACTACCCGACCGGTAGAATACCAGCACAATGCGGGAACATGGAAATATAGCAGAAAACTGGACAATCCCTGGAAACCAGGATGGTTGGGAGCTATGAAAAAATCATACTTGATTCAAGCAGTTATTGCTTATTGCTTGAATCAATACTGCTTACTTTCCCATTACCTTCCTATTGCAAAGCAGTTTTACTATAACACAAAATCACAGTGTGAATGCTGTTGGCTATAGTGGGTATAGTGGGGCACAGATCATCTCCACTGCACATGCTCCACACTCTCTCTGTGCCTCAGTTTTGGGAGGAGATCTTATGACAGGGAATACTGAGAGAAAAAAGGGGTCATGTTCCTGACAGCATAAAAAATATAGAAAAGGATAAAGGCAAGTCATTTTTTTCAGTTTAGTGTCCCTTTAAAATAGGGCCAACTTCTTCTATGGTGCTTTACAATTACATTGATAAGCATGTTATGTTTATGTTACATACAAGGGTAGTGAAAATAATACAATGTCATATATGTAACATGCAAGTATAGTGCATATAACACCATATGTTAATTTAAAGCAACACTGCGGCCTGCTTGTGGGTGGTTGGCTCACTGGCTGAGTAATGCTGGTGCCTTCTGGACAAGCCACACCCACTTCTGGACAAAGCACCACTCTCTTTCAATTATAAAACCACACCCCTTCTGGCAGCAAGGGGGGCAGCATTTGGAATTTTGTGTCAGGTGCCAAAAACTCTAGAGCCTGACTGTATGGGATCAAAGACAGAGCTAGCAGAAAGATGATGAACCAGGGCATCATAGATAAGTATTTCCAGCAGTGTAGATGAAAAAGGGAGAAGGAAAGTCTGGAAGCTGGACAAAGTGGGTGAGTCCAGCTATTTGGAGAATAGGAGATACAAAAGCATTTTTGAAGTTGGATGGGACAGAATAATTAGAGGTGGTAGACTATTAAGAGAGGCTAGGCAGTACAGTGCTTTGGGTTGTAGTGATAAGCTAGAATGTGCAGTAAAACCATTGACAATATTTACAATTTTATTAGTGAAATAATTGTTTTTTCATCAGGTGATTGTAGGACGAGGTGACAGACAGAGCAGGGCATTGTAAGCTTTAAAAAGCTGATTGGGATTGTGTAGATATAAGGGAGGAGAAGTAACTGCATGGCTAAAGACAAATCACTCTATCTATTGAAAGGTATTTTTAAAGTAAAACTAAACTAACATTTTTTAATCCTTATGTGAAAGTTTTTCTCCCCATAACACCTATACGTTGTAAGATTCTTCTCTAGTAAATTGCATTTACTACATGTAATAGATTCTGTTACTAAGAAGCTTCCATGTTGTTGCCAATACAACTCATAGCCCATGTTGGCTTCAAAGATCCACGCCCCCTGACCCCAGGATTCACTGTCTCTATGCACAGAGTTTCTAGCTTCTGTTTCTAGAAAATGACAATGTTTCTAAATGTACCTGCTCTCATTGTTGAGTTGCTTGTGGTGCACCATGTAAATGCCATGTTTTAGGAACATATAGCCCACAAAGTCATAAGTTTATTTATAAAACAATACAACATTGTCTACTGCCTGAGGTTATTGCTTTTTTTGTTTGTTTGTTTCCATCATTTTTCTAGATATATATTAAGTTTCTACATATGTGCAAACTTTAAATGTAGCAGCAGGTTTTTTTTTTACCAATGCGCACAAATTGCTGTCAGCTTCCAGGAAGCAAACTAAAACTTCCTTTTTCCTTTGAAGTGTACTGCATACACTTGCTGGTTGTTCCCAGATAAGGTGAATTATGGGAGCTGACCCCCTAGTTCCCACAGGTTATTTTCCTAAATCCCCAAGCATCCACAGCAAAGGAAGAGGTGAGACACAGTATTTTTTGTATCTTTGTGAATGTGCTCTTTTTATTGGGAGACTTTAGTTCCCCTTTAAATAAAAAAAATATTTGTTGCTCTTACGCCAGTGTCATTCAGTTACACAAGGGTGCATTTTCATCTTTTAAATCTGAATCGTAAGCCATTGTTCTGGGTTCTTACAACTTAGGAGATAGGTGGGTAAGTGAGCAACAGAGTTACAGAGCTTTAGAAACAGTGATTTTGTTCAAAAAAGTTTGCAATCACAATACACTGTTACTTCCTAGTTCTGTGTCTGAAAGTGGCAGGATCCCTGTGCTCAATGTCAGCATCTGCAGCTTCCTTGTTTTGGTTTGCTATAGAGATCATATTCAGAAGTGTACAGTGAGAGCTGACCTCTAGTACCCAATCATCAGGGATGAGAGGGAGAGGTGATACACAGCTTTTTGTGTCAATGCAAATGTGTTTTGTCTATTGGGACAATGTTGTCTGGGGACATTTGAACTAATTTTAAATGTATTACTGTACAATACACACAGTAAAGTGTAATTTATTGGTGTTCATAGGAAATCACGAGAGTGCATTAAGAACATCAATGTGTCCCAAAAGAAATTTGCAAGTTTGAGAACCCCCGTTCTAGAATGCTACATTCTAAAACACCAAGTTGAGCATTTTGGGACATACTGTGGTAGCAGGGTTCCAAATGTTAAAAAGTAGGCAAATTAAACTCTTGCATAGACTTCTTTTCCTTATACAATAAATAGTTCACTGAACTTTTTTTTCTTCAGATTTTGCCTATTACTACAGGTTTCCTTTACTATAATAATAAGTTGCAATGCATAGATGTCTGTATAAAAAATCAAGCTGGTAGTGGCTCTCTGTGCTTCGCCCTGTTAGTATTCAGAAAAGATTAATACTACTGCTATTTATTGTTAGATATTACCATGTGTGAAATTTAATTTGAGTTCTCCAGAAATATGAGAACGTGTCACGTATAAAGAATAAGAATAAAAAAAATGTAAAGAATAGAAAATCCATTAATAGATTTTGAACAATAGGAGTTTTCATACATACTGTATCCAAGGGGATATTAATGGAGATACTAGAATCCATATTTCATGATATTATTCCATACTTTTCTATAAGAATCGACTGGAGGGACAAGACACCAGGCCTCTATAAGAAATCCTATTAATTTATGCTTTATATTTATGGTAATCCTAAAATTTTAGTTCTGAAAAGCTGAGACTGATAAGCATATAAATTTAATTAAATGAGCTGTTAAAGGGGGCTTTTTTTCTTGTTGGCTTTTGAAACTTTTTATAATAATTGTTGTAAGGGTAATTTTGGCTATACTAATTCTGTTTCTACAAAATATGTGGATTCTGATCAGAAAGTGGAGTCTTTTCTTTACAGTAAAATAATTTGTTTTGTAATTTATTTGTTTGTAATAAATATTGCTGCACTGAGAAAAACTTAATAGCACACATTCTCTTTTTAACACCTTTACCAAGATTCTTAATACCAATATTTCTTCTTACCAACCATGTCAAGGTAGCGAAAGGGTTCAGTTAAAATCCTTACAACATCAAGAATGTTTTTATTGGTGACACAGTTCCCTTAAGACTGAAACTTGTTTTAGAAGAAGGGTAAAATCTGAATTTTTTTCCCCCAGGAAACAAGATAGTTTGCGTGAGATTTAGTTGAAGATTATCGGGGAAAATCCATAATCGCGTTACTTTCCTACCTAAATGAGATTAAGTCAGGTATTGCATCGCGGGATTGGGCTAAGTTAAGGAGCTTGATTTTAATGCTCCACAACCCGTACTATTAAGTTTCGCTCTATGAATTAGCGCAAAACTTAAAGGATAAGTGTACTGTGAAATCAAGTTATGTTCATTTGGAAGATGCAGCTTTAAAAATACCATTGCCATATTTTTTTTACCTATGCCCCTCCAGAGCATAGCTTTGTGCCTTGAAAGTTGCTGACATCTTGTTACTGGTTTGCTGAATGTTAAGCTCCGCCCCTCTGAGATTTTCTCTGCTTTCTCCTGCTTGAGCCTCAAACAGTAATGCTTGTGAGTTCCATGCACACGCACGTGCACGGAAATCACAGGCATTACTGTTTGAGGCTCAAGCAGGAGAGTGCACGTAACCCACAGGCATTAATGTTTGACGCTCAAGCAGGAGAAAGCAGAGGAAGTCTCAGAGGGGCGGAGCTTAACATTCAGCAAGCCAGTAACAAGATGTCAGCAACTTCCAAGGCAAAAGCTAGGCTCTGGAGGGACATAGCTAAAAAAAACCCATGGCAATGGTATTTTTAAAGCTGCAGCTTCCAAATGAACGTAACTTGATTTTACAGTTTAACGATAGGGGTTTTGGATCACTAGCACAGTGCTATTTCCAAAAACATTTGGAAATGTCGCTGTGCTCTAAAATCCATCAAAACCCACGTTAACCCAAAATTTCTTCGAGTTAACGTGGGTTTTAGAAGGATTTGGGCCATATTGTTTCGCCCTCTATCATCACTAAATGACCATTCAAAGCATCGGTTGCATGTTGTGTTATGAGCACAAAAAGCTGTAAATGACTGAGATTTGGGCAGAAAGAAAAAGCCACATTCCCTGATTTCTGTCAATGAATTGATGCATTGTCTCAGAACTGCCTGAGAACAACCATTCATGATACATCAGATATTTAATAGAAAGCATAACTGTTACATGTATGGCCAGCTTTACGTTACACTTAATATTGGGATTATTGAGTTTCAAGTTTAATGCAGAAATCTAATCTATTTTGTACCATCTTCTTTTTAGATTTCATAATATTTGCCCTGAGAGCATTAAAGAGTTGTTCTCATTATAGCTATAGCTTAAGGGCCAACAGTGGAACAATTTTACTAGAAATAAAATATAGAAGAGTGTGAAGTTGAAGATCCTTAAGGTGGCATTAAATGTATCCTTTATTGTTTGAGCCTTTATGTATAGTCATTTAACATTAATAATTAATATATGATTAATTATTTACATGAATTGTTATTGCAAATTTAAATCAGCTCTGCAAATATGTACTCAATATAACTGATGATTACAGGAAAAAACTTTACAAAAAAAACCACGATTCAGGTTAAAAAAATAAAATGTGTTGCTTGAAATGACTAGTGTATCAGTGCAGGGGTGATATGTTTCAATAAACATGATAAGCCAAAATGTTAACAAGATTGCAAGTCTAGAGAAAGATTATCCATTAAGGCAGCCTAGGCAGGTGCCAAGGGCCGGCATCAGAGGGGCCTGCTTAAGTAATACAGCCCATAGAACAAGAACAAGGGGGCCCGAAATGTCAATCCTGCCTGGGAGCCCAATTTGATCTTAATCCATCCCTGTTTCAAATAAGTTTTTCACAAGAACCATTGAATACATATCGTTTTAAATGAACCCCAAAAGAGAGCACATTATCACACAAACACCCCCCCCACACACACACACAAAAAGATTAGGCATGCACTGAAATGTACAATTAAACCATAAAGATAACTTACCCCAAATAACAAATTATAAACAAGTTAGGCAGGGAAATGCTTATTCATGCTGAATGTGTTTTAAAGATTTTAGTAGGTGTCCTCTGAATCTGACAATGCTATCATCATCCTATATAGCATGATTGATTGGTCACTATCTACTTCTTAAGTTTATTTATTGGAATTAATGGACAGTTTAGTGCCCAAAATTCCCCCTTCACTTAAAAGTACCCAGGATTGAACAATAGCAGTGTAGGTTCGCACCCAGGGTACTTTTATATTAGGATGAAAGAGTTTAGAAGGATAAATACTTACCTTACAATAAGTAGTTAGTTTAGCTATGCACTCTTCTACTGCATAGAAGGCAGAGTAATGTGCATGTTATATTCATCAACCATGCCTGTAGTTGTTTACTGCAATTTCTTGGCGCTTTATTTATTACATTAAATTTTCTATTCTAGTCCATTCTAAAACACATTTTACCTGACTTAAAAGCCAGAAACTGGCTAATGTGTTACTTAGCAAGCTAGGGGATGGGCCAGTTACTGCAGATATGTCTGTACTGAAAGATTCTACTGTGCATCTTTGATTAGGGATTTCATAGAAAGATGAGATGTGATAGTTTAATCACCAGGCCTGTACTGTAAGTTATGGAAATGTGTTTTATGGCAGGATTTCTCAGATGGTGTGCCTTCAGAAAGTCAGCGGTGTGCCTCAAACTTTTGTTAGCAACTTACATTTTTGTAAAATTGTACTCAAAAAACAAATTCTGATAACATTTCAAATTAGTCAATGTGGTGTGACTTTACATTACATTAATTATAAACAAGTTTAACTATAAAATATACTTTAAAATGCATAAAATATAGGTAATTACAACATTAAGCATAATACACCTGACACAGGTGTGCCGTGAGAAAAGAAATTGCACTGCCAAGTGTGCCATGGTAAACTTCTCCTTTAAACTTGGCATAATCTCCTTAAATATTAGCATACTCTTCTTTAAACTGTATATTATGTAAAATTCTAGATTAAAAAAAATGTAAACAAATGGAGACCCTTTGCAAACAGTAAGTAAACACAAATCTTATCTGTGGGATTTCTAGTATTAGAAAAGTACTAGAGTATTAGAGAGTACTGTGATACTTTTTCTAAGGGCTAACAGTTTATTTTAGTTGCCAAGCTTCTGAGAGTTCTACCCTCTTCATCAGGGCAGACAGTACAATTAAAACATGTTTGATGTATGTAACCTGATGAAGAGGGTAGAACTCTCCAAAGTTTGTCAACTTTTTTCTTAGGCCATTGTTTAGGCCCTTTGTTTGCTTTAATTTACTTTTACTTAGGAATGGTACTGAACGTATTGTATTTAATATCACAACTTAAGGATAAGTGCACTGTAAAATCAAGTTATGTTAATTTGGAAGATGCAGCTTTAAAAATACCATTGCCATATTTTATTTATATCTATGCCCCTCCAGAGCCTAGCTTTGTGCCTTGGAAGTTGCTGACATCTTGTTACTGGTTTGCTGAATGTTAAGCTCAGCCCCTCTAGAATTTCCTCTGCTTTCTCCTGCTTGAGCCTCAAACAGTAATGCCTGTGAGTTCCGTGCACTTCCTACTGAGCCTCAAACAGTAATGCCTGTGAGTTCCATGCACGTGGTGTGCATGGAACTCACAAGCATTACTGTTTGAGGCTCAAGCAGGAGAAAGCAGAGGAAATCTCAGAGAGGCGGGGCTTAACATTCAGCAAAACAGTAACAAGATGTCAGCAACTTTCAAGGCACAAAGCTAGGCTCTGGAGGGGCATAGGTAAAAAAAAATATGGCAACGGTATTTTTAAAGCTGCAGCTTCCAAATAAACATAATTTGATTTTACAGTGCACTTATCCTTTAAAAAGACCCTCTGAACCATATCTTCTTCATGTATACAGTAATGCATGTAGAAGACTATGGGCAACATTAACCCAGGTAGCCATTCATCCTCTATAGAATTCCCCCAGGTTTTTTTTCTAAAAAAAGAAAGATACAGCATATGAATAATTGTCTTGTTTTCCCTTTGTTTACTAAACCACTTTCAAACTTATTTCTCATGGGCCTTTATATTTTCCACTTTTAGGTTGCTTGATTTCTTCTCACTTTATATTGTAGTTGGCTGACCAGTTTCACCAATTGTATCACTGTTCATCTGGTTGCGCGCACACACGGACCAGATGAACAGTGCTTTTGGAGGCTTAAGAAGAAGGAGATCGAGGAAGTCTCGGAGCAGCGGAGCTAAAGAGTCTATAATGCAGATCCAAGATGTCAGCCACTTTACATCAGGAAAGGTAGGCTCAGAAGGGACCTAGAAAAAAAAAAGTGAAAAGTGAAACAGATTTTTTAAAGCTGCTGCTTCTAATTAAACTAAACTTGTTTTACAGTGTACATATCCTTTAAAATGGTGCTAACATCTGATTAGTTGGGGCAAAAAAATTCACCATTTTTAAAGATAAGAACTTTTATTGAATCTCTCTGAAGAACATTTATTGAATCTCCCTGATAGTATTTAGTGAAATGTTGGTAGGGTTGCACTTAAGCTACCGGTAAGTGCCCTTTGCGTGTGACATTTGGCCTTTATCAAAGAATATTTTCATTATCTCAGGTTAAACAAAATCATTTACTTGGAATCAGACATAAATAATTACCAACATGTTTTTCAGTCCCCATTATGTATTATTAATGGATGTAGTAGCTCTATTTGATTTATGAGATGCTTTCATTAGAATTGTAGATGGAAGGACCTGATTTAGTTTATGATTTCATTTGTATTTATGACAGAAGATGGGTTATTACCAGAATAACAATACTGGTAAATATATGAAGCTTTCGTATCATCTGTGATAACTTTGTCAAAAAATAAACAAATAAATAAATCCTCACAACATAGAAGTGAGAAGCAATGCTGTGCATTTATTTTAAAATGCTAGTTTTTGTTCAAACATCACATTTTGTAATATGTTTCTATGAAGTAAGTAAAATGGGCTAAATACAGGAATACATTCCAATCATATTAGGCTTACCATCACTTTTTTTGAGTTGACCAGCAACATGTGTGTGGGTTAGAGAAAAAAATCTGATGATATGGGTGGAAGACAGATAATTCCTGTGTGGTTGACTTCCCATTGTGTGCGGTTTTCCACTAACTGCACAGGGAGGACTTTGTAGGGCAAACAAGTAAAACTAAGCTGTTTTATGTTACATGTTCTTTATCAACAACTGTATTTTATCAGATAGTATAGGGGAACTAAAGTCACAAGACAACATTGTCCCAAAAGACACATTCATAAAGGTACTAGTTATGTCTCACCTCTCCCTTAGCATTGGCTGTTGGTTTATTTATGAAATTAACCTGTGGGTACTAGGGTTTAAAGGAGAACTAAACCCAATTTTTTATACTCCAGAATCTGAAAAAACACCCCCCCCTAAAAACACCAATAAGCTATAAAATCCCAATTCAGTAAATTGTATTAAAGTAAATGTAAGCCTGTTAAGAACTGGATGAAGTATATGTGTGTATGTGTAGTGTTGAACCACACCTTCTGACCTCAGTCACATGCTACCTTGCTTTATCTGTCCTGTAAAAGGATTGGAAAGGAAAGGATTAAAGGATTATTAATGGGTGTGACCAACTGTGACAAGTTTCTGCCATAGCTAAGGACTGAGCATCTGCAGAACATAATGTCGTTGACCAAACTGTGTGATATTAGAATGTTGAGAAGTAAAGCACAAACCATATGTTATTTAGGTAAATTTCCCAGTGCCTGTATCAAAATGAGGGGTAAGACACAGATTACTGGTTATATATCAAGGTGTTCTGCATTCTGGTTCAGTGTTGTTCTGTGGCTTTAGATGTCTTTCCATGGAAGTCTAAAGCTAGGTACACACAGTACAGATTTCTGAAAGATGACAGACAGGATCTGCAAGATCCTGTCTGCCATCTTTCAAAGATCTGCATACACACAGTCCCGAGCGTTCTCCCTATGAACTTCATAAGGAGAACGCTCGGGACTGTGTTTTTCCATCGGCCGCGCTAGACTCCTCTATAGGGAGTCTAGCACAGCCGATGGAAATTTTCGGCCTTTCCCGAATGAGCGTTTGGCCGACCCAATTGTTCGGTGGGCGCGCGCTCGTTCAGGAGACGAGCGTACACACATAACGATAAAGCCCCGATACCGTCGGATACCCGACGGTATCGGGGCTTTATCGTTACTGTGTGTACCCAGCTTAAGTGTTTGCAGTACACTTCACATGCTCTAGTGGATAGCAGATCAAAACAAGAAAGCTGCAGCCTTCCTCCATAGAAGCTGACAGACAATCATATTACAGGCCTGTATCTGTTAAGCACAAGATCATGTTACAGCAGATGCTGACTCTCAGACACAGAACAGATACGTATTTATCAGAGATTTAACAGTGTCCAATTTTTCTTCACATGCTATGATTTTTATACAAATAACAAAAGTAATTTTTGCAGTTTATTTCCAATCAAGTTTTAAAGAAGGAAGAAAATAAAAATTTGTCCGGGGATTTTAACCTGTAACCTCATGAATAGAGAAGGCCGAACTTCATAAACTTCGGTCCTTTTTCAAACTTTTGAACTTTTAAAAAAGTTAGATCTGTTGTATTCAATTAGATCAACTGGACTTGAAGTTTAGTTCTTAAAGACTGGCTTTCTCAATTCAGAATGACTTGTACAAGAATCTATGGCAATTATGTACCCTGGAAAATTCCAATTAGCATATCACAGCCAAGTGCTAATTGGGATTTTCCAGGGTACAAAATTGCCACAGATTCTTGTACAAGTCATTCTGAATTGAGAAATTCAGTCGGATGACTAGCGAAACGTCTTCAAGAACTAAACTTCAAGTCCAGTTGATCTAATTGAATACAACAGATATACCATGACCTGGATGAATGAGACAATATGAACAATCTATCACAGTTCCAAGAATGCACAATGGCACACCGCTGTTGGCTCCTTGGCCAGACAAATATGGTAGGTGCAATCCTCTCAGCCCCCTACCTCCAGGGCTTCAACATCCAAGCAAGGAAAAAAGTAGAGGAGCACACTACTATGGTGAATGCTTCTTTATTAGTGCAAAAATGACATACGTATGTTTTTGCACCAATAAAGAAGCATTCACCATAGTAGTGTGCTCCTCTACTTTTTTCCTTGCTTGGACAATATGAACAAGCATATTTTAAAAAAGTTAATGAGGGTAAATAGTTCAGAAAGTTCGGTTGAAAATTTAACAATATAAACTTACTGTACAGGCCTCTGGGACTTAAGAGATGGTCTAGGGAACATGTCTGTGCGCGGGTAACAGCCAGGGGTCCCGGTTTGAGCTGCGAGGCCCCTTAAGCCCCAAAGGGCCACAAGGGCACTTGTTAGTGCCGCAAATGCACATATAAGTGCGGGGGGGGTCCCGGTTCGAGCTGCGGGACCCCTTAAGCCGCAAAGGGCCCTTGTCAGGGCCACAAGGGCAATTCTTAGTGCCGTAAAGGCACATATAAGTGCCGGGGAGGGGGTTTCCAGTTCCGACCCCCGAACGTCCAGCTGCGGGATTGTTGGCCGTTTCTGCAATCCTCGAAAAAAAAAGTCCCAAAAATCAAACTAGTTCAAGTACGAACTAGTTTGAATAGTTCAAATTTGTCCAAACTCATAAACTTTAGGTTCGAGTTCAGTTTTGTGTCCATCTCTACTCATGAACTGTACCTTTTGAAAAGTAATGCATTAGTCTACTAAGACACCAAAGCTACCAAAATAAATAAGTTAATTTTAATACTTTATCTTTGTCTAGGAACAGAAAGGAAAATAAAAGTTTTTGTTGTTCCTGGTCTCCAATACAAGTTTGGTGTGGAGACATCTGTATAAAATATATGTGCATGCAGACAGTGAATAATGGGGTCAGGGGGCATGGGCAAAAAAGTGCACATGCTCAGAAGACTTTTTGAAGACATACAGGGTTATTCAATAAATGTTCTTATCGTTAAAAATGGTGCTAATTTTGCCCCAACCAATTAGATGTTAGCTTTCAAATGTTAAATAAGATCTGATTGGTTGGGGCAAAATTAGCACCATTTTTAATGATAAGAACTTTTATTCAACCTCCCTGTAAATGGGCTGTGAGTTGTACTGGCAACAACATGGAAGCCTTCTTAGGGGCAAATGTATAGCTGTGGGTTTATGCTCACTGGTAACGTTGTAGAGTATTGTTATCATAACTTGTAGACCAGTAGTTGTTTATGGACCCAGTGGTTATGTGAAATACTATGTGGTAGTATGTATGTATGTATATGTTTATTTATATAGCGCCACTTGGGGACACAGCGCTGTACAGTATAAAATACAATAAAGTCATACAAGGGGGATAAATACATAGATAGTTCAGTACATTAATATATAACTTATATAAATAGAAGTGCTAGGGCTTTGCCAGAAGAGGTAATGAGGTCCCTGCCCTGTAGAGCTTACAATCTAGTTAGGTGGGTAACACAGACACAATGGAATGGGTATAAGTGCTGGAGTGAGACGTATGCAGTGCAAATAAAACTATCAAATACTGTGCTGGTTACCAAATAGGTAGGATGTAAGGATAGATTTAAACCTGCTAATTGAGGTTTCTTGATGTAGAGAGAGGGGAATAGAATTCCAGAGGATGGGAGCTGCAAGAGAGAAAGGTTTAAGGCGAGAGGAAGCAGTCCGAGTGGGGGGTCTGTACAGGAGACACGTGATTGGATGTCAGGATGTCAGGAGTTAGCGTAGGGGTGGACAAGTAGATTGTGTATCGTCTGCATATAAATGATATTTAAAACCAAAAGAGGTAATAACATCTCCCAAGGAAATAGTGTAGAGGGAGAACAATAAGGGTCCAAGAACAGACCCCTGCGGGAGTATAATACTGTACAGTATCAGTATTTTACATCACAATCATAATTTTACACCAAGGTCATTAAATACTGTACTGTTAATATCTGTGTTACAGGTGCGGTATTGCAAAATAGCAATACCCCCCAATTAATAATACAGCCTTTAGTTAAATAATCTACTTCTTTACTTCTAACATGTACGTAAATGCAATTTACTAATGAAGTATCTTACATGTATGTATAGATATTCTGGGGAGAAAAGCTTTTACATTAGAATAAAAAAAATAATTTAAGTTAAGAAAAATGATGCTCTAAAAGACATTTTCCAAACCTGTAGCCCAGAAACATCTGAGTAAAATGTAATATATGATTTGTCTAGTATGATTTGCCAAGTGTCCTTTACTGTGTGAAACATGTGAAATCCTTCACTGCAATAGCTTAATGGTTGCTTTCTCTTTCACAAATTCTTTACAGAAAAATGCACAGTATTTAATTGGACAGATTCTTACCCCGGTTTCCAAAATCTCTCTAAAAAAGCCTTGTAAATTCGTTAACCCTGGAAAGTACGATCACACACACGAAAATAGCTTGCGTGTTCTGGACGTTCAAGTTTTTTAACATTTGGTTAATTTGTACGTATTCCAGAGACCATTTTCCAGGTGCCTAAACCATTCACTGCAATTTCTCAGATTTTTTTTTTGACTTCTGTTGGGTCTGTTTTCAGACCCCAAATTTCAAAACTCCGAAAACTGACCAAAACTCTATTTAAGACTATATATGAAATATATATATGAAATTTTAAGTGTAAATGTTTAGAAACTTACACTAGTTAGTTCTGAAAAACGATTTCCAAATCCAATGGCTTTCATTTCAAGACAGGTTCATAAAATAATGGAACATTACAAATTGTAATGATTAAATTATGCATGGGTGGGTTTAGGAAGTAAAACTTCAAAGGTTGACAGAGGTTCTTGGGAACAATAGTTCAAGGTAGTATCAAGTTATCAAGTACACTCTCTCAAAACATTTAGTAAATTAGGTGCAAAAGTTAGCCTGTGTTCGTAACTAAACCAGTAAAAAGTTAACATCTGATTATTTTTTTTGTAACCTTCTAAACAGTTCTAAAACAGCCTAGTTTGGTTAAAGGGAATCTTTAAACTAATAGCATTTACCGTATCCCCAAAATGTATTAGATAGAAATTGACTTTAGACTGTTTGGTACACAGAGCATGTACTTCTACATGACCCCCCCTATTAACCTGGCTTGACATCTGCCTGGCCATTCACATTCTACATCCTAAATGTGGGTCTGTGGTGGGTGAGCCACTCCAGATCAATTTATGTGGTGATTGAGGTTCTGAGCTTGCTGCATGGTTGCAGATCCAGTTCTGTTATATAAAAAACTGTTAAAATATAGGTGTGTCAACATTTAGACACATTTCCATATTTGTTGTTTGCGTTGTAATGAAGGCTCTCATTCATAATAATCTCTACATCTCCATCCTTTTCCTCTCTACTTTCCCTTTCCTGTTTTTTGTTTTGTGTTCATTCAGTGCTACATTTATTGTCACGCCTGATGTATAATAAAAACACTTTTTTTTTTGTTTTAAATAAGAAAGGTATTTACTTTAAACTCATAAGCTTTACTAATGGTACCACTTGTGCTTATGGTATTTTTAATTTCATTTAGCTGCTGATTATAACAATATATCTCTTGCCTTTCTATGTAATATAGGCACACTAAAATATTACAGTACAGAAAGCCCTGCAGTTACCTCTCGCTCTCCTAGCTTAAGCTCAAGTACGTTCAGTGCAATTCATCCTGGGAGTTGTAGTTGAGTAAAATTGTGAGAAGGAACAATTTGTACTAAAAGCATAGCATGGTATATATATATATATATATATATATATATATATATATATATATATATCAAATAGTAGAAGATGCCGCATTCCTTCATCTGCTGGTAATTAGGTGCAGGTGTTCAGCGGGACCGTAGCCAAAGGGTCCCTTGTACATATAAATATGAAATACACCGCACTCAAGAAAGTCCATGCAATTATCTTTTATTATGTAGCTTGCTGCATGACAGGGCTATGTTTTGGGAACGGCGTGTCCCCTATTTTAAGCCCACAGCATGACGGCCATACCATAATACAAACAATGTATAACACAAATAACACACACTAGGGGTCACATAAGATCTAGCAATAAAGATGGAGAGCGTATACCGTTTGTCACCCAATATTCGCTATTCAGTTCTTTAATTAATAGGTGTCTATATAAGCATTGGAACTTATTGAAAGAAGGTTTTCCATTAGTACAGGAATTTGCATCCCCCCCGCGGATCTCGTATAAAAAAGGAAAAATGTTGGCTAACCACTTTGTGGGATCTGATTTGTATATGCCCCAGAAAACAAGGGGTGGTTTATCTAATGGCATGTTTCCATGTAGGAGCTGTACGCAATGCAAATATGTCATTAAAACTAAAGAATTTGTACACCCTAATACCAACCAGATTTTCCATCTTCGAGTTCACTTTATGTGTGAAACGAAATTTGTAGAGTACGCTCTTCTCTGCCCATGTAATAAGATCTACATGGGAGAGACCACACAACCTGTAAAAAAATCGTATATCGCAATATAAGTCCAGCATTAAACTCAAAAATACTAAATTACCGGTACCGGTCCACTTTCATGAAGCACATCATGATGGGTCTGATCTAAGATTTCTAGTCCTTGAGTCTGTCCCTAGACCCAAACGTGGGGGTGATAGGGAGTTGTTACTTAAGAAAAGAGAGGTTTGGTGGGTACATAGGTTGGGTACCCTCCATCCTTTAGGGCTGAAAAAATGGCTTTGCCTCATCTTAATCTATAATTGAATACATGTTAGTAGCACTTACTCTGATTTGCGTGTGTAGCTGCAGGCCTTCAATCCAGCACACTTTTTGTTTAGGAGCAGTATCCCCCCTTCCTCTTTTAACCACTCCCACTTCCATCCGACCTGAATTTTTTCCCACAAACCAACTATCAAGCCTGCACACAGCATACAGCATTCCAACTGTCAAAACTCTGTCACCATTCCAGCTACAGTAAAACTACTCACAGAAAAATAGTTTTTGAGAGCAAGGAATTTGATTGACAGCTGAAATATAAGAAGTTTTAGATTGGATATCTAAAGAAATAGGAGGCAGATCAACAAAAAAATAATACAGTGGTGGTTGGGAAGAATTATAATTTCCAGTTATGGTCAATTAAAAATAATCTATTTTTCTTTATAGATGCCCTTTAAGGTAAAGGGCAAGACTTTTTTTACTTCTTAAAGGAGAAGTTAAGTACCTCGTCTAAATAATTCCTAACTAGAGAAATACCCCTGTAAAGTCAAGCCCTTCGGTTATTTCTAACTCTTTATTCCTAGTGAAGCTATTGGCTCAGCCATGCTTAGTGTGCTTCACTCAGAAAATAAGAGGAACTGTCCAATAGGATTATGTTTTACTCTTTGTTCTAAAGGTAAGAGTAAGTGACAATACATTGTTTTGATCAGCAGCTTTTATAAAACATCAAAATGTATTTAAAATCTTACTGATTCAATTACTGTTTATGATGCATGTCAATACTGGGAAAATGTTCTGATACTTTATTATAATTGAATTAGTGCCAGGCCACAAACAATGGAAATATTGGCAGAAATGATTCAGCACTAGAGATGGCCGAACTTTCAAAAGTTTGGTCTGTTTTCGAACTTTCCAACTATATGGAAATTTCGAAAGTTCGTAATTTTAAAAAGGAACCCATTAAAGTCAATGGGAGTCAAATAGTTTGAATGAAATACAATTAAAATATCAATGGTAACTTAATGTAAATGGCTGTGGGACCTGGGAAATGGTGTGGGGAACATGTTCAAATATCCAGGACTTTTGAAAAATTGATTTTACTCTCTTGTCCACTACTTTCGAGCTCTCACGTTCGAACATTTGATAATTATCCCGTAAACGACCCGCAGAATTGATAATTTGATATTTACTCGCGTATTGGTATAATAGACATTTTACTCGCATATTCGCGCGCCTCAAACGTTCGAACATTCGATAATAATCGAAAGTCCGGAAAATATTGAAAGTCCGAGTCCGTTCGAACTCCAGTCCAGGATAGTTCGAGAAGTCCGAGTCCGATCAAACTCAAATAGTTTGGCTCGAACTTGAGTTCGAGTTCGAGTTCTAATCCATTTCTATTCAGCACACAAAATAATAACTGTGTTCAATTCAGTTTATCATTTTCCAGTCTTTAAATATAGAAAGCTTGATGTACAGCTCTGGGTCCAGTCCAGCATCCATTGTGACCAAACCTCACTGCTTGTACTAAAGCCCAATACCTTTTTTTTAAATTAAAATGTGAAACAATAATAACTGAATTGAAGGTTCCATTTTGAATGTAAACATTAATTACGTACACAGCTGATAACAATGTACACTGGAATGGATGCCGCAGTTTCAGACAGTTCAACAGATTATAAAGCTGAGCTTACAGTCTGACCACATTATGAACACACATCTTCCCTCACATTGTCCTTTTTAAAACTAAAACAAAGCAGCATTACATGTTTCCCACTGCATATGGGTTATTAGAACATTTTTGGCTTTCAACCCACAGACCACACACATAACAGACTGTATTTTTGGTTGTGTCTGACCAATCCTGGCAGAACATCTTTCTGTACTTAACACCCAGTACACTGACTGTTCCCATTGTGACCATTGCAGAGAAGAAGAGAAGTCAACCACCAAATCAAGCCAACTACTTAAACTATTTGCCAATTGCACAGATGCCTGTCCTGTGTATTTGCCTCCATATGGACTGTAATAATTTTAGTATTTAATTGGTCGAGCTGGAAAGATTTAACTTTTTGTTTTTTATTTACAACCTTTTAGTCAAAACCAGCAAACCATTTCTAAATAGCAATCCTATTATAAAAATGTAAAAGAAACAGTAAAGCTTATTGATCTTTAACATAAAGTGTCAACTAATAACCCAATCCAACAAAATCAAAGTCATTATGAGGTTAAAAAGGGATTCTAACTTGATTTGAATTCCTTCCAAGGTCTTGGTGTCAGTACTTTTGTGCTGTCCATAGCAATTCAAAGAAGACAAACAGTAGTGAGGCAGGATCCAAAAATGAACCCTCTTGGTAGGTTTATTTATGATAAACTGCAGTGATGTCAGGTGCTCCTTGTATTGGAAGTTTTTTCTGACAGACTGTATCTGGGGAACGTCATGCCATATTGAGATGGCTGAACTTCATAAAGTTCGGTCCGTTTTCGAACTTTGAACTTCAGTAAAAGTTAGAAAGTTCGAATTCGGACCCATTAAAGTCAATGGGAGAGTGATAGTTCGAAAAGTCCGGATGATTTACAGTTAAACTAACAACGGTAACTGTAAATGTCTGTGGCACCTGGAAAATGGTCTGGGGAACATGTCACTATCACCACAACTTTTTAAAACACTTCATAAACACGGGTGTAAAATAACAACGCAGTGTCTCCAACATGGATAGTTTTATCCAAAAATCACAAATTGGGATTTACTCACTGCGGGATTTTAACGCCAGCTGATCCTGCGCTAAATCTAGAGCAAATGCAATATTGACTCTTGAGTATCAGATGCACAGGTGACTTTTGCATAACCCGTGCATCCGACACTAATATGGATTTAAGTCACGCTAAATGGTAGCGAACTATTATTCCAGCGTCTCTGGGTAATTTGGCCCCAATGTATTTACTTTTGCCAGAAATCCAATGTGCTTGAATGTTTCTCTGTTTTCCCCTATGGTTAATATTTTATTATTAGAAATAATAATGATTAAATATAATAATTAAATATAAATATATATATATATATATATATATATATATATATATATATATAATTTAAATAGGAATGATACTACTCAAACTGCCCCCTCCCTTTTAAAATACTAAAGGATGAGATACTTTAATGTTATGTCCTCACCCCTAGGTTTTTTTATAGATTGCTGTTAATATTTTCCATAAGTAGCACTTACCTGTCCGATCCAACTTCTTCCTGCTCTGTCTGGGGCCTGGCCTAAGGAAAGACACGTCCAGCAAGAAATGTCTACCTTCAGTTCTCCTTTACGTTCTTACTTACATTGATATACGTGCCATTCCAATGATGTTATTCTAATGTTAGTGCCTTACACGATTTATGACTGCTTGAATCTTAATCTTTCACTGGGACAGGAAAGACAAGTTCATTTTATGCCAGTTTGTGCTTTTCCATGTTACAATCTACACACAGCAATCCTGAGCATCTGGATGTGTTTGACAAAACCTCAATTTTTAAAAAAAAATTAAAATCTTTCCCAAACCACAAAATGTACTAGGGGAAAAAAAATCACATTCTTAATTCTAAATATTTTTAGGCATAAAATAAAATAAAGCCATATGTTTAACATTTTCCCAATTTTATACACAGAATCATAAAACATCAGACATATTTGCAGCCCAAATGGCAAGGATAACTGGCTAGTTATAGCAGACATATTCTAGGATTTGGGCTGATACGTCGCGCCATATATTTTTGCTGACTGAGCCGTAATTTCAGCTGAAATTAAATGGGCAACTTAACCATTGGTCCTTAATAGGGTGCATGGTCAGTCCCACAAAAATATTGGTGGTACTGCTTTAAAATAAAAATGAAGATATTCACTATATCTGTATTTTACTACCGGAATGTTATTTTATATTCACATTAGATAAAAGTATTGTTGCCAATTGTGGTCACAAAACATTGCACTGCAATAAAGGTGAGGCATTGCAATTTAGTGAAATAGCTTCTTTTTAAATACTGCGCAAAATTTTCAAAACGGATATCACCAGTGTTTCCTACTTAGTCCTGGCCTAGTGTGCTCTAAAAATAGAAATGGGTGTATCAGGAGTGGACTGCAAGGCAGGATAGGAAAGAATTGTCAGCATCAAGCAGCAAATCAATAGGCAGAGGAATGGTTATAATTAACATTGGTTGTAATTAATTTGGCTTTTCTCTTATTCTTCTGCTTACTTGGACTGTATCTCCTCCCACAATTTTTAAGCTAGAGACACAAAATTCAGTCCACACGTGCGGGACACATATGAAAAGTGTGGTGTCTACTAGCTAAGGAATCTGCAGAAGCATTACCATGTTATCATCGAATTTCGACACATTTCTCCCCAATCACTATATTGGGAACAACATGGACATGGACATTTCAAGGTTTCAGGATCATGTGATCAAACTGTTAGTTTTATGGTCATACATGCAAAAACACATACCCTTCCCCCCACCTTAAAGGGGTACACACACCTACTGACCTACCCTTCTATTCACCTGATGAAAGGGACAAAGTGATCCCTGAAACATTGTGTATGTGATTGAAATAAACAACTTTTAATTGGAATTCAAGTGTGCCCCTCACATCATTTTGTGCTTGTGCTATAGCAGTGAGTCCTTGGTAGACGACCTAGTGGGGGAGCACCTTGCTAACTGGCTAATAGCCACAAGGAGTGTGCCTAGGCCCATAACCTATGTGGCTCATCTCTAAGCAAGCTTAAAGGAGGCTTACTGATTGGCAGAGGAGAATGCCGCAAAGATAAATGCTGGAAACAAAAGACATTTTGGTGCCAAGGAACGGATGCTTGGAGACAAAGTACTTCTCTGTAATTTGGGTCCAGCTGCTTAACATAAGTTGGCCAACACATAAGTTGGAGGAAAGAGTGGTTTGAGGTGGTGGGTAAGCTACCTAATATTCTTCTGTACCAAATCCATGATCCAGAGGGAAGGATTAAATTCTGGCACAGAAATTATTTGTTCCCAGTACCCAAAGTTCCCACTGTTGATGAGAACCCTGATATTGCAGCTGATGCAATGTCCCCACAGAATGTACCCACAGACTGTAATGATGGACAAGTTGCTGACCATGACTGGTTTAAATCCCCACTTGTTAGCCCTAGACAATATTTGCAACCTGTGGCAAGTGACTGTCCCCTGTTCCTGTTATGGCTGACAGCCCAAGCTCTCCTGCTGACTCTGGTCATGGACCCTCTATATATATTCCTGGAGATGTGAGAAGAGACCTCCCCCTTTCTTCTCTTATGACACTTTGGGGAGGTCCTGTTATGCAGTGCTTTGCAATTTTGCTCTACCTTATGCTTTGATAATTCTAATTGATGCTCATGCTAGACTTGTTTATATAATGCCTTTGTGTTACTACCATATCTCTAATTTGCAGGATATGTTAATGTATATTTTCCTCTTCAGCCATGTTATTGTTAAAGGGTGTTTTAAGGCAGATAGGGGCCACTGTGGTAAAGTATTGGTACTATGTAGGGATGGCCGGTTCACGGATCCGAACCCGGATCCGCCGCGGATTTATCCCGTTCGCGAACGGCGGATTTTTCCGGATTTTCCGCCTTCCGAACTTCCGAACCGCGTATTTCTCGTATTTTCGAAAATTTTCGAAATAGTGAGATTTCTCGTATTTTCGTCAATACGTATTTTCGAAAATTTTCGAAATTACGAGGATGTCTTGTATTTTCGTTAATACGTATTTTCGAAAATTTCCGAAATTACGAGGATTACTTGTATTTTCGAAAAATCTGGTTTTCGAAAATTTTCGAAAATACGAGATTTCCCGTATTTTCGAAAATTTGCGAAAACGCGTAATTTCGAAAATACGAGAAATCTCAGAATTTTGCGAATATTTTTCATTTTAACGGGTCCCCTCGCGGATTTTCGATTTTTACATTTTTTCGAAAATTCGCGGATCCTCGAGCGGACCGGATTTTGCGAAGTTCGGACATCTCTAGTACTATGCTTGTATGCTTGCAACCTGGCAAAACATGGTTGGCACACAGACAATGTTACTATGCTTGGCAGCCTGGCATTGATAACATGGTTGGCACACAGATACTGGTAGTATGCTTGGCATTGTGGCATTGATAACATGGTTGGCACAGGCCTTGGTACTTTGCTTGGCAACCTGGTATTTGTAATATGGTTGGCACAAAGATACTGGTACTATGCATGGCATACTGGCACTTGTAATATGCTTGGCACACACTGGTACTATATTTGACATCCTGGCAGTGGTAACATGGTGTGCACAGACACTAATAACATGGTTGGCACAGGTATTGGTACCATGCTTGGCATCCTGGCAGTGGTAACATGGTTGGCAGTGGCACATACTGGTACTATGTTTGGCAACTACTGCCAGGCTCAGGTAAAAGGATAAGCAAACAATTATCGACTCAAAATAAACGGCCCATTACCCATACCTTGATGATGCATATCTCTCCAGTCAGTCCACAGTAACAAAGTGCTCCTGGACTTTTTCTTTCAAATAAATTAAACTTTATTGACACAATTGGCTGCCACTTCATACCCACCTCCCCCCCAAAGAAAAGTCTGCCAAAAATGGCCAGCTGAGGTCAGAAGAATTTTTGCCCCACTGCAAATTTATAATATCTCCTGGCCAGCACGAACCAGAACAGCTAGGAAGAGGACCCTAAACCCGAACAGGAGGGTCAATTCCCAGACTGTCCGGGTGATATCTGGACAGGTGACAACCCTAATTCTGATCATAGCTATGTGCTAGGATCTGTACACGGATATAGACGTGATTGTGTCTTTACCAGGCTAGGAAAGAAGCCAACCGGAGGACCTTCAGGACCCCTGTTGCATATATATAGTACCAAGGACTTAAGGAGTGTGAGTAACTACAGCTATCTACTTTGTGCTGTATATTGACCATCTGGTCCCTATTTGTAATTCACAACCATATTCTAACAAAAACCAACTGCACATACATCTGCTTACCAAAAGGGTTTAGTGAGACTGTTTTACCTTGGTAAAGGAGTTTTGTCTTACCTCCCATTCTTCAATAAAACCTTAAATGGATTCAAATAAAATTGGTTACAAAGGTGCACTTTCCCTTCCCTTTAAATGGGTTGGTAATGCCCTAAACAGGGCGGTGCTTGGGATCTACAATAGTATAAATCAAAGAAATCTAAAGGGGAAAGGCACTCACTTACTTTCCACACCCGATTTGATTAAAATCTGACCTTTATGAGGTATATGAGTTATGTGTAAATACTCCCCAACCAATGCCCCAACCAATCAGATCTTATTTAACATTTGAAAGCTAATATCTGATTGGTTGGGGCAAAATTAGCACCATTTAAACGATAAGAACTTTTATTGAATAACCCTGATTGTATATAAATGCTGTTAAAAAAAATCCCTCCTAAAAAAACGGAGAGAGAAACAGGAAAAAATAGCAGGGCATCCCCTGCTTCATACAGCATCATCAGGCTCCTGCTATCATTGTATTTTCTTTTTGTCCTGCCAGCCTGAAATACGATTTTCAGAGAGATAAAAGACAACAAAACTCACCAGAACACCTAGAAATAATTTTTTAGTAATTAGTAAATATAAGAAATAGATTCTGTAACTAAGAAGGCTTCCATGTTGTTGCCAGTACAACTGCCCATATATTCTTTAAAGAGCCTTGTGAGAATATGCACTTATTAGACAAGCCCCTTGACCCCAGTATTCACTGTCTCTATGCACAGAGTAGTTTCTATACAGATATCTCCACACCAAAATGGAAGTTCCTTATAAGACTTAGAAAGCTGCTTGTTACCCTGCGTTTGTTTTTAGCCAGTGTCAATCGCAGTCTTCTACCTTCATTCTTGTATATGCAGTGGTGGCTCACCAGTCTAAACATGTTTTAGAAACACACGGCCCATGAGGTTATGTGTTAAACTCATAGGAATATATCTGTTGTATTCAATTAGATCAACTGGACTTGAAATGTAGTTCTTGAAGACGTTTCGCTAGTCATCCGACTGGCTTTCTCAATTCATAGGAATATAGTAATTGAGGTTGAATAAAAACATACTCCCATCTAGTCCGACCGTTACTACATCCTCATCTTTAACCTAACAGTTGATACAGAGGAAGGAAAAAAGCAACAATGCTAAAAAAACAAAGGGTGTGTGTGTGGGGGGGTTGTTCCTTGCTGACTCCAAATGGCAATCAGTAAGTATCCCTGGATCAACCATAACTGCAGTATATGTATTAATGCCAGTTATTCTCAATATTTTTTAGTTTTAGAAACTTATCCAGCCCACTTTTAAAGCTATTTAGTGAACTTGCCATTACCACATCTGCTGGAAGACAGTTCCACAGTTTCACCGTTCTCACTGTAAAGAAACCTTTCCTAACCTGAAGATGAAACGTCTTTTCTTTCAACCTTAAAGGATGTCCACGAGTCCTCTGATATGACCTATTAGTGAACAATGCACTAAAGAGTTTATTGTGTGGCCCATTAATATTCTTGTATAAAGGGATCATATCCACACGCAAAGGTCACTTCTCCAATGTAAACAGCCCTAACTTGTCTAATCTGCCTGCATAGTCAAGCCCCTCCATTTCTCTTATAATTTTAGTTGCCCTTCTCTGAACTGCTTCCATTTCCATTAAAAAAATTACATCTTTAGGTTTAGCAATCACCTCTTAGGTTTCTAAAATGCGTTATATGGGGGGAGTATATAAATTTGGCTTAAGAAAAATGTGTCTCTGTAAAATTCTTACTTAAGAGGGGGGAAGGGGAGGTTATAAATGTAAAGAAATCAAAATACATTGTGAAAGAACATTTTAGATCCACAAGGAGATTTTTCTATGAAAAGAAAGCAATATATACAAAATATTACTTGCCAAATAATTACGATAAAAAATAATCCTTTTTAAAGCCCCTCTGCAGAGAAAAACAAAAAGCTTTGTGAAAGAGCAACACTGTTTAAAGAACTCAGCCTGGTTATGACTACTTAATAACACAAATGATCTGATTCCCATTTTGTGATACATATTTAGATTCAAACTTCTACCCGGGTGGCAATGAAATGATGAAATGAGCCTAGTCCCTCTGTTCTGCTCCCTCCAATAGCAACACAGCACGGGGCAGCGACCATTAAAATGTACGACTGCAGCTATTGTATAATGAATTCTGACACCCCAAGAAGAAATCCTTTTTGTTTAGATTGAAAAAGTGCCAGATTTTCAAGTGTTATGAAATCTCAAGGGCAATTAACAATCTCAATAAATTAAAGTCATTTATTAACACAAAAGAAAACTTGACTGCTGGCCCTTTCCATTTTTTTTAAACCCCTTGTTACACAATAAATGTCTCTAAATTTGGGTATTGTTTAAAAAGCATTTATAAATACATTAATCATTGGGAAACATTGTGTTTGCACAAACTATCATTCAAAAATATAAAAAAGTGCTTTTTTCCCTGTGAGATCATTGTGTTCCTAGAGATGTAACCAGCTAAATCTGTGAAAAGAGGCAGTACAACAAGCAGGAAACTCCAAATACAAAAAGCAGGCAGGGCAAAGATGTTTAGATTAATCATTGATTGTAGGAACCTTCTCCTGTAACAGTTGTTCCTGTCAGCACCTGTTAGGACAGCGTGAGGAACAAATGCTGCTGACATATTTAACTTCCTACTAATATTTTTTCACAGCTTCGGCTAATTACAGCTCTATGCAGAAATCAAACATAGACAAGATATACTAATTCATACTATACTCTTTGGGGATACGTTTATTCTATATAATACTTAGGTTTCCTTTAAGAATAGTTTAGATATACCGGTAGCTTAAAATATTTACAATGTATAATATTTTCTATTGTACTGAACAAATTATGTAATTTGTAAATCTGGATAGGAAAAGTACAGACCTGAAACCCAAATATTCCTTTTTGCAGTATTTGAACAACAACTTCAACAAACCACAGGAAGCAAGAGGTGACGTCTCTGGAGCACAATCATTTGCGTACCTTAGATCTACCCTTTGGAAAGTTATCAGTATGAGTTGGGGACCTTGATAGTGAATTGTGATTTTACTAAAACCCTTTTTTTTTTTTAGCAGATTGACAGTAGGTTCAGCAGTGTATGTTCTTCCTACTATAAGTGCATAGTCAGATCTCATTAAAAATAAATGATTGCCTTATGTTAGTTGACTTTTCTATTGACAATAACAAAAGAGTTTATGAAAATCGCAAAACTAATGTTTATTTACCAAATGTTCTTACCCCTAAATAACCGCCAGACCTGAACATGACTTTTCATTTATCCTTTTTTTTAAAAAATGATTAAAAAATTTTGGGAATATTATGGCACATTTTTCAGCATAACAAAATCGATTGTGTACTTTTTTTGTGTACTTACATTTCTATCTGCATATTAATTCAGAAGGCTAATTAATTTAAACATATATTTTTATATGAATATGCAAATGCTGGGATGAAAATAAGTGCATAGTCCTTATAAAGCCACAGAAGACTTGCTGTTCTCTTTTAACTTTAAATTGTTATTACCAATGAAGCCTGATCGTATTAAAACATTTTCTCTGGATGTTTTGATGCATGTGATGGTCTTCTGCATATAAAATGTTCTGTGTTCACTTTTCAAAACTCTAATAGTGAACAGGAGAAGCTGGAGGAATTAGTCATAGAGCAGTAATCGGTAAAATGAAATTGCTTCCAGGACACAGCTTGTTTTGTGCTCGATATCAAGTATTCATTTTTCAGTTGACAATTAGACTTGGGAGGGCCATTTTGCCATGATCCTTTAGCAGCCTCTTTTTAAAGTAGAACAATTGCAAGAGATCTTTTTGTTACATTTCTTTTTCCTTGTGAAAGTAGATTACTTTTACAACCCCCCCTTGCTTTGCTATTTGTTCACACTAGTTGCTTTTTGTTGAAGAGAGAACTGTATTTTGCATTCACTGAATGTACCATGCAGTAATTCTGCTGTCTGAAAACTCTGTAACGTCAATAATTGATGCACTTGAGAAGCGGTAATTAAATTAGTTAATTATGCTGGTAAAATTACATGCAATTATGTGACTGCAGGGTATGTTTAGTAAATTAGGCTTTCCCATACTTACTACATATTGTGGTGCCAATTCTGTTCCTTGATGATTAGGTAGCTTTTGATACCTCTTAATTGATTTAATACCTGGATCTTCATTAGTCCCTGATTGCTCTGCATTGCCTGTTTGGATTTTTCTATACCTGATATTTACAAGATGTTGAATAGGTACATAGTCAGGCGTATCAAGTGTTTTTAACAAGCCTAGCAATTCCAAACTAGGGGAGAGAAATATATAGTGTTACAAAAAAATACAGTTTTATAAGCTACATACAAATGCTAGATAAATGCCCCTGAAATGACTGTTCATTATCAATGATGGCTGTACAGATTGGCTGCTCATTAACCACTGTGTAACCTATTTTATTCTAGGGGAGGGGGGGAGAGACGAGAGGGAGTAGGATCACAACATTGTGGGCCCCATGGCCAATATTATTGTTCTGCTCTTTGTGTTTTTTTCTGTCCACTTCTTAATTCTTCCTCTCTAGTCCCTTTTTTATTTTATTTAAAGATCTCTTTATTCTTTATTCCAGTCTGCCTTCCTTCTCCCCTAATTTCCTTTAGCTCCATTGCCTGTGACCCATCTCCCTTTTTCTGCATTCTATTTATATTCCTTATCACCCAAAACACCCCAGAGGTGGTTGAAAATATATGTCCTTTCAACTACCACCACAGGTATTCAAGTACATCTCATGTTGGCCACATTAAATAAAACAGGCCACACCCTAATCTAGATACTGGGTACAGTGGGACAAGGCAGAGCTGACATGAAAACCTAAAGTCTGAGTTTAAAATGTATATCAATCCGCATTAACTCTGGGCAGAAATACCAGCCAATGCAACAAGACTAAAGCTGGGTACAATCGTTGAAAGATGACAGACAGAATCTCAAAGATTGGCAAATTGTGTGTCATCATTCAAAGATGTGGCTACACGCAGTCCTGGGTGTTCTACCTTTATAAAGTACAGGACGAACATTTGGGGTAGTCTTTAAGTTGGAAATATTTTCTGTACTTTTCAGAGATTTTAATGAATGTCAAAATGATGTTTTTTGCCATGGTGCTTTACCCTATAGCATAACACTATTTAAAATGTCTTTGGCTATAAAAAGAAATTCTGCAAAATAGTATTCTAACAGGGAGATTCAATAAAAGTTCTTATTGTTTAAAATGGTGCTAATTTTTCCCCAACCAATCATTATTATTGGTTGGGGCAAAATATTTAACATTTGTAAGCTTACATCTGATTGGTTGGGGCAAAATTAGCACCATTTTAAACAATAAGAACTTTTTTTGAATAACCCTGAATGTGTATTAACTTATTTCACTCTACTTTTTACCCATTTTACCAATGTAATTTTTCCCCTCAAAAATAGTGCTGCTTTATAAATATGCCTTTAAATGGCATGTCCACTCCCAAAATGAAATGTCCCAGAACCCTAAAACCATAATAATCCCACTGCACTAATTGCTACTACAAGGAGATTGTTAGCTGCTGTGTTTGATTATATTTTACATACAGTTTTTCGACCATACCTAATTGCAATAGCTATTGTATCTCTTTCCAGTTCTTTAACAAATCCCAAACACTTACCGATTTCTTCATGGCCATTTGGTGCAATAAATATAATTAAGTATGTAAAGCAAAATATAAATATAATTAAGCATGTAAAGATAATTTCTCAGTGGTTGCTGCTGGTAATGAGTACAGAGAGGTAATAAAAGATTGATAGACATTTAAAATGATTTACATATGGTAAACAATACCGTTTACCCAGGGACCTGAGCCACCTGCACTCGAGGCCCCCCATATAATGGCCAATCCACGCGTGTAGCCCTGCCACAATCTGCCCACACCTTGCCCTTGACACACCCAAGCCCAAGCCTCTTTCTCCACTTGCAGCCCAGCGTGCTGTAGGTTGGACATGACTGTGTTAACCTTTAGAATGTGAATAGGCATAAATTATAGCCCTCTGGTTGTGACTGCCTCAGTGCTTCTTTACATAATAATTTATTGTGTATTTTTATTTCCTAAAAATAAGCTCATAAGGTTATTTTTTTAAACCCTGTGTGCAAAACAACTATTTATTAAGCATTACTGGCCCCTTTTTAAGCAATGATATTCCTGATCACCCCCTTTACTAAACCAGTTTTTTTTACCGGGTATCACGTAACTGATTATTGAATTCAAATACTTTTGTTAAAAGAAAACACCTGGTTATTAAACAGCACAAACTATACTTTCACAGCAAAACTAAACAGTCAGAAATATGCTTTAAACCTCAGTAGCTTTGACACTTTCTGTTTTTTTTTTTTCTGGAAATGAAACTGCCCAGGCCACTATTATACTGTTTAGCCAGCTGGTTCAGGATTATTTCCAAATGGAGCAATTCCAAACAGCAGTAGCCAGAAGGTGGTTGTGAAACCAGGAACATAAGAATCCCCAAGTCGTGAGGGGTTTCAAAATGGTTTAAAACAGAATGATTCTGGTAAGGCTTTTTAAATAAAATATGTACTCTTAATCTGGTGCCTTTAGTTATAATAATATACTTTCTTTAGCAAACTATTTAGTTCAGGGGTTACTATCTTGATGCCAGTGATTTTATTTGCTGATGTTTTCTAAATTCCAAATTCTGTTCTAAATGTTGAACATATGGTTTCATTAAAGGAGAGATATCATGTTTGTGTAAATTAGTGTTCAAATAGAGACCTCTTACAGTACAGGCTAAAAAAAATATTGCTTAAAGATGATGATGTCAGCAGCTTTTGTTCTGTCCCACTTCTTTCTGGGAGGGGACATGCTCAGTTGCTTACACCAAGGTGAAGAGAGCTAAATAATTCATCTTCTACATCTAATGACATGGAATGGAAATTCTCCTGTATACTTCTATATACTACTCTCTACTTTCAGTTTTTAATATAGCAATATTTATAGAGAAATAGAGGTGTATCATATTAACTTCTCCTTTAACAATTGTGTACAACAAAAATAATTTTTTAGGGTAAACACCTAAACACGATGGACCCAATATACAATAACCCCTACATTTAAAAATATTGCAATTGACCAAATTTATTATTGACACACAATGTCCTTTGGAAAACATAATTCAGATGCCACAGTCACCTAACATTTATGCTTGCAAATGGAAAAAAATTAAACATGGAAAAGAAAAACACTTCATTTGAAGTGTGCAAAAATTATTCGAACAAACCCATACTTTTTAAACTATTTTGGATTTTTAATAATCCGAACTTTCTGAACTTTTCGATCATTATCACATTTTCAATAATGATCGGACGTTCAAATCGATATCCCTCGAGTTAAGTGCTCCATAACCCTCAAATGTGGCCTTCAGTAACCTTCAAATTCAGCAAAAACTCTTGACTTTAGGGCTCCATAACTCTTGAATGTGGTGTTGAGCCCACTGTATAGTGTTAAAGGATCCCTTCCTTTCTCTTCAACTGCATATGGTTGTCCTCCAGTGCCTGATAAAAGTCCAGAAAACTGGAGTAGGGAATCTCTCTGAGTCTAATCCGTTTCTGCCTCCTCCTGAGTCTCAGCCAATCACAGACGTGGCTGCTGGTCTGGCCCTTCTGCTGTTCTGTGCACAGGAATGGGGGAACGAATGCTGGTTAGTACCTTTTGTGGTTTTAAACCTAGCAAAATCTAGGTTAGGGGGGGTTCTATCTTTTCTAAAGTTTTGGTTTTGGGTGTGGAGATACCCTTTAATTGTAATGTACAGCAAGCAGGGCAGTCCTGACTGATTGGATAAGATTCAGGTCCAGCAAGTCTCATAGAAGCAGTGGATTAAACAAGATTACAGTGGAGGAGTGAGGAGACAGTAAGTGTGTGTAGGGCAACGGTGGATTATTTTCTTTAAAAAATCATTCAGCTACACAGCTGAGGGATTTTTATAAGGAAATATTCCACTGCAGCTCGCTTTCCCTTTATAATTTATTTTGCCACTCTTATGTATGTATGTGTATATACACTTATATATGGAAATATGGATGTGTATAAAGGTGCACTCCAAGGACTTCTTTAAATAGAAGTGAATAGCAACATTTCTGTATTTTTTCTAGGTCCATTCTTAAGCCAAAAGCCAAAAGGGTCTTTTTTGTTCCTTTTATTTCCTAAGGTGCAAGTGCAACAAACAGTGCAATCAAAAACTTAAACCACTCCCTTTACAATGACATCACAATAAAAGGACCTTAATTAGTATAGTATCTAAAAAAATACAGTTTCAGTGCCCAACAATTCAAAATATAAAGTGCAAATCTTTTCAGAGCATATTTTAAATTACTCATAATAATTATATTCCAATTACTCATAAATTACACTCACTATTTACGATCGTCAGGGGTTTGAATTTACCCATCCCATCCCATCCCCAAAAAAAAAATTAAACTTCCTTCTATCTCTAGCAAGATTAGATTGATCAGTTAAAGTATTTGCTATTTCGCTACCCTGTAGGGAAATTATTTTTCAGCACTGTAGTAATTAGGTTGTTGTGATTAAGAGAGAATCAAAATAATCTGATAAAGATACAAATACCCAGTACAAAAAACATCCCTGTAAAAAAAAAAAAAATGAGAATGTGCCCATTAGCTGTCAGTGTTTTTCAGTTCTAAATAAGGGTTCTTCCTCAGAAAGGCAAGATGCCCATAAATTGTGCTAGATCTCGTCATTAGTTTTAAAATAATGGATGCTCATTCAGCCAACAATTTTCTATTTAAACTGGGCTACATTTCCCAGCACGCCCTGGTGGCCTTTTACTCTGTGTGAGTGTAGTCACCTTCCATTGCTTGAGTTATCCTGCTATATTAGCTAAGATTTTATTCCTAAAATTGAAAATAATATTATGGAAGGGGTCTGCATTCATGTTTCCACCCTTTAAAGTAAACAGTCGTTATTTTCTGTTTTCAATAAGCATTGTAGTTAAACATTTCCAAAAAAGTACTTTCTGCAGAGAAAATGCTCTAATGTACTGGCATGAAATGGCAATAGTTTATGTCCTGTTCACTGCCAAATAGCTGAGACTTGACTTTACAAACTCCAAATAGAGCAGGAAACGACCTCAATGTTTCGCTGTTATTTTTGTGTGTGTAACTATGTAAAAGAAAAGCCAAAATGTAGGATTCATTAGAATAGCCTATAGGGATAACCAATGTGGTGTTTCGTATATGATCCTAATGAATTCTATTGCAGAGAAAAATTGAAAGTAAAGATAATTTAGGTTTGAAGCATAGTAGAAAAAAAAATCTATTTCTAAATTATATAGAAAGAGGGCCACAAGTGCTCAGTTTCCATCGATACATAGTAACATAGTAATTGAGGTTGAATAAAGACATACGTCCATCAAGTCCAACCTATTTAATTTTATCTTTTTTTTTATTTTTATTTTTTAAACCCTTCCTAACAGTTGATGCAGAGGAAGGCAAAAAACCCAGCTAAAAAGGGGGAAATTCCTTCCTGACTCCAAACAGCAATCAGAAAGTATCCCTGGACAACCAGATCTACAGTATATGCATTAATACCAGTAATTCTCAATATTTTTTAATTTTAGAAACTTATCCAGGCCATTTGCAAAGCTATTCAATGAACTTGTCATTGCCACATCTGCTGGAAGACAGTTCCACAGTTTCACCGTTCTCACTGTAAAGAAAACTTTCCTAACCTAAAGATGAAACTTCTTTTCTTCCAACCTTAAAGGATGTCCACGAGTCCTCTGATATGACCTTTTCATGAACAATGCATTAATATAATGTATTTGTATAAGGTGATCATATCCCCACGCAAACGTCGCTTCTCTAATGTAAACAGCCCTAACTTGTCTAATCTGCCTGCATATTTAAGCCCCTCCATTCCCCTTATTAATTTAGTTTCCCTTCTCTGAACTGCTTCTATTTTCACGATGTCCCTTTTGTATATGGGATTCCAAAACTGCACCGCATATTCCAAATGTAGCCTTAGGCTGGGTACACACAGTAACGATAAAGCCCTGATACCGTTGGATCAGACGGTATCGGGGCTTTATCGTTATGTGTGTGCGCTCGTTTCCCGAACGATCGGGTCGGCCGTACGCTCGTTCGGGAAAGGCCGAAAATTTCCATCGGCCGCGCTAGACTCCCTATAGAGGAGTCTAGCCAGCCGATGGAAACACACAGTCCCGAGTGTTCTCCTATTAGGGTTCATAGGGAGAATGCTCGGGACTGTGTGTATGCAGATCTTTGAAAGATGGCAGACAGGATCTTGCAGATCCTGTCTGTCATCTTTCAGAAATCTGTGCTGTGTGTACCTAGCTTTACCAGTGCCTTGTAAAGAGGGAGAATAATATTTTTCTCTCTTGAATCTATTACTCTTTTTATATAAGACAATATCTTGCTGGCTCTAGCCGTGGCTGTCTGGCATTGTTTGCTACAGCTAAGTCTGTTATCTACCAGAACCCCCAAATCTTTTTCCTTTACAGATTCACTTAACACAGAGTCTTTATGGTATAGGTGGCACAGGGATTATTAAATCCCAAATGCATCACCTTACATTTATCAACATTGAATCTCATTTGCCATTCTGCTGCCCATTTTTATAATCTATCTAGGTCTGCTTGCAGCAATTGCACATCATTTGAAGTTTCCAAAGCTCTGCATAGTTTAGTGTCATCAGCAGACACAGAGACCTTGATCTTAATGCCCCCTTCTAAGTCATTTATAAACATATTAAAAAGAAGCGGCCCCAGTACAGAACCCTGAGGCACTCCACTTAGAACTTTAGCCCACATAGATGTAGCTCCATTTACCACCACTCGATCCAATAACCAATTCTCTATCCATGAACAAATGTTTTCTTCTAGGCCAACAGTCCTCAGTTTATACATTAGTCGCCTAAGTGGCACAGTATCAAAAGCTTTCGCAAAATCCAAGTATACCACATCCACTGCTGTGCCTGAATCTAAATTCCTACTCACTTCCTCATAAAAACCAAAATTTGTCTGGCTTGATCTATTTCTCATAAATCCATGCTGACTACTACTAATAAGATCAGTTATGGAGACAAAGTCAAGGATATGATCCCGTAACAACGTTTCCAGCACCTTCCCTACCACTGATGTTAGGCTTACAGGTCTATAGTTATAAGTACAGATAGGACGGCACTTGCTTCACTAAAAACACTTTCACTTATTCATCATTATTAAATAAAGGCTCTTCTCGGCATAAAGTCATCAAGGCAAACAGTGTAAACAAGCAGATATGACATTTCAGGGTCATGAAAAAGGGTCATGTGACCCGAAACGTCATATCTGTTGTTGTACATGTTGCCTTGATGAGCTTTATGGCGAAAGAGCCTTATTTAATAATGATGAAATAAAGGTGAAAGTTGTTTTAGTGAAGCAAGTGCCGTCCTATCTGTACTTATTGCTGTGGAGGTGTTGCTGTGGAGCCCTCGGACGCGCACGGCAAGGATCGGGGGAGATAGAGAGTGCCGGTGTAATCTCTTTATTTGTTTTTACATGTCTATAGTTACCAGGCTGTGAACGACTACCTTTTTTGAATACTGGTATTACATTGGCTTTTTTCCAATCCAGCGGCACATCCCCAGACCAAAGTGAATCTAAAAAGATGAGAAACAGTGGTCTAGACAGAACTGAACAATATATCGATATAATATACAGTGCTTGCAGCTCTCGAAAAACGAAGATCTAGTCTTATCTTTGACTTTAATGTCACTACCTGCGCAATTTTTCAAGACAGCAGCTAAATGCTTGTGGAGCTCATTAAATGGGAAGCCTAGTCTGCTACAAACTAATTACTTAGCTTCTAATTATTATTTGCCACTGTCTTTGCAAGGGATTTCCTTGTATCTGGCATGGTGTCAGATGACCTGCATAATGTTTCAAAAAGAAAAAAAACAGGGTGTCCAGTCATATCCACAGGGGTAATCCCCATTTTATTAGTGCACAAATACATCAACACACAACGTTTCGGTCTTTAGGCTTTTATCAATGTGCCTTAACCTAAAAATGGCATTAGGTTTCAAGAATATGAGGTGCTGCATTTTATGTTTCGTATAGGATTTATATGACTAAAGCTTTGTACACACGTTGGATAATTGTTGTACGATGCATCCAACGAACGAGTAATCGCACGATATTCGCACGAAAATATAGCATCAATGATCATCAAAGACCAACGACCGTCGGCTTTTTCCGACGATCAACCTGCCGGATTTGTTCTGCCGATTATCGTATATTTGTACATGGTCAGCAGATTAACGTTAATGTTCTATGAAGAAATATATAAAAGTTGAATGCGCTGTTCATCGTAATTGTGCGAAGATACGAGCGGTATGTTACGTACGAACGTTTATATCTAATGACTAACGTGGTGACTAATGTTGCTGTGTGTACAGATGTCGTTTCAATTATCAGGATTAACGATAATGTTGTTGAACATTCTTCGGCTGCATCGTACGAAAATTATCCAACGTTAGTTTGAGGATTAAGCATACCTTACCATAAGCTTTACAAGTGTTAATTAATTGTGTTTTCAAGGTTTATTACATAGAAGGTGTTATTGTCTGCTAAGTTGGATAAACAATTGTACTTTATTTGGGGAAGAATAAACCACTGGGCATGCATATTCCCCCTGAGCTACTGTATAACTATTGAGTTGTGTCTGCTGGAGGCTTCTCTAATCTACATATGGTCTCAGTTTTACAGCCTATTTACCAGTCTCAGTAAGTAAGCTAATTTACAAGTATTAGTTTGCCTTCCAATTAGTCAGTCTCTGAAAATATATTAGTCTCAGCTTACAGATAGTTTACTAGTCTCAGTTATCTAGATATTTCTGCATTCTCAGCTATTGTATATGCTACATCCAAAGGTATTTTGCTAAATAAGAGGTACAGTATTTGGTGTTGTTATGAGAGCCTAGGAAATGCTTCTTGTATTTGGGCTGCTTGCTTAAGAGGTTATGTTTTCTGTTAATTCCATTGGTGTACGTTTATATTTTGTTGGAAAGAAGAAGGTAAGCTTGCACTTTTTGTTCATCTTTTACATTTTGTTGTTTTTTGTCGTGCCCAAAAATGACCATAGTTTGCCATCAGCCTCCCTCATTTAATAAGCCGAACTGATAGCATTTATGGTAAATGATTGATCTCCATACAGAAAACAGAGAGATTGGCCTTCTCAATCAACAAATACTAATAAAATCTACATACAGGGGAGCTTCTACCCCTTTTGACACCTGAGGCAAACTTTTAAAAGCCGCCTTCACATCTTGATGTGAACTTCCAACTTAACAATGTCCAAAAAAGTGGTTGTGGCTTGAAGAGATGGGTGTGGCTGTGTAACTAACACTGCCTAGTGAACTAAAGGGCTGACTTCACACTGCCTGGTGAACTGGAGGGCTGGCCTAATGGGCTGCTGATTGCACAGTGACTGGTTTGCCCATAGTGACTGGTACATACAAGTTTACCTGCAGTGAGTGTCATTGGTACAGTACATACAACTTTGCTTACAATAACTAGTGCATACAAGTTTGCCCACACACATAGTGACTGGTACATACAAGTTTGCTCACAATGACTGGTACATACCAGTTTGCCCACTCTGACTGGTACATACAAGTCCCACAGTGAGTATGGCTGGCACATACAAGTTTGCCCAAAGTGAGTGTGATTGGCACATACAAGTTTGCCCAAAGTAAGTGTGACTGGCACATTCAAGTTTGCCCACAGTGAGTGTGACTGGCTCATGTAAGTTTGTCCAAATCGACTGGTACATATAAAAGCTTTCTCTTACTCTGCCAGGTGATGGCAGGCAGAGGCAGTATCAGAAAACAAGAATTGCACACACTGCACGACTTTGTGGCACTTTGCGTGTGCGATCGTGGTTTGCACTTTTTTTTCTAAAAGGCAGAAGCAATTCCTGAGACAAAAGGTTCACTCTGATTCATAGGAGAGACAATTCTGTCTTCATTAAATGTATCCCCAGTTTAAGAAATCATAAGAAAAATTTAGAAATGTTACTTAAAGGGTAACTGTACTTAAAAATGTAAATTTTTATTCAAAAGTACATTTCCCAGATAGAGATGGACTAGAACTTGAACCTGAGTTTGAGACGAACTATTCTAGTTCGAAAGGATCTGGACTTCTCGAACTATCCCGGACCCAGATTTCTCGGACTTTCAATATTTTCCGGACTTTCGATAATTATCGAACGTTCGAGGCGCGCGAATATATGAGTAAAATGTCTATATACCAATACGCGAGTAAATATCGAATTAACAAATATGCAAGTAAAATGTCTATTATACCAATAAGTGAGTAATTATCGAATTAACGAATCTGCTAGTAGTTTATGGGATAATAATCAAATGTTCGAATGCGAGAGCCCGAAAGTGGCGCGGTTTTTCAAAAGTCCAAGATAATTGAACATGTTCCCCAGACCATTTTCCAGGTCCCAATGCCATTTACATTAAGTTACCATTAATTTTATAATTGTATTACTTTCAAACTTTTCGAACTATTTGACTCCCATTGACTTTAATGGGTCCGTTTCTATATAGTTCGAAAGTTCGAAAACGGACCGAACTTTCGGAAGTTTGGCCATCTCTATTCCCAGAGAGGAAAGGAAGCTAATCTCTTTTCCCAGAGAGGAAAGGAAACTAATTTCTATCTCCCTGAGTGGTCTCTATGAGTAGCAGTGAACTTTCATAAATTTACTTGTACTACTGTTCGCTCATCACTCCCATGGTTTGCTTTCAGCTGTGGCATGATTGGATCATCAACATTGGATGTTACAGCTCCAGTTGTAGACCTTACACTATTTTCCTTATCTGTGTTATTGATAGTTGATATTTTAATGCTGTCTGCAATAAAACTTAGTTTGATTATATTGTTTTTGAACTCTTGAATAAAACTACAAAATACATTAATGCTTTCAAATTGGATTAGTATATGTGCATGCTAGACAGGTATGCATCTTTGCCCATCCTACAGGGAAATTGGTATTTGGTTGCGTTTGTCCCCCAGTCCTCCCCAGTGCTGTATAAAGACAGAGGTTTAAAGGGTATCTCCACTCGTTTTTATAAGTTTTGTGAATCCAGTTCTATTGAAGAACGGGAGGTAAAGGAGCTGTGCCTTACCTTCCATTCTTCAATAGAACACACAGGAGACAAGGTAAGAAACTTACCCGCTCGCTCGCTCCCCCGGCGCTTGGTCTGACAGGTCCCGACGGACCTTGTCTTCTATGCGCATAGATGCGCATAGAAGACAAGGTCCGTCGGGACCTGTCAGACCAAGCGCCGGGGGAGCGAGCGAGCGGGTAAGTTTCTTACCTTCTCTCCTGGCTCCTGTGTGTTCTATTGAAGAACGGAAGGTAAGGCACAGCTCCTTTACCTCCCGTTCTTCAATAGAACTGGATTCACAAAACTTATAAAAACGAGTGGAGATACCCTTTAAGAAACAAACACCAATAGTTATTTTCTCCATTAATCCCACCTTATTATAAGCTTATAGGACTAAACCCAAATAAACACCAATAAACTGTAAAATAGCAATACAGTAAATAGAGTTAAAGTACATGTTATCACTTGAAGAACTGGATAAAATAACTGTGTGTATGTACAGTGACTGGCCACACCCCTGATCTCAGTCCCATGCTCCCTTGCTATTCTGTCCTGTAAAAGGATTGGCTAGAGACTAATAGTGGGTGTGACCAACTGTACCAACTGTAACAAATTTCTGCAGTATCTTAGGACTGATCATGTGTAAAGAACATAATGGTCAGTGACCACACTGTGTGATACCGGAACACTGGAAAATAAGACACAAACCTCTGTTTTAAATAAATAAAGGGCAAGTCCAGCCCCAAAATGAAAACTTACATACAGGTTAATCACCCCCCAAAACCCTAAACAGTAATAGTTTGAAATCTGAAATATATAAGTCTAACCTGAAATCCTACACAATGTCCTTTTGCCTCTGTTTCTGCTTCCAGGTTCTTCCAGTTAGCAACTGTCAGTTATGGATTTGACAGTTGACATCACATCCAATGTCTGAATGTTAATCCCCTGTCTGCCTCTTCTGAGCATGCCCAGGCTCAGTACAGGCTTCTAAATTGCTCAGTATCCATGAGCCATCCAGAAGCATAGCAGGCATACAGTAATGAATTCATAGGGCAAAGTATGACATATCAACATATTTTAAAGAGGCCATTCTTTCTAAAAGATTTTGTTATGAGGGTGGAGTTGTCCTTTAAGCACTGTATATTATGCTTAACAATACACACTTACATACAAACACAATCTGAAATAATGCGTTAAAGCATTGGAAATGTTACAGAGTCAGATTCAACGAATCCTCAAATTGTTCTGTAATCTATAAAGAACAATTATTACAAAAGAAAGGGCTCCACAAAGCACTGAATTGAACATTCAGCAGATGTTTTTTTTGACTGGAAGGTCTTTAGATTCCCTACGATCTGTTCATATTTCTCTTGTCAATTTTCTATTTTTTAAAGGTTTCTCCAAGTGCTAGCAGTGAGGTCAGACACATTTTGCAGTGAAGTAACATACATTCTCAGCCATATAAAGGCATATAAAATATTTAAAGGCTTTGTGACTCATTAAATTATCTGACATTTTGCCAAATACACATTCCAGCTCTTTATACTTTATTTGCTCTCTAGAGTTTAATTTTAACATCATAATCAAATCCACTTTCATTGCAATGGTAGACATTTCCTAGATTTTACCAGATGAAACAATCTTACTGACATGTACTGGAAGGTAATTAGGCATTTCCATTATAAGGCTTTGCATATTCAGTTTCATCCGTTTCCCCCCCAACTGCCATGTGGTGGCAAAGCAATCCCCTTAGATGTCCCTTACACACTACAGGCTTTCATCTTTTGCAGTGTATAACAGTTTCTTAGAATATTGATTCATAAAGTAGAGTTGATCCAGGGAAATTTCCGATTGCCACTTAGAGTCCAGAAGGAATATTTTCCCCCTTCATAAATTTGGTGGGGTTTTTTTGCCTTCCTCTGGATCAACAGTTAGGCAGGAAATGAGGATATTGCTAGATGGGTTGGACTGGATGGAAATAGGTCTTTATTCAACCTTAAATACTATACTATACTATAATTAATAAATATGTATTATTCTGATATTAATACTATGATTTCATGGGGTATTATAATGGACTTTTATATACTTTTGGCTTATTAATGGCAGCATCACTAGGCTATATTACATTAGTGAGGAAATAGGATTTACTGCTGGTAATCGGGATAGCCCTCATTCAACAAAATATAGACTCTCTATATTAACATTCCCTTCAAATATTATTCTAATATCATCATGTCAAATTAAATGAGACTTATTTGGTAATTGAAGAGGTTTCCCCACTCATCCAAGTGGCTTCATTGTCCCTGTTTATCTGACTGGTAGGAACCCACTTGAGAAAGCCACTTGTAGATCAAACATGTAAAGATTCATTTGAATGTAAATTGTTAAATATACAATGGTTTGGGTAAATGAAACCCCTTTTAGACATATCTGTGATACAAAACACATTTCAGGAAGGAATATTACTGCCCTTAATACTGTTTTTTTTTCTTCTTTCCTTCCTCTGGATCAACTGTTATGTAGGGTACAGGGGTTGGCTAGAAAGGTCGGACTGGATAGCCATACGTCTTTATTCAACCTCCATTACTATGTTACTATGTAACACAGTGCTTAAGTTTCCTACAGTTTATTTTTTATAAAAATATAAAAATAAAGTTCTATGTACCATAATCCTTTATATATCTATCACAGTTCAGCAATGTATTTTGTTGTCAATAACTAGTCTATCTGTTGTATTCAATTAGATCAACCGGACTTGAAGTTTAGTTCTTGAAGACGTTTCGCTAGTCATCCAACTGGCTTTCTCAATTCAGAATGACTTGTACAAGAATCTGTGGCAATTATGTACCCTGGAAAATCCCAATTAGCATATCACAGCCAGGTGTTAAGGGTGTGATTGGATAGTGGCTAAGAGGTGTTATAGGAACGCCCATAGTAAGGTGTCAAAACAGCATTGTACATGGCAGAAAGTTGGTGTCGAACCTCCCACCTCTATTTAGGCTTGGTTTCTTTATTTTCACATAAATGGCCTCCTTAACACCTCTCTTGAAACATTCACATTCCTTTGCCAATATGTTAACATTACAATCTTCAAAAGTATGTCCTTTGTAATGTAACATAAGATTGTAATGTTAACATATTGGCAAAGGAACATGACTGTTCAAGAGAGGTGATAAGGAGGCCATTTATGTGAAAATAAAGAAACCAAGCCTTAATAGAGGTGGGGGGGTTCGACACCAACTGTCTGCCATGTACAATGCTGTTTTGACACCTTACCCTGGGCGTTCCTATAACACCTCTTAGCCACTATCCAATCACACCCTTAACACCTGGCTGTGATATGCTAATTGGGATTTTCCAGATTACATAATTGCCACAGATTCTTGTACAAGTCATTCTGAATTGAGAAAGCCAGTCGGATGACTAGCGAAATGTCTTCAAGAATTAAACTTCAAGTCCAGTTGATCTAATTGAATACAACAGATATACCATGACCTGGATGAATAAGAACCTTCACAAGCATATCAATAACTAGTCATTACTTTTTTAGCATCTATTCTCTCACAATATCAGTAGTAGACTTTGGGCATTGCCTGAATGTTTCAATATGGATGTTTTCTAAGCTATTCCTAATGTACATTGATGTAAAGCTGTATCATCTCTCAGAACTCCAAGATGAGGACAAGCCTGGAACTTTTGTGGGATCCCAAACACAGAGGGCCATGGAATTCTAGCTATATCTGCTGCCACTGGTGTCCTTGGACTGATTTAAAGGGGAAGGGGTTTAAGACTTGGTATCGTCCCTTTCTCGTTACTGTATATAGCGCATTTCAGAGCGCTCCCGAGGCCAACTTGAACATTCGTAAATGCCCAAAACTTCCTACGTCTATGGACGTCTACCTATACTAAAAGTATTTGGAAGTTGGCCACGGCTGGTGGAAATCTGCAGTCCTGGACATTCTCTCTATGCTTTACTTAGGGGGAACACTCAGGAATGTGAGTAGCGAGATCTTTGCAAAATGACAGACAGAATTTTGCAGATTCTGTCTGTCATTTTGTAGCAGTCGTGCACGTTCCTACAACCTTTTATGATTCTTAAGTGATAAGAACAATTGGGGGGGAATTAGATTATACATTAGGTTGATTATGCATGTAAAGCTTTTTTTCTTGCTCTCATTTAGCTACAAAAGACCTGTGGCCAGCTTTTTGGCAGCATGTTGTTGGGTATGGGGTTAGAATTGCTGCTTAGATATTAATTAAGTGCTTCTCTTTCCATTTTCATCTTCTGCTTCACAGACTAGAAGTAATGAGATGATCCTTTTTTTTATCCCTGTCCTAGATAGAGCAGTGTGTCCTAGTCCTACAGCCTTTACTTTAGCACCTCATATTCCAGAAGAATACCTGGCTTACCTTATCCAGGTAATTTTAGCATTGCATTACTGCAGCCAAGTATATAGATATTAATGTAAATACAACCACAAAATCCATGAAAACATTTTAAAGTAGTTAATATTTTCCTGCTACAACTGCTACATTTGGGAGTCCACCCTTAATTCTAGTAAACAGGGGCTGACATTTCACGCCGCTATATTTTGGCACGACCAATCAGCCAAAATTTACCAATATGTGGATTAACTATCAACTGATATTGGAATATCAGTTGGTCTGTCGAAATATCGTTGAGTGTGTACTTAACCTTAAACACGTTTCCTCCTGCTGGTTGAAACAACATTTTCTTTCCAAGTAATCACTAATCAGTGATACACAATAAAAACTTTCAGTACATGTGTCCTGAAAATTCTTTGTGTCATTCGTTAGCCTCAGGAAGAGAGAGAGGAATTCTACAGCAAGAAATAAAGTTGGAGGTGCACTCTTGTCCAAACTCTGGGTGCCGATACCTTAAATGGTTCTCCCCTCAACCATAACTTGTTGCAACAAAGTGGAAGGAATAGAGGATCGCACTCCAATCAATCTTAAGTCTTTATTGTGGACCACACATCACACACAAACACAATCTTTCAGGGGAATAACGTGCCCCCTTCTTCAGCTCACCTGAAGAAGGGGCATGTTATTCCCCCGAAAGATTGTGTATTGTGTTTGCTTGGGTGGATGTTTTGGAGGGGTCACTAGACGCCAATAACAAATCTTGCACAGGGTGACATTTACCCTAAGGCCATAAAGCAATTATATTTATATTCCTACACTTAACAAGGACAAATAGCCTACTCTGACTGCTGCTTAAGAAGCATGAGAAGCTGGTAAATCCTTACATTTATCCTCTGCTCCTTATGGTTGTCCTGCAGTTCCTGGTGAAAGTCTAAGAACTGAAAAGTAGGAGCCTGTCTGTGTGTCATCCGGTATCTGCCCCTTCCCTGCAATGTGGAGCTCTCCCCCCTCCCTCCCTCCCTCCCCCCTTTGGATCCCTCGGCAGCAAGATCTTTCTTAAAAAAAAAAAATGCAAACCCTGTTGGGGACCCCCAACCTTAAAGAATTAGTTCATTGGCTTTTAAGCTATGGGCCCTATTTATAAAAAATCGTTATCGTTATCGTAAAATACCGATCGTTATCGTAAAATAACGACCGGGTTTTTACCGATAACGACAGTTATTTACCGATAACGACCGTTATTTACCGATAACGTCTTATTCGTAAACCGACCGTTATCGGTAAATAACGACCGTTATCGGTAAATAACGGTCGTTATCGGTAAAACCCCGGTCGTTATTTTACGATAACGATCGGTATTTTACGATAATGATAACGATTTTTTATAAATAGGGCCCTATAAGTGAAGAGCGGGAGGTGAACAATCTATGACTTACCACCACCGCAGCTATAGTTTACTTACAGCCAAAGCATTTGTTCCCTGTCAGAGGTTTCCAGCACTGCGGTTAATAAAGTGAAGAATGGGAGGTAAGACATAGCTAGTTTACCTCAAATTCTTCACTTAAAACCAATGTTCACTTTTAAAAAGCTATATTAAAATTTTGAAAATCGGGCCAGAATTGCACTTATAAGGCTGCACTTGACCCCCCTGATTGATGATGGGTCACAAAGAGAGAGATCGTAAACTGTACTGTTCTCCTTCTTTCGTGTCTCCAGGACAGCTTGCTTTCTGTTGGCCACTGTGCGTGGGTGTGTTTTTCAGGATGTTGAACTTTTAACTCCTACTGCACATGATAAGATTGTCGGTTAGCCGAAGTTGAGACATGGAGGAGGTAACGGAGGGGAGGGGGAAGGGGGGGAGTGCTGCACACAGATCTGACACCATGGTTAAACAGAGTCACTGACATAGATAGGATTAAGGAAGCACAGAGTACATGAATTTAAAGGGTATGTCCACCCTTAAATCGATTTTTTAATATAGCCTTCCCCCTGGTCCCCCAGCCCCAACCGCATCATTTTTATCTTTAGAAAGCTCCCCAAACTTTTACTTACCTCCCCTCTTTCCTCCGCCGCGCTCCTGGCCCTCTGCTTGCGAGAAAATGCAAGCATAGGGAATTAATGCTAGGGGGAGGGAATCCGGATAGGGAGGGAGAGGGAGGGAGAGGGAGGGGGAGGGAGGGGCAGAAGGTCTGCAGTACGCATGCCAAACATCTCCTGGAGGCCAGGTAGGAGGCAGAGTCCTATATGGACTCTGCTAGCCTCCTGGTGGGCAGTTTTTGGGACTTTGGGGGGGGACTACAGGAGAACCCTATGGAGCTGGGATGTGAGGTAAGGATTAAACTACACTACATGGTGGGGCCAGTAGTTGGGGGATTATAGTTTTGGGGGTGGACATGCCCTTTAACTTTGCAAAGGGGCAATGAGTTTTTTTCACTATAGATGCCCTTTAAGACGCAACTAACGGTAGTTGTGGCGTTACGCAAAAACTGTGTCGTGCAACCGCCACAACCAATGTACCAAGCCGATAAAGTCCCTTAAAGATGTAATCTTTAACGCCAGCAGATAGCTAGCGTTAAAGATTCATAATAGGGAAACCTAATTCGCAGTGCACTGAGAACCACTATTAGCTCGGTGCATTGCCTAAAGGGGGCAATAGAGAGCAATAGAGGCTCTCGGTACATAGCCCTGAGTATATCTGAAATCTTCTGCAATATATCCATTTGTACCCTATATAGAATTGAATATATTTCATTATATATCACTACCTTGTTCAATATTTGTTATCAAGGTCTTAAAGAAAATCTTGTTTTAAATGTTAAACTGCTGTTCTATGGATTCATACAAATGCTATTGTAGTTGTGACCGACTGGATACATGAAAGAAACAGAATTCTCTAACAAATGCTATTCTTCCTACAATATGATAATAAGATGGGGTTTTTTCTTTAGGGAGATAAACATCAAGTCCCTATGGAGCTTGTTAGGGTCCTTTGTGATATCAGCGATCCACTGATATAACCATTAGAGGCCTTAGGAAAGTCTGTGAGCATTGCTATAGCTTTTGTATCCCAGCTGTGGCACAGTGATCATTTTGAGACCTTCTGCACCTCTAATTGCATCATTTGGCAGGGGAATTACAAGCTTTCTCCTTCACCCTGAATGAAAGTGGTTTAATGGGAAATTTGAGTTTTTTTCCTGCAGAACCAGTTCTATTTTTCTAGCAATAACATAAAGAGCCAGAGAATATAGCAGGGATATCATGGGATCTTCAATACCTGAACCCTTTACAGAGTGTAAGAAAGAAAGTAAATGCTCAGGCAGAACACAATTCAATCTGTATAGGCAATTGGTTTGTTTAGAGCTGGCTACATTATCATTCTCTTGGCTGTCATAATTCTCACCCTTATCACCATATGAATAATGGATAAAAATCAAACTAGCCTTAGAAATGGTCTTGTAATTTTGAAATACTGCACTTCTAAGATATATCTATTATGGAAAGCTTTACCTAGATGGTTTTTGGCCAATCTTTTTAATACATACTAATACATACTTTTTCAATTTACTGTATACGTTACCTTGGTGTGATTTACTGCATGACGGGAAACCGGAAGGTAAGAAGCTCCAAGGTAATGCATCCATTGAAAAGGCGTTCATTTTTGTGATACGATGTGATCCGAAGTCTGTCTCCTTTAATGAAAGATAGGAATTAAACTCATGCTAACCTGATATTACACTGGAAAGTGTGGGTTTAACACCTTTTTAGTTAATAGTGGCTGATCTGCTAAAAATATTAGCCCAGCAACGTACCCCCTGCGGATGCAAAGACCGCTCCCAAGTAGTTTCATATCTGCCTGATGTCAGGCCACCTATCTCAGCCACCAGATTAATTGTTCCTGATGAAAATGTATGATCTGTTTTGCATAATGATCTTTTGGACTGAAAGTGCATTGGGCATTCATACAATTACATTTTGTACCACAAGAGCATTTTGTTAGCAATATTGTCTGTTAAGTGTGCCAAGGCTATATTTGTTAGGGTAATAGGCACTGTTAATAAATAATTTCAGGAGCTGATTTGCCAGGATGGAATGACTGTGTTTATTTGAGGCAATTTAAAAATGTGGATACAGCTATTAAGTAAAAGTGTAGACAGAAACAGTTGCTTCATATCATAGGCATAAATGTTTGCCACTCGGATCTTTATACATCGTTGCTAGAAAAAACAATAAAAGGAGAGGGGAAAAAAAACCAGAGACAGTTTTATTACCCATTTTATGCTGCTATAAATCTGTTTTTTGGGCACAGTCTAAAAAGGTTTCTCAAAATTATCCATGATTATTTTTTCCAAGGCTAATACAGATCTCTCCCTATCTCTCTCTTTTAATGGAAACTGGAACACAAATTCCCTCTAATTAGTTTCACTGTAGAGCTTAAGCTTGATATTTGCTACAATAATTGGTTAACTAGAAGGAGAAATAGTTAAAAGGCAGTACAATTTTCCTGTATTATTTATGTGGGTAGCAAATATGTGAGTCACCTATATCTTGAAAATGCTCACCACAAAATAGCCCTTTTAAGCAGAAGCCAGGTGCATTCAATTCCTCTGAATCCTTTTGTGCAGAAAACACTGGAAATGGACCTATTTACCTTTATTTATAAAAGTTATCTTCACTGTTTCATTAAGGATTTTAAAAATAATTTGCCTTTGAAATATCCCAAAGAGACAGACTAAAGTTTACTGTTATTTTCTACAATAAAATAAAAATCTCAACTAAATGACCCAGTAGGTTTGATATAGCAAACTTAATAACTACATTCTCTGCTTGACATTATATTTAGTTATGTAAAGAAAAATACATCTAAATTCAGCTAAGTTCCCTTTTACCAACTATCACAAAATACTACAGAGTGAGCCATGGACCTCTTTCTTCCTTAAAGAAGAAATAAAGTATCAAAAGAGTTAAAGTAAATGTGCGAAAAGTGCCATCCTGAGGACTTTTAGCATTTACTCTTGATGAAGTAGCCCAAGCGAAAATACATTATACAAGCGGATTCTCCAATCAGTAACCTTCTAAATAATGAGTTATGCACATTGCCATCTTTTTCTGTGTATGCATGGCTCTAGGGACATGGGGAAATATTAACTCTGCCCATCATAGCTCAAGGTCAATCTAATATACTGGATATCTGTTTGGCTCATGATTTAATATGTACATACTTCTCAAACAGCTTGATCAAACAAAATACTCATTTATAATTGGTTGCAATAGAGGCCCAGTGTTTTTTTGGGAAAGTGTGTGTGTGGGGGTGGGTGGGCTTGAATTACGGGTACCCATAATTTCACTTTTGTTGATTTATAATTATAGCAGTTCTGGCACCTTGGGGCCATCAAGGAGTGTTATTCTGAAAGGGGATTAAAACAATGGGATCTAAGATACAGACATAAAAAGTGTTACTTGTTCGGTTACAGGCATGAAACTAATCACATAGACAGTAACAGTGGCCCCACAGTAACTTCTCTTATGCTTATTATCCTGGTACCTGTATTAAAATGAACTGGACTCTAGAAAGGAATGTGAATTTATATGACAATGTTATTATTAATACCATGAGATTTGCGCCTATAAAGGATAGGACATTTTTTACATTTTGAAATACTATAAACATGCCTATGACTCACACTTTAATATGGTGATGGAACTTTTTGGTAACTTCTAATATCCTTATATTTTAAAGTAAAGGGAAGAATTATTCAAAAAGCAAAAATCTAGGGGGAAGTAATTTAGAATAACACCAGAGTAACCTTTACAAAGGGGAATGTGTGGCTAAAATGGTGGTGCAATGTGCTCACTGCTAGCCATGATTACCTTTACAGCAATTACTCCCTTGGAAATCCTGCACTTGCCTGAGAGGAAAGAGTCTATTACATTTAATTAATGGGAAATCAACAGTCTCAATCAACTGGTACTTGTTAAAATGAACCTGAACTATATAAGTCCAGAAAATGACCATGGGTGGGTCATTATGCAAAACTCTTCTGGTCTGAGGGAATATCCCACTGTAGACATCAATATGTAAGTAAGTAAGAAAATGTATGTAGGGGGTGGAGTAGGACGCATCTTGGCTCCTGAGTCATTACAGTATCCAAGGCTAATATAGAGCAAAAATCATCACTTTCCTCTCAATATCTGTTGGGGAAACAAACCTGACTTCCCAATGACAAAACCTAAAAACCAAAAAGGAGCCACTCCAACGAGGGATAAACTCCAATAGTTGGCTGGAAGGACACGCCGCATAAAGAGCCTAAAATTAGTTTCTGCCAAAAACCCATGCAAAGCGTGCAGCAAATTCCTGAACACCAACAAGGCCTGAATGATATGGCAGAAAACCCTCAAACACCCAATAACCAACAAACAGATCCTCATAAACAACTTCTTGGGGCAATACAAGACTCCAAAATGGTCCTAATGTCAGCACTAGACTAAGTAAAAAACGTCATCAAACACAAATCTTGCTCATCCGCCAGGACTTATCAAAAATAAGACAAAGAATGGGAGAAGCCGAAGCTTATATATCCACCCTGGAAGACACCATTTACCTGCAGACACAAATCCCAACAAGTCTACAACAAGAACTAGTGTCTACAAAAAAATTAGCTAGATGCCCTTCTCAAAACGGGTCGGGTAGGCAAAACATATGTTTTGTTGGCTTCCCGGAGGGCGCAGAAGGACAGCATGCTGCACAATTCCTAGAGGGATGGATCTACTCAGAATTTAGCATGACTGACCTTTCACCACAGCTCTCCATTAAAAGCGCCCACCGAGTGCCAGCTAAGACTCCAATCCCAGGTGGACCCCCAAGACCCCTAATCATCTGTTTCCTTAATAAAAGGGACAGAGACAGCCTTCTACGAATAGCCTAGGAAAAGGAGAGCTTACAGTTCAAAAACAGCCCCATCCAACTCTTCCGAGACTCCTCCCTGGACCTACAGAGGAGACGGGCCACCTTTACAGATATTAAAAAAAGATTAGCAATGGCAGGTATATCATAGTCCTTGATGTACCCAGCTAAACATAGGATCCCAGTGGAGGGCCACGTATGATTATTTGAAAGCCCATCCGACGTCTGCTCCTGGCTGGATACCAGAAGTAAGAAAATGTGTCTGTACCTACAGAAAATGAAATGGCCTGGATTTAAGAGATGGCCTACCTTAATCTGAGAAAAAAATTAAAAAGACAAGGAAACGTATTTTGCAGCTTCTCATTTAAAAAAAGAACTCTATCTGAAAACAAAATATGCCCATTAGTTTCTATAATTCACAGGAAGGTAGGAACGGCCCTACATGCTTGGCAAGGAAATTTTCACTGCATGATTGTGCTGGGGCAGTATGGGCGAATAGTTTTCCACCCATTGTATCTTCTTCTAACTTGCATGCTCAAGGGGAAAAATTAGGGTCAGCCCTGGAGGATCAGTCAGCCCTTCCATACTTAGAAACCTTTTCTTTGTCCTCCCGAATCGCCGCTGTAAACTGAAACTGCGGTCTTTAGGACCTAGTTCCACAAAGTGCAGCAAAGTTACATGAGGTCTGAGATCTCGCGGGATCTTGGCTGTACCTCAGATTTTTTTCAGCGGCGCAATGGAGGTGTGAGTGTCGCAGCTACTGGCAGTGACTTATCTTCACCAGATAGACACTCCACTCCTCCAATATTACCACATAAAAGGAGGGTAAGAGAAGCCTTTACATCCTCCTCACATGAGGAGTAGAGATGGCCGGTTCCCGGATCCGAACGCGGATCCGCCATTTTTTCCGGATTTTTCCAGATTTTCCGCCTTCCGAACTTCCGATTCGCGAATTTTCGAAAATACTAGTTTTTTCGTATTTTCGAAAATTTACGAAATACGCGAAAACCCGTAATTTCGAAAATTTTCTAAAATACCAAAAAATCTCGTAATTTAGAGGGTATTTTTCAGTTTAATGGTTCCGCTCGCGGATTTTCGAATTTTCGGATTTTTTCGAAAATTTGCGGATCCTCGAGCGGACCGGATTTTGCGAAGTTCGGAAGAAATTACCTGCTTCCCAAAGGCTTCCCTCAGACACTTCAAATGCCTCTGAGCAGCCATTAGCTCTGTTCAGGGCCTTATGAATTGAAAGAAATGCTTGTACAAATTCTCCCTGAAGCTCGTTTGAGCAAACGCCATATAGGGAGAGAGGCATTTGCCTCACACAAAACTGTGTCGTTTGAAGCACCAACTACATATCCCACAGTGCATTGGGACTCTGAAACTGTGTCCAGGTCCTTCACTACCTTCGAAAGCAGAGAAATTCCCTTACCAGCCCAAGGTCCCCAAGGCCACCGTTTCCTCTAAGCTGTGTGGACATTCATGCGCACACAACTCTGCAGGCCTGCGCACACAGGTTAGAGTGGTGCGCACAAAAAATCTTCTGGAATTTAAGTGCGGTGGTATGGAGCGCACAAAAATTTATTTTGTATGCGCACAGAAAATATATTTCTGTGCACACAGCTGAATTTAAGTTAGAGTGAACATTGCCCAGGGGTCACATACGCAAGAGTTTTGACAATATCCTTTCATTGGCCTTGTCACAAGGGAAAGAAAGACTCTCTTACCCAGTAAAGAAAGGCTGTATGAGTCATATTCCCAGTACTAAAACAGGACGGCACACTGCCTCCAGTCCTAAACGTAAAATTACTAAATTGCTTCATAAAACCCAAGCGATTCAGACTAAAAAATCTGTCAAACCTTCATTTCCTACTGCACAGAGACTATTTCATGATAAAGGTGGACTTAAAAGACGCCTTTCGCACTATTTATATTTCGCAAAATCACAGATGTCTACTTAAATTTCGCTTGTAGGGTCAGATATACCAATGGAATGTGATGGCGTTTGGCCTATCTAACACTCCCTACTAAAACCAGTTATCCTGCATTTCAAGCAAAGGGAATTTGTTACTGATCTGGATAATCTGTTGGTGTTTGCTCCAGAAGAGTCTGAGATTCTGTGACAGAAAGTCATAATACTGTCCACTCTCACCAGCTTGGGTTTCTCCATAAACTCACAAAAGTCAGTCCTAACACCACAAACAAACTCCCTTCTGTTTAGGATTTCTGATAGACATACAGCATTTCACCATTGAGGTCCCAGACCAGAAATGGAGTCTAATCAAATCCTTTGTTCAGGAACTCCTCCCACTGTTTAATATCCCTTTGCATTATAGTGAAGTTTATTGGGAAGCTAGTAGCCCTAGCTCAGGGCTTTGTACATTCCCTCATGCTCTGCAGGCACAGCCAGATGTTCCTTTGAGACTGACTTCAGACAGGGACAGATTGGTCTCACCTAGTATCTCCAACGGCCCAAGTAAGACAGGAGATACAACAAATACTGCAAATTCCCAACCTCTGCCCTCAGCCATGCAGATTAGGAACCCCAGACTTGACTTTAACGACAGATGTGTCCTTGATAGGGTGGGGTGCATTCACCCCATCGGCAGTAATCTGGTCGCTGGACTCATCAGGAGTTCAGTCTCCACATAAACATTCTAGAAATCAGAGCCGTGAGACTGGTCAATCTACCTTCAGAGAAAGTGTCAGGCAAGACAGTCCTGGTCAACAGGACAGTGGTATCATACATCAACAGAAGGGGAGGAACCAGATCAAAACCACTGTGCTTAGAAGCACTTCAAATCTGGGAGACAGTACTATCTCTCCACATCAACCTGGAAGCCCAGTTTGTCCCAGAGCAATCAAGCATATCATTGGGCATAACTGCAGACTGCTTCCAGGGTTCTCCAGACCTGTTGTCCAAACTGCCACAGTTAATATGGAACACAGCTCAAACCATTTTTCTATGCTTCCAGCAGCTTTCTACATACTCAAACAGATTGATTGACTCAGCCTTGCCTCACATAACTATTATAAAATATAAAAATCTGATAACTGAATTTTTATCCCAGTTTGCGGAGAAGGAATCCTAATTTGAACAACCCAGTGCATTGTAGGGGGCATTAGAATTTCACTCCGGTTTAACTTGTACTAAACTTAAATCTTATTGTTCAGCATTAAAGCTTATATATAATTCCTGAACTGACTACCATCTCTATATATTTAAGATTGCTAAAAGGAGCTTCACTTTCTTGGCCACCTGTTCCCAGATACACATCTATGTGGGACATTGGTATCCTCCTACATTACCTAGCTAAATGGGATTAGACGTCTCTTCCCCTTCACCCTCTGCGTATCAAACTAGCATGCTTTTGGCCTTAGCCTCTGCTGCAAGATCAGCTGAATTAATAGAAATCCATATCCATGAACCTTGGATATCCCCCCAGGTGTTAATCACATAATTCTCAAAGGGAAATCTAAAATCTCACATATTTCTCAAGGGGAAATCAAAAATTTCACATACTTCTCAAGAACTGGTTGAGCTTGATCTATTCAAAGATACTGATGAATCTTCATTATGTATAGCTTCTAACTTAAAACATATACAATTGTTGAAGGCATATAGAGAAAACATTTCCTAACTTGGCCTTCAAGGGAGTTCCCTTATGGTCCATCCTCAGAGCAGCTAGATGGTCATCCAATAGGATTTTGGTCAGAGTCACCGAACTTCGCAAGGACAACAACCAGGTGTGGGCTATTCTGCCCACCAGCTGTTGCTAGGTGGCTGCCTCCCGTGGGACAAAGAAGAGTTTGCAGTAATCTATGACCTGCAAACTATATTTGTCCTAGGGAATAGGACAGCCACCTAGCAACAGCGCCCAACCCTCCCTCCCATAAAATTCCTGTTGTTGACAGATTATAAATAAAAATGGTGGAGGAAGTCAGATATATAGATAAAATACATAACCATATGCACATATTGCTATTTTCTGTTCAGTTTAGCCAATAAATAAACCGTTTTCGGTTGTACTGGATGATTATTGGTAGGTTAAAACACCCTTTGTCTGTTTCACAAAACATCTGAAGTTCTGGAGACATCAAACCCAGATCTGCAACTGGATAACAAAACTGGGAGCTTTTTCATTTAAGCACAAAAGAAGGTAGAATACCACTTCCTACCTTTCCTTATTTTAGTGGAACTAATGGACAATAGAAATGCTTTATTTTATTTTTTTTTATATCTAAAATTTTGGAAGGTTACCGCATATACTCGAGTATAAGCCGAGGTTTTTAGGTTTTAAAATAAACCTAAAAACCTTACCTCGGCTTATACTCGAGTCAAGATTCCTCCCAGTAAGTTGGTCCTTACCGCGATCAATGTTGCTGAGGCTCCAAATCCGGCTGCCGCACACTCTGTAAGTCCAGTGGACCAACTTACTGGGAGGAATCTCCAGGGAAGGAAGGGAGGGGGCTCTACACTGCAGGATTAAGTTGCCTTTTAACTGCAGAATTCCCATACAGTTGTTTGGAAACTACAACTCCCAGCCACTAAAGCATGCTGGGAGTTGTAGTTTCCAAAACATCTGTATGGAAATTCTGCTGTCCATTTAAAGGGCAACTTAAGCCTCAAATCAATAAAGAATCAGAAGGAAGAAGGTATCTATTGCAGAAGATTGCCTTCTGATTGCCTTCAGATGTTTAGAAAATTCAACTCCCAGCATGCTTTAGTTGCTGTGAGTTGTAGTTTTCAACAACTGCATGGGAATTCTGCCTCTATTTAAAGGGCAACTTACCATATATACTCGAGTATAAACCGTCCCGAGTATAAACCGAGGTACCTAGTTTTAGGGGAAAAAGTAGGAAACACACACTGACCTGAGTATAAACCGAGGGGGTAGTATTTGCCACTAAAGATGTTTGGAAACTACAACCCTCCCCGCGATCTTTATTGCGGGAGTTGTAGTTTTAAACATCTTAAGTTGCAAATACTTACAAATAAGAGTAAAACCTTCTTTATTTGTGCATACTGTATGCACAAATATAGGAGGATTTACCCCTATTTGCAAGTATTTCCACTTAAGATTTTGAAAACTACAACTCCCACCAATAAAGCATGCTGAGAGTTGTAGTTATCAAACATCTTAAGTGGCAAATACTTGCAAATAGGGGTAAATCCTCCTATATTTGTGCATACAGTATGCACAAATAAAGAAGGTTTTACTCTTCTTTGTAAGTATTTGCCAATTCCTTGTGAAAGCAAAAAGCAGCCTATCTCCTACCTTGTCTGCCGGCCGGCGGACAAGGAAGGAGATAGGCTGACTTGAGTATAAACCGAGGTAAGATTTTCAGGCTTTTTTTAAAGCCTGAAAACCTCGGTTTATACTCGAGTATATACAGTAAGCATCAAAATAATACTGAATCAGAAGGCAGTAGTGATCATAATTTCTACCCTCGACTTATACTCGAGTCAATCAATTTATCCTAATTGTTCAGGTAAAAACAGGTACCTCGGCTTATACTTGAGTATATACGGTAAATAGGATATAAGGGTGTGAATTGGTTTGGTAAACAATTGCATATTTACATAATAGAAAACTTTAACACAGTAAATAAAACCTATCATACATTGATTTAAAAAAAAAAAAAAGAAAGTGAAAAGATTTTGGTGGTATAAATAAACATTTCTGTACTAGCCTCTAATTCTGGTGTCCTAACATTGGTTTATATTCATTTTATTTATTTATTTTATGGTGATTTACAATTAAGGACAAATCTGGGACAAATGTAATCATCTGCGGAGGTTAAGCATCCTCTCAGTGTTTGTGTTCAATAAAGTGAGTTATTAGAGCATTTACAGTCCTTCAGGGTGACGGACCATTTATGGAATACAATGTATAAGATATTTCTAAACAAGCTTTCACTGCTAATGTCTGAAATATTTGTACTACTGAAAAAGGTTTAGTGATACAGATTTTGCTACTGTAAAGAAGTCAGAAGATTAAGATTGTTTTTTTTCCCCCGCAAAAGGATGGAAAGTCGAATACGTCAAAAAGCTGTGCTACATGCAGAGCTCCCTTATCAAACAGTTCTGCACAGTGGGACCAGCTATTCTGCAGAAAGGAAGTGCTGCTGATTGGATCACACGCCACTGTTACATGTGACAGGTCACCAGTGCTTCATTTCTGGAGTGTGGTGAGTTAACTTCACACCATGGTAGCTCCTACTGTGTGGAACCCAATTGTGAGTAAATTCTGCATTGAAAATTAGACATGAAAATTAATATATTTTAATGCTGAATAGCAATTCTAGAGGGTAATAAGGAAGCATATATTGAAATCGGATTATCACTTTAATTAAATCTAACCTATTTTTTGTGATATGTATCTGCTGATGCCAGTTTCTTTAATTGAACCTGGCATTTCTGGAGCAAATATTAAAAGTGGGTTTACAATAAGTTTGAGAACAGATCCAGGTTTATAAAGTTTGAACAACGAATGGCAATCAGCTGAATGTTGAAAGAAAAATGTTTAATCTCCTAATTTTTATTTTTTAGTTTAAGCTGAAATGTATTGCGGCTGTGCTGATTTAGGCAGGGAAAACCACTTTCAGATTTGATAACAAATCATCATGTTGACTTTTAATATGTAGCCATCAACTGTTTTCTGATCCCCCTAGGGTTGTATAGTTGTCTTTTGGAATCTTTAAACACATGTAGGGAGATGCAGGAAGAGCTGGAAACAGCAAGAAAGTGAGGGTCGCACTCCAAAACAAACTTGAATTTATTATAGACCACACATATATCACAACGTTTCGGGGGGAAACTTGCCCCCTTCCTCAGGTATATATCCATTAAGGGTTGGATTATCTTGAGGAGTAGGCACCCACGTGTGGACGAGTGCAGAGGATCACTTTGTATATTATTAGATGCAGGAAGAGCCTATATCATTAGGACAGTCTCACTTTTTGGAATGTACTCAATCATATTTGTGTGACCTACATGGTATGGATTGTGCAAAAATAGATTATACTTTTCTATTTATAGGGCATTGTCAGTTATCTGCTACAACCCCAACAGCCATTTTACCAGTTTATTACATGCAGATGTTTAATATGTTTTTTTCTGGCAAATGTATCTGTAAAATATATCAGTTGTGGTTAAGGGGAAGAAAACTGACAATTGACCCTTTTTTTGTTTTAAGGGTGGACATGCCCTTTAACTCTATAGACAATATTGTTTTTGCTCCAATTCTTCAATATAATGATCAAGAGACAGTAGGAAAGATAGAGGAATTACATACAATGTGCAATGTGCATACATTGCAAAGGTCCGTCAGGACCTGTCAGAGGAAAGCACTTGAGCATGATCACTGGTAAGTTCTCTAACTTTCTTCCTGTCTTCTGATTGTTATAATGAAGAACAGGAGGTGAGGCATAGCTGACTGATAGCCCAATGCATGTCATCAATACCCACAACCTCATTGTTTAAATACTTATGGCAAATGGAGCATGCCACCAAACAAGAAGAACTTTCTCATTGTCTCAGCAGAAGGTCTGAAAATAGCAGGCTTACATCTTACTTACTGAACATCTTGCTACTAGAAGCTAGAAGCTTCATAGCTTTAAACTTAGCGCTGTGGTTCAGGGCTTGTTGGTTACATCCTTTTACTTGCCACTTTAAGCAACCATTTAGAGACATGAGTAACACGTAATATATGTTTCCCTTATTCTTATTAGACTTGGAAAAGGAGCAAAAGGTTAAAGGGACAGTTCAGTGGAAATTATCAATATTTGTTAAATTGTTAGTTTGTGTAATGCCTTCTTAGTTATTCTAGATATTCTCTCCCATTTGAAATATCAGTTGATTTCATTCCCTTTTGTTGTTCCCTGCTGTTGACATTAGTGAGCTGACATTTCAGGTTCTAACAGCCCTTCTTCTTCCCAGGATGCACCACATCCTTGGAATGTAATTTCTACTGATTGGCTGTTGGATGGTTCAAAGATGCTCAGATCTCTACTGAGCAACTGAATCAACCCAGACGCAGGGTCAAGGGCAAGACCATAACGGTAGTCAGTATTTGGTTGCATTTATTTATATACAGACACAATGCTGAATTGGCAGATTAAGGTCATTGGGATGAAAAAATACTGCTCTTTTTTCTGAAAAGTACATGTATTTGCACTGAACTTCCCCTTTAAAGACTTTAAATATCAGTTGGTCAATTTTTAAGGAAAACTATTTTTAAAAACAATCTATGAATTATAATTCTGTTCTATATAGTATTTCTACCTTCTGTTTTGATTTCTCATCAATGTTGTGCACCAGAGTCAGTATCTCAGTGGTGTATATATGTATGTATGTATAATTTTATTTATAAAATACAAACAAGGGGATAAGGGCAAGCCATTATACAGATAGATAAAATTAAATACAATTTTATTTCATGCATCGGTTAAGAAAGCATATATATATAAATTATGTATAAATTGATATAAGTGCAACAAGCCATGGCACATTAGGAATGAGATCCCTGCCCTGAAGAGCTTACAAAAGTGGGAGGGACAACATACATATACAAATGGGGGGATGGGTACAAAGTGCTTAAAAGGGCTAACAATCAAGGGCTAACAGTCTAGATTTAAAAGTATTGATAGATGTCCCCAGGCGAAGCGAGAAAGGGTAGGGAGCAGCAAGAGAGAATGGTTTAAGGCAGACGGCAGCAGTGTTTGTTGGGGGTCTGTGGAGAAGATTTCCTTTGCGAGGAACAGAGGGCACTGCCTGGAACATAAGGGACGAAGAGAGAAGATAAGTAGGGAGGTGCAGTAGAGCGAAGGGATTTAAAGGTTAAAAGAAGGGTATTGAATATGATTCTTTTTTTTGAAGGGAAGCCACCCTATGGACTGAAGTATCGGGGTTAAGGTTTCTCTTTTTGAAGGAGAGCAAGATGATCCAAGCTGCCGAGTTTAAGATAGACTGGAGAGGAGAGAGATGAGAGGCAGGAAGTAGTAGAATGTTACAGTAGCCAAGACAGGACATTATAAGGGCATGGATGAGCATTTTAGTAGTGAAGAGAGGGAGAAAAGCGTCCTAGCGACATTGTTAATGTGATGATGGAAGGAAAGAGAGGAGTCAAAGATAACTCCAAGGCAGCATGCAGATTCAACTGGGTTAATGACCATATTGTCAATAGAGATGGAGAAGGGTGGACTAGGTCCACCCTAGCGGGAAAATTATTAATTCTGTTTTGGATAGATTGAGTTTAAGGTGGCGGTGCACCATCCAGGAAGAGATAGAGAGCAGACATTTAGAGATTTGGAATTGAACTTCAGGGGTTAGCCCGGGTGTGGACAAGTAAATTTGGGAATCATCAGCATATAAGTGATACTTAAAAATGAAAGAACTGATAGTGTAGGGAGAACAGCAAGGGTCCTAAAAATGAGCCCTGTGGGACTCCCACACTAAGAGGAACAGGAGAGGAAGTCTTATTAGCAAAAGAGACAGAGAAAGATCTGTTAGAGAGATGAGAAGACAACCATGCCACAGCTTGATTTCGGATGCCCAGAGAAAATAGAATCTGCATAAGAAGAGAGTGGTCCACAGCATCAAAGGCAGCTGATAGGTCAAGGAGAATGAGGAACGAGAACTGTCCTTTGGCTTTGGCAGCTTGTAGGTCATTGAGACTTTGCGAGGGCCGTTTCAGTTGAATAACCTGGTCGGAATCCTGATTGTAACGGGTCCAATAAGTTAGGAGACAGGGAAGTAGTTTGAGAGACAGGTAGGGCCTAGAGAGGGTTTTTTTAAGAAGATGTTTGACACACGCATGTTTAAAGGCAGCAGGAAAAATCCCAGAGGTCAGGGAGGAATTAAAAATGTGAGAAAGAGCAAGGGAAAGGATTTAAGCACAGTGCCTGAGTAGGAAGGAGGGCATGGGATCAAGGGTACACATTGTAAGTTGCGAGGACAACATGAGGTCGAAGACTTCAGTTATCTAGTAATAATAACTAACTATATTAGGATCTGGCCTAGGTGCACCACTTGAGCCCTTTAGAGAAAAACTACAGAAAAATGTCAATAAGCCTTTAAAGTTTGATAGGCAAAGCTGGGTACACACAGTACAAATTTCTTTCATAGATCTGCATACACACAGTCCCGAGCGTTCTCCCTATAGGAGAACACCTGGGAATGTGTGATTCCATTGGCCGCGGCAGAGTCCCTCTATAGGAAGTTACCGCGGCCGAGGGAAATTTACTGACTTTTCTGAAAGAGCACGCGGCCAACCCAAACGTTTGGCGTCCGCACTCTTGTTTAAAAAATCACCCACACACAGTGCCAATAAAGCCCCGATACCGACAGTATCGGGGCTTTATCGTTACTGTGTGTATCTAGCTTTATTGTCTCAGATAAGAGGGTTTAAAAAGCCCAAGTTTGTAATCTGTCCTATATGTCCCTATTAGAGATGGCCGAACTTCATAAAGTTCAGTCCGTTTTCGAACTTATTTAAAAAAGTCAATGGGGGGTAAATAGTTCGGAAAGTAAGTAAACTTACCGTACAAGCCTCGGGGACCTGGGAGATGGTCTGGGGAACATGTCCGTGCGCGAGTAACAGCAAAAAAAGTATTGCATACTTGCGCTACTTCCGGCTTTTGAAAACCCGAGGATTTTTGAACGTTCGGTAAAACTTGAAGGGCGATTCCGAAAACCCCCGAATGCCCGGGGATTCAAGAAATTGGCTGCTCAAGGATTGCTGAACGTCCGACAATCCCATGGACGTCCCACAGCTCGAAACCGGGACCTCCTCAAACGTTTTCCAGTTTCCGCGAAACTGGAAAATCTAACTAGTTCAAGTCATAAAGTTTGTCTCGAACTCGGGTTCGAGTTCTGTTTTGTGTCCATCTCTAGTCCCTATATAGGAGAGATGACCTGTTTCCCTGTGTCATATCCTGTAACAAAATCTATAGTAAAATAGGGAATAATAGTACCGTATATACTCGAGTATAAACCGAGTTTTTCAGGCTGAAAAATCAGCCTGAAAACTCGGACTCGGTTATACTCGAGTCAACCGCTTACCTGGGCTTCCGGCAGCCGCGCAATCTTTTTCTGCACTGGCGCGCGGCCTGACGTCACTGCCTGGCGCCAAGCCCGGCGCGGCAGTGACGTCAGCCGCGCGCCGGTACAGGAATGGGCGCGCGCTGCCGGAATGCCAATACCGTACCTGCCAGGAAGCCCTTGGATGGAGGAAGAGCCCACAGGAAAGAGCCCCCAGGAGAAGACCACGAGAAGAGCCCACAGAGAAGAGTCGTCCACAGGGAGAAGAGTCCACAGGGCGAAAGAGTCCACAGGGAGAAGATCCACAGGGAGAAGAGTCCACAGGGAGAAGAGTCCACAGGAGAAGAGTCCACAGATCCACAGGGAGAAAGTCCACGGGAGAAGAGCCCACAGGTACAACTGAACTGAGGGGGAGGGGGGCATTCAAGATGTTTGGGAACTACAACTCCCAGCATGCTTTATTAGCTGAGAGTTGAGTTTCAAACATCTTGAATGCCAAGTGAGGGTGGCATTCAAGATGTTTGGAAACTACAACTCCCAGCTAATAAAGCATGCTGGTTTCCAAACATCTTGAATGCCACCCTCACTTGGCATTCAAGATGTTTGGAAACTACAACTCCCCCCACATGCTATTCGTAAGCTGGGAGTTGTAGTTTCAAAACATCTTGAATGCCAAGTTTCTACCCTCGGTTTATACTCGGGTCAATAACTTTTATTAGGATTTTTAGCTGAAATTGGGTACCTCGGTTTATACGCGGGTCGGTTTATACTCGAGTATATACGGTACTTCATACATTCAAAATATTATCATAAGTGTGGTGCCTTTTTAATAATAAATGATTATTGTTTGCAATAATTAAGGGGATCTGCATTAATATTTCTCAGTAATTGCAAAATCGCAATAAGAAATTATGACTGCAGTGTTCGTGAAGACAGTTTATTAAAATAAGGTTACCGTGTCTTTAGGGATTTAAGAAAAAAATTACACACAGTTCAGGCATAGGAAGAAATATGTTGATTATGCATTTTACGTGCTTGCTGAGTTGACAAAACAAATGGATTAAATTATTTGTCATATCACCCTATCAAAGATAAATCAAATATTGTATACTGCTGACATTTCATTACCGCCTGCAATCTTATAATCACTAAATGCTTGATTCACTGCTTCCTTTTTTACATATCACTGAGTCATCTCAATTAAACAGAACTTTAAAGGTTACTTTCACTACGGAACATATTCAGTGACTACAACAAATTAACACCGGAATGAAAAATAATTATAACTATTTTCTTTAACTCCTTAAATACCGGAAAGGACAATAATGTCCATTATCTATGTCCTTGGGGGGCATTATGCCAGACACATCTATAGAGATTTATATATTCTAAACTATAAAAAACAGCATTTGTTTTACATCTAAGCCTCGAACTACAGAAGCAATACTGTACAATTTACTGTGTATTAGAAATTAAAGATGAGATTCATTACCATATAAAGCCCAAGACCGGAGTAGCAAAAGGGTTTGGGCTTTATATGGTAATGAATCTCATCTTTAATTTCTAATACACAGTAAGGTGTACATTATTGCTTATGTAGTTCAAGGCTTAATTGTAAAAGGTTTCCCAAAGTCTTGCATGTATCAATGTGTATGCAGAGCTAGAAATAGGTAAAAAAGGGTAACTTCCCAAAATGTAACTTTAATAGTTTATAGTAGTACAGTGGCATGTTTGAGGGGCCGGGGGTCTTACTGGTGCCTGTAATCCCCCCTTTCTGCTTGCTCAGCGCAATCTGCTGTTCAACTTCTCCTGGTGCCCATAAATTGTAACATAGACAGCTACATAGAATGTTACATGGGTTGATATATAGCTTGTTTTGCGATTTCGTTTTTTTAAGGTTAATTTTTCGCTTTTTAAAGTTTTTATTTTTTATGTTCCGATTTTCTTTATTTACCAATAAAATCAAATGGGGGTCTGAGGGACATATTTATAAAGGGGCGTTATTTTTGCTTTTTTTCCCCACCAGCCTTTACCATAATTTTTTAAACTTTCATCTTTTCCTTTCATCAGTTATTAAAAAGGCGAATTTTCATCAAAAGGGAAAATTATCCAGCAGAAAGTAGCACTAATAATGCTGAAAAAGCTCAGCACATATGATGGTAAATAGGTAATACTCCCTGGTGGTTTTTCAAAGTAGTATTAAATTGGTTAATACACATAGAACACCTATCTTTGTTATTTAAAATAAAAATTTGGTGTTTTTTTTCAGCCAAAGATATAAATAGTATTACACTCAAAAGGCGAATTTTCTCTATTTTATTAATAGGATAAATAGTGTAAAACTCAAAAGGCGATTTATCTCTATTTTATTATTAGGACACATTTTTTAGCATTGCTTATTTTCAGAAAACTGCAGCTAATTACCAAACCAGTTCCATTAATATGGGAATGTACCATAGTGCTGTGTAAGAAATAGTCATATTAATGGAACATTCCAGTTAGTAATGATTTTTGGCAAAAATCCTGTTAAAAATGCAAAAAATGCAACAAAAGGGAGAAAAGGGGCAAAAAGGCGAAAATCCCCCTATTTATAAATGGCTGTAAATAAAAAAGTGACAAAGATAACCCTGAAATTACACTAGAGATCAATCTCTCTTTTCGCAGTGATACCACACTAAATGCAATGAATAGGGCGAAAACTATCGCCACACATCACCACATCGATACTTTTCTGCAAAGGCGAAAGTGAAAATGAGCGAGTTTATAAATAAGGCGAAAATAGCGCTTTTTGTCATTGCGATGTCATGCGATAGCAAAATGGCAAAAATAGCGATCCTTTATAAATATGCCCCTAAATAAACATAAGCGTAAGTAGAGAATATATTTAATATTATTATATGATCCATATAGAGAGATGTTCGAAAAAATTAAAAAATAAATAAACAGACCCATATATATATATATATATATATATATATATATATATATATATATATATATATATTTATATACTTAGAGAATAGATAACAGAAGAATCTGAAAATGAACAATCCTCAGTTGCTCCAAGAAACACAAGTTCTCCCTTACCATTCATTCATTTTGTATAAAGACCCCATCTTGATTACATTACTGACAGCTCTATTATCTGTCATTGTGCATCTTTGGCATGATCCTCTCGCAGTGACATTTGCAAAAACCTTTTCTATCTTACTGATCTCAACCTGGTCAAATAAGTTTCACAAAAGCACAGCAAATTGCTATTGCTGCTCACATTTTGGACTGTTGGGGGTTGATAGATTGGGAAATTCAGACACAGCATGTTGGTCTTCTGCATATTATTTTAATACATCAAACTGCTAAGGCTGAATACACAAAACAATGTTTATATATGATTATAAAAATGTTGTAAATCTCTTTTTTTTAACAAGTGTTATTATATATCTGATACAATTTCTGATGTTTTTATAAATAACCATTACTTCTCTATACAAGCCTAAACCTTAACTCACTTAAATGTTCACTGTTATTACTTTTCAAGTTTCATTTTTTAACCCAATTTTATTTTCTCCTTATTTTAACTATACAAACGTGGGTGTTCCTGGTCTAGTTTGATACAATGTTAAGTATCGTATACAGTATAATATTTGTAGAAATGACATTCTATTTCGGTATAAATGCAGTACTGTTTAATGGAGTCCTACAAGCCAAGTGAAATGATGGAAAATACAAAGAACAAAAGGCGAGAACTTTTCCTAAGATTTTTGGATGAGATTATCACGGGCCATGTTATAATTTATAAGTCAGCTGTGATAACAATGAGGTCAGCATACTAAATGTGCTGCATAAAATACATGAAATAGTGTAAATTGAGTTCAGTGGAAGCAGGTAAATAAATTACAACATTTTTTAATAGAATTCTACTGTACACTTGTACTGTGCGTGTATGCTTGATAACTTAAACAAAGCTGGGAGTTGTAGTTTGAAAACATCTGGAGGGACAACTTTTTTTTAGCAAGTAGGCTTTGTTATTTTCAGTGTCCCAAACTGCCTTTCCTACCACATAATCTACATAAATAAACCAGCAGGAGTTTAATAACAGAACAACTGTATTAAGGCAGCTTATCACAAAATTGCCACATCTGTATTTAGTTTGTTAATAGTAACATCATGTTTCGGTAAGTGTATTTATTTATTTATTTTTAAGGTGCTGGTCCTTTAACAAAATATTTTCTAGAAACAGAGTAGAAGCAATCCAAACACGATAGCAATATTGTCTGAAGATATTTTTCTTGAGTGGATTTGAATTTATTTGGCCATAAGCCAATAGAGAATATCACTGCCAAAATGATGACAGCTACTCGTTATCTCCGAAGATGAAAGTGTTCTTCATATAAAAGATTACAAATAACATTAAACAACAATCTCCATGGTGCCCGCTTCACAAATTTGAGACTGTGTTTGATACTAAGAATGACATTTACAGAGGCAGCAGCAAGCCTCAAATTCCGCCTATCCATAAATCTATTTTGTAATGGTTTCATTTATTATTTACTGCATTTTGTATCTGACATGCAAAGGAAAAACTAAAATCTGCAAATAAGTTTCTAGGGTTAGGACATTGGCAATAAATAGACAATTACTCTACAAATATAATAAAAATATCTCTGTAAAAGGAGTGTTCATTTCCCTTCTTGGTTACTTTTTAGAAAAACACAACTGAATGGCTCTAAGGCTTGGAACACAAGAGACAAACAGGGAGATTCAATAACAGTTCATGTTGTTAAAAATGGTGCTAATTTTGCCCCAACCAATCAAATGTTATCTTTTAAATGGAAGCTAACATCTGATATGTTAGGGCAAAATTAACATTATTTTTAACGATAAGAAGTTTTATCGAATCTCCATGAGATTTCTGTGCAATCCCTCAAAAATGATTGGTTGTTTGGGAATCAGAAGGAAGATCAACAGAATACAGAAAAACATTGGTTTTCCATTTTCACTTGCTAGATTTAATATATTTGACATGCTGGTAAATCTATAATGTTTTTGCATTTGTAGCCAGACTTCCCTACAGGGCAGGTAATGGTAGGAAGTGGAGCCTCATTCCACTGGTCTCCCATCCATAACCAATATATTGAAAGTCAGACTCTTTAACAGGGCATTGTGGTCAGGTAATAAGCCTTTGCAGATTTTTAGTGGCACGTAATTAGCTGCTGTTCCTTAATAATGCAAGCAATTAATACAGCTAGTATTTACAGTATGTGTCTCTTCTACATTCCCAGCTGTAAGTTGGTAATTTGCAATCAGTAAGTAACCTCCGCACCACCTCTTAAAGGAGAAGAATTCCACCAAAACTAAAGGCGTGGTATTTTTTAGCGATACCGCGGCTTTAACTTTAACAATAATGATCGTAAATTAACAATCCTAAATCTAAGATAATGCGACCATAGATTTACGACCCCCATAGAATACTAATGCGTTAGTTTACTACCGCATGGTATTCTGCGACTAAACCTTTGTTAATTAATGAACATTTATTAATGAATGGTTAATTAATGAGTGCAAATGTATGACCGCAGACATACATTAACGGCCACTGTCGTACATGATAGATAAACCACTGTATAGCTAAATTGCGATACCACGCTTTATAATTATGGCCCATACTTCTTTATTTTAAACTCTGAAACACCGGTAACACAAGTGTAATTCTATATGCAATGGTTATTGCATCGTCTTATGCAGTTTGGGCTATGGGTCCTTATTCATAGACTATGGTCTATGAGTAAGTGGTCTATGAGTAAGATGATGCAATAACCACTGTATATAGAATTACACTTAAGTTACCGGTGTTTCAGAGATTGAAATAAAGAAGTTTTTTTTTATAAAGTCAGATGTCTGCTGGAGTTCTTCTCCTTTAAGGGGTGGTGCAGAGGTAACTTACTGTGAAAGAAGAACGTTCTGACACCTCCAGCATGCCATATGGGAGAACAGCATCCACCAATGAGAGATGGGTAAGGCTGGATCCACAAAAAAGTTTGTCTTCATTGTACTTTGGGAACTCAAACTAAACATGGCTATCACACAGAAAAACAGTATCTCCAGATTTTATTTCTTCAATGTTAAAGGAGACTCCAGAACTACAGTATATGTATTAATACCAGTAATTAATTCTCAATATTGGTACAGTACGGGGATACTATATAATATTGAGAATTACTGGTATAAATACATATACTGTAGTTCTGGTTGGTACAGGGATACTATATTATATTGAGAATTACTGGTCTTAATACATATACTGTAGTTCTGGTTGGTATAGGGATACTTTATAATATTGAGAATTACTGGTATTAATACATATACGGTACTGTAGTTCTTGTTGGTACGGAGATACTATATTATATTGTGAATTACTGGTGTTAATACATATACTGTAGTTCTGGTTGGTTCAGGGATACTATATAATATTAAGAATTACTGGTATTAATACATATACTGTAGTTCTGGTTGGTACGGGGATGCTATATAATATTAAGAATTACTGGTATTAATACATATACTGTAGTGCTGGATTGTACGTTGATACTATATAATATTGAGAATTACTGGTATTAATATATATGCTGTAGTTTTGGTTAGTTCAGGGATACTATATAATATTAAGAATTACTGGTATTAATACATATAATGTAGTTGTGGTTGGTGCAGGTATACTATATTATTTTGAGAATTACTGGCATCAATACATATACTGCAGTTCTGGTTGGTATAGGGACTCTATATTATTTTGAGAATTACTGGTATTAATATCTGTTGTATTCAATTAGATCAACTGGACTTGAAGTTTAGTTCTTGAAGACGTTTCGCTACTCATCCGACTGGCTTTCTCAATTCAGAATGACTTGTACAAGAGTCGGATGACTAGCGAAATGTCTTCAAGAACTAAACTTCAAGTCCCGTTGATCTAATTGAATACAACAGATATACCGTGACCTTGATGAATGAGAACCTTCACAAGCACTGGTATTAATACATATACTGTAGTTCTGGTTGGCATTGGGATACTATATAATATTGAGAATTACTGGTATTAATACATATACTGTAGTTCTGGTTGGTACAGGGATACTATATAATATTGAGAATTACTGGTATTAATACATATACTGTAGTTCTGGTTGGTACAGGGATACTAAATTATATTGAGAATTGCTGGTATTAATACATATACTGTTGTTCTGGTTGTTACAGGGATACTAAATTATATTGAGAATTACTGGTATTAATACATATACTGTAGTTCTGGTTGGTATAGGGATACTCTATAATATTGAGAATTACTGGTGTTAATGCATATACTGTAGTTCTGGTTGATCCAGGGATACTATATAATATTGAGAATTACTGGTGTTAGTACATATACTGTAGTTCTGGTTGATCCAGGGATACTTTCCAATTGCCGTTTGGAGTCAGGAAGGATTTTTTCCCCTCTTTATTAGCTTTTTTTTTTTTTGCCTTCCACTGGATCAACTGTTAGGGTTAAAAAAGGAGGGTGAATAGGTTGGACTTGATGGCCGTATATCTTTATTCAACCTCAATTACTATGTTACTATGTATTTAACAAGGTATACAAATAATGGTTCTGTTACCATGTTAATTCCTTAGCTCTCAATTAGCCTCCACTAAAACCAACCTATGTCCCTATCTCCAACTTTCTTCTTTACATACAGCAAAACGTTCTATATATTCTTAGATAATTTGTTATAATAAGTTAATTGCTAAAATTTTACCAAGACTCCATAATTGTACATTACCCACATTATTATTTAATGAGGGAATTAATGATTCAGGAAGTATAAAGGGTATGAAATACCCATGATATTTTCCAAAATAAAGATTAGGTATTTGTTAATCAAGACTTTAGTCTCAGGGCATCTGTACCAGGCTGATTAAAAAGTAAAAACCATAGCCATTAATTATTCAGTGCATTAAAGCTTAAACTGTTTCATGGCTGGTTTCTTAACGTGTTTTTATCCTTTACAAGTACAATGTGTTATCAGTAGAGTTTCCCTTAAATAACTTTAGTGTAGATGTGAGATACACAAATAGACTATGTCTGATCAACTGAAATTTCGATCAAATTGTTTAATTAAACTACCTACTGACAATTGAAAAGAACCACACACAGGAATTAATTTATGGTTGATTCTGTACTGATTATTAGCAAATGAGTACACTTGTCAATCTGGCAGGAATCGATCAGTGTCTCAAAAACTTGTAAAATAATGTTGTATGGACTCTATCTACACTTCATATCAGTCACCTTTGGTCATTTACATTAGAGATAAACAAATGTGTTGAACTTAAGTGAAACTGAACATTCTAATCAAACCGAATTAGAGTCAATAGAAGAAGATTTTTTAATTTTTAACATCATATCAACATCGATTTTTGAAATTTTCTACATTGCTTGATGAATTTTCTACATCGCATCAAATTTTCAAATGTTATACCAGATACATGAGTTTTCAAAACCCACAGAAACAATAAAATGGACCAATCATCAAGCTTATTTATGGCTTTCACTTTGCTAAATAAAAAATGTATTAGGAAAGATGACTTGAGTGAAATGGAGCATCCTTAGAAAAAGTTAAAAAAGAAAATGGATTTAATAGGAACAACAAGTGGGAAAAGAAAAGAGATAAAGGGGAGTAAGGGGAGATGCATGGTGAAACAGAAACTACACCCATCATGCAATGCTGTAGAAAGTACTAAATATAGATAAAAGAGAGAGTAGATTTTTTTAAGCTTCTGCAACAGATGCACATGAAAGTAAAGTGCAGATCTTAAAAAGAAATATATGACTTTTAAATATAACATGAACTCTGAAGGTGATAAAATGAACAAAGGAATCAAAATTCATGAGTATAATAAATCATTGCTGAATCGGTTACCAGAAGAGACAATGTCGCACTTTCAGATTCACCTGCTCTTGTTTAAGGTGAGTAAAAGTTACATTGTCACAAGTCATCAGCTCATCTGTAGCTATAAATAAACAGCCATGAGGCAATTTGTTTGCTTCAAAAAACCCAAGACTACTCTTTAACCCAATTCCAATGTACTGCGGAATATTACATAAAACCAATGTGTATAAGAAAAATCTGTAATAAAATCACTTACACAGCACTGAATGAAAATGAGTTTAAGAAAGAACAGTATCACAGTACACAACAGAAATGGTGTAAAATGATTCACTGATATGATATGTATTGGGCTGCTCCATTCCCTTTCCCCAGTGCATGGATTTTTCAATGCCATAGTAACATAGTAATTGAGGTTGAATAAAGACATATGTCCATCAAGTCCAACCTTTTCACCCTCCTTTTTAACCCTACCTGACTGTTGATCCAGAGGAAAGGGAAAAATACAGCAAAAAAAAGGGGGGGGGATTTTTTCCTGGCTCCAGGCTTAGATTTGGCTTCAATTCTTGTTTAACATATACACATACTCCACTCCTTTCTTATTAACTCGGTCATGTCTAAATAAGAAGTATCCTTTATTATTTATACCTTTCCTTTGAAGCTTTAAATTATAGTTCCCCAGTTTTTCCAGCCAGACTTCTTGCATTTGTAAGCATACATATTAAATTATCATCCAATTTACGTCTTGGATGTACATGCCTCCTTATCTTTTATGCTCCCTCCTTCCCATCTCCTCCCTCCATTATCTTATTAGCCCCCCGATCCCTCACCCCTCTATCTACCCCTGTGTAGTTCAACATACCCTCCCCCCCATACCTAGTTTAAAATCTTCTCCAACCCACTAGTCATCTTCTCCCCCAAAACAGCTGCTCCATCATCATTAAGGTGCAATACATCTTTACTAAAGAGCCTGTAGTCAACAGAAAAGTCATCCCAGTTCTCTAAAAACCCAAACCCCATCCCCTTACACCAACTCTTTAGCCACACATTAATACTCCTAAGCTCCCATTGTCTCCCTAGTTTAGCATGTGGCTGCACTAGTATTTCTTAAAACATTACCCTTGAGGTCCTTACTTTTAACTTTGGCCCTAACTCTCCATAATCTCTGCATCACTCCCAGCCCCACCCAATAGTCTGTCTACATGATCCACCACGTGTCGAATTCTAGCACCAGGCAGACAAAACACTGTTTGCCATGCAGGGTCTTGGCGACAGGTTACTCTATCTACCTTTTAAATGATGGAGTCCCCTACCACTACCACCTGCCTATTCTTCCTAGCCCCCAGTTCTCCCTCCATTGTATTAGAGATGGCGATCCCCTGGATGCCCAAGGGAGTGGCCCCCTTCATACATGCTACTTCTGAGCTGTCATCCTCCTCATCTTCACCTAAAACAGCAAATCTGTTGGGATCAACTAGCTGGGTAGAAGTAACACTACTACTTCCCCTGGTAACCCATACAAATCTATCTTTCTTCACTACCTTATCTGCCTCATTTCCAACCTCCTGTTTACTGGCCCTTGACAGTTCCTGCATTTCCCCCAGGTTTGCCAAGCCTTGCAACACTGCAAGTTTCCTCTTAAGATTCTGCACCTCAGATTCCAAATGGGCAACCCACTCACATCTAAAGCAAATAAAGGTCTCCTTGAACGGTTGCTCCAAGATCCCATACATGCGGCTGAATGCACACTGCGTGGGTCCAACAAAACTGCACAGCAATACACAACATCAGAAACAGCAATACACCACAACAGAAACAGCAATATACAAAAGAAACAGCAATACACAACAACAGAAACAGCAATATACAAAAGAAACAGCAATACACAACAGAAACAGCAATCTTGTTCCTAAACCCTTTCTTGTTCTAAATGCTTTTGTTTTTAAACGCACCCCTTAATAACAAACAAACCCCTTTAAACTCCCTTTAAAGGAAAAACACTCAGAGCTCAGAAATGGCTCTTCCAGCAGGACTTATATGTGAGGTTCAAAACCTCAGATCTTCATATGGTAACCCTAAGGCACTCCACGTGGATGTAGTGCCATTGAACATTACTATCAAACAGTATCAAAAGCGTTAGCAAAATCTAAGTACATACTACATCCACTGTAACATAAAAATAATGTATCTCTCAGAAATCCATGTTGAATACTGTATATCTTATAAGATTAGTTCTGGAGACAGTCAAGGATATGATCCTGTGACAAAGTTTCCTGCACCTTCCCTACCACTGATGTTAGACTTTCAGGTCTATAGTTACCAGGCTGTAAACGACTACCTTTTTTTAAATATTGGTATTACATTGGCTTTTTTCCAATCCTGAGGAAAATGTGAATATGAAAAGAAAAGAAACTGTGGTCTAGATAAAATTTGACTAATCTCAGAGGATGTATTTCATCCGGTCCTTAGAAGAGATGGGCGAAACTGCTAAAATCCATTACGCCTGCGGATTCGAAAATTCGAAAATCCGCGTAAAAAACCATTAAAGTCAATGGGAGAAAAAATTCTGCACAGATCCGCCTAAATATAAGGTAAAACAGCAATGGTAATTTACTGTACATGGCTGTGGGACCTAGGAAATGGTCTGGGGAACACGTATATATATCCAGAACTAAAAAAAAATAACTTTCCTCACGGTCGCACTTTTTTTCGAGCTTCCGCATTCTATTTTTGAGCTGGGGTTTAGTCCTCAAAAGGACTTTTGGGTCCCAAATTGTGTGAATACAGGAGGGGTTAACAACAAGTGCTAATCCACCACACTAAAATTCACACACAGAAAGCTCAAAAAGCAGGAAAAAAAATCTCTAACTCCTACACTGACAGGTCTCCACTAAACTCACTTTAACACACTGACAAAGTGGCACCTGCCTTTTATACCCAGGGGGTTGGCACAGGTAAATATAGCTGCCATTTGGTGAATTTGATACATGAAAATCTTTGAAAATTTGGAAAGCAGAATTTCCGGAAAATCCGCGACATCCGCAGTTCACGGATCTCGGAAATCCTGGCCATCTCTAGTCCTGAGGCTTTATCAATATCTAATTGTTTCTGTACCATACCCTCTGTCAGCCAGAGTTAATTTTCCTCAATTATATACTTCATGTTATTACAGTCTTTGCTATAAGGACTAGGATTATTTAATGGAACATTAAACTTTATTTTTTAAAGGGAAAGTCCAGCCCTGAAATGAAAACCTACATACAAGTAAATCACCCCCCCAAACCCTAAACTCTAATAGGTTGAAACCTGAAATATATGTGTAACCTAAAATCCTGCAAAATGCCCTGTTGCCCCTGTTTCTGCTTCCTGGTTCTTCCAGTTAGCAACTGTCAGTTATGGATTTGACAGTTGACATCACAGCCAATGATTGAATGCTAATCCCCTAGCTGCCTCTTCTGAGCATGCCCAGGCTCAGTACAGGCTCAGTACAGGTTTCTAAATTGCTCAGTTTCCACGAGGCATCCAGAAGCATAGCAGGCATACAGTAATGAATTCATAGGACAAACTATGATATATCAGCATATTTTAAAGAGGCCATTCTTTCTAAAAGATGTTATTATGAGGGTGGAGTTGTCCTTTAAGTACAGTAGGCTCTCGTTCAGGACATCGGGCATGACAGCAGAGAAGGAGCTGAGTAGAGCGCAGGTATGTCTTGCAGTGTTCCCCGCACATTCCATTATTTACAGGTGGGAAAAAGCATTCTCACCTCCCTGTTAATAATAGATACAAAAATACACTCTTCCTACCCTACAGGCTCCAACATTCCAACACTTATTATTACTACTATGGATTTATATAGTACCAACATCTTACATAGCCCTTTATGCATATTGCCCTGCCCCGAAGAGCTTATAATCTAAGCACATACAACCTATCGGTATGTCTTTATGATTGTGGAGTAAACCGGAGTAAACATACAATTCCTTGCAGATTAGTGTCAATAAGATGATTCTAAGGCATCAATGATAACCACTGAGCCACCATGCTGCCCTCACTATAAGGCATCAATGCTAACCACTGAGCCACCATGCTGCCCTCACTATAAGGCATCAATGCTAACCACTGAGCCACCATGCTGCCCTCACTATATGGTTTAGTGAAGTGTTCAGTAGAAAAACCCACAAGATATAATATCATAAATTATAAATATTTCATGATAATCGCAATGTCCATGCCCCACCGTCTTCGCACGTGATCACCATTTTTGTTGTGCATCGTATTCCTTGTCATTCAACTTAGATGAAAAACGAAAGTGCATGCACTAATGCGCGAGATTGCGTATCCTACTGCTCCAAAAAAAAACACAATTTATACAGTGGGGCCTGCAGGCTCTTTACTCATGAACATTTTAGCTTGTGCCTAGTTTTTCCAATGCTTAAGCTGATAATTATTATTTATTTTGTCCGACGCAGCTTACCTGCCCGAGTTCTCTGCCAGAGATCTCTGCCAGGTAAGTGCGCCGGCTAATGGCTCAGCAGGCAACGCAAACTCAGTGTAAAACCCACGCTAACCTGATAATACATCGGATAACATGGGTTTTATACTGACTTGGGCATTTTGGGTGGCTGGTAACCGGTTTTTGTGCATGCAATATAGCTAGAATTCATTCTAGATATGGCACACACTTGGTAAACTGTTTATATGTATGTACGCATATACACAATAGAAGGTTGTGGATATATCACTGTGCTCTATTTCCATGGAATATGGAAAGAAACTTTCAGGGTTATTCAATAAAAGTTCTTATCGTTAAAAATGGTGCTAATGTTGCCCCAACCAATCAGATGTTAGCTTTCAAATGTTAAGTAATACCTGATTGGTTGGGGCAAAATTAGCACCATTTATTACGATAAGAACTTTTATTGAATCTCCCTGTTTATTTCCCTTTGGGATGTTATGTTTGTTATGTTCCTTTTTCTTATTGTAAACATGATACAACAAGGAACATCATGCAATGGGGGAGACAGAAACAACGGAAAAATGTCATCTATTCTTTAAATATACGCAGCTGGGAGATAATTTAATATAAAGTAATTGCACAGGGACTAGATTTAGCAACGCTCTTCCATTCTGCCAGCCTACTGTTATTGTAACAAAGGAGGGATGTCGATAGTTTGACAAAGCTGCAGATGATTCAAGGCGGTGAAATAATGTACTATACCAAGCATACGTTAGCACATATTTTTGACCCGATAGAAGCTATTTATTTGATTTGATTTTATTACTGATGGTCATGATTCACCACCCTGGATTTGTATCTTATTTCTCTTAATAGTTTGTAACCTTGAAATTTTTTAACTTTGAAAGGTCAGGGGAAATGGTGTCAACTGCAGGAAGGTGGGACAGGGTGGGGGTAGGTAGTTAGCACATGCTCAGACAAGCTGGTCTGTATAATGTCAACTCCCCAGCTTTATCTAATACTTCTAGGCTTAATAAATCTAATATTACAAACAAAAGGGTGTCTAAAAATCAATACAACTGACTTTATGTTGGACAATAAGGATGCATTTTGTGTTGAAACTGTGAACAATTTTTGTCCAAAACCAAAGCGTTTCTGGTTTTCTCAGTTGGCTAAATTTCTGATTTATTTTTTTTACAATTGTGCTTCAAGATTTCAATGGGGGTTTTATCCAATGAAGGTGCAAAGGCAGAACACAAGACCACGTTCCTCCCCATTGGACAGTCAAGGCAAATAGTCCAATAAAATCGTAACTTTAGATCTTTCAAATTGTATTTCTACTTTCTATTAGGTAATAGCAATACTTTGATAAAATGCCTTAATTTTAGCAGAAAGATAAACAATAAGAAAATCAGGACAACTTTGCTTTCAGGTGGTTCTGCAAAGATGCGAAAGTGTTAAAATAATTTCTAAAGTTTGCACAGAAGCTACATTCACTTTAATTGTTTTTCTTTTAATAGAATTCCCTCTGTGCAGAAGTAACCATTTACAGAACAAATACAAAAAAAGGAAGACAAATAGTCAATCTATCTCCTATAGGAACCAAACAGAAATCGCTTCTGCACATTGCCATTTGATACTGTACAAATGTCCCTGTGAGCTTTTCAGAAACGTTCCTTCAGCTTGGAGAAGGAAAGCAGCTGTTCAATGCCTTGAGCTCAGAAACTGAATTTAAAACATTATGAAATATATTAAACATTGGCTGAACTGTTTGCTAAAGAGATCCCAAGGAAAGAATGTATTGGACTGATCTGATTTTGATCAAACTAGTATTTGTTACAGCATTGCCTGGTCAGTAAGTGAGGCCTGGTACACATGGGCAGATTATGGGGGGAGAATGGTTTTATTCGCCGACTAACTTACTGATTAATATACTGATTAATAATATGCCACTGCATACGGGGATTGGTTGGGTATGTTTATGTAGTTCCCACAGCATGTGTGCCTACAGATACCAATGTACACATGCTGTACAAATCGCAAGAGTATGGCCACCTTTAAAGTGCTACCACCAATTTTTCTGCAAGACCGACTGATTAACCTGCAGGAATGAAACTCCAAAACAGATTCAGATTTTTTTCTGAAACCCCCCCCCCCCCAGAGAATCTCTTTCTATCCATACAGAAAAATGGAAAAACAAAGTAACAGTAGACAAACCAGTCAGCTTCTGTGTCCCGCTCTGACACTGACAAATCATTTTAGTTTTTCACACTACAAAAAAGACAAAATTTATAATTGAGTAATTTTTTCCCTTATATTCCAAAGTCACACCCACCAGAAGGTTGAAATAGCTCCCACGAGATTTTCATGAACCTGCTCACTTCCTTTCTATTTGCAGGTTTGTGGGAAAAAAGTAATTTTTTGACATATAATTTTGACAGTCAAAACAGGAATTCCAAAACTGGGAAAATTATGTCAAAACTGGAAAAAATCATCTGTGCAAACCTTTTGTCAATTGGAAGCAAGTTCGTCCGAAATCTGTTTTTCGACCCAATTGATTAAAATATCCTGGTGGCTTATCGGGTTTAAAATATCATCCAATGTGTACTGTGCCTATGACCCACAGGGTAAAACTAACCCCTAGCCTTTATTGATCAGAAGTCTGTCGGTCTGAAATATAGGCAGGGGTGTAGCTAGATATCACAGGGCCCCATAGCAAGATTTTATATGGGGCTCCCCCCCCCCCCACACATGAAAAAAAAACTTTTCGGTGCAGTCCAACCTTTCCTGACCAATCCGCATGTTTTGAAAAAACATGTCCACCCACCCAAGAAAAAAATCACCTCATGTGGTTCAGCCCCACAAACCCGTTTATATTTTAATTAGACCTGGGAGCATTTTTGAAAGGTTTAAGTAAAACAAAAATGGGGTTTGCGGGGCTAAACTATGTGAGGTAAAAAATTTTTTTTTTTTTTGCCAGCAGTGCAGAGAGGCACCACGGGCAGTTTGGGATTGGGTGGCATCACAGCCCCTTTGGAAAAGGAAAGAGAGCTGCAGATATATTCAAATATATAGCTTGTTAGATTACGGCATTAATTCCCAGTAACATCTGGGTGTATGTAATAGTGTATTTCTTTAGCACAACATGGGAGTTAGCACTCTTCAATATAATAATATGCAATATTCATACAAGTGGAAGAAACAAAAGACACAGAAATAATACACAAATAAGTACATACAATGTTCTATGAATGTTTTATATTTTGTCTTTAGCTCTCCTTTTCAAGAAAAATAAAAATGCTCTTAGAATGAGGGGAAATTCGTCAATGGCAGATCTACATAGGAGAGTTCTTAGATCAACTTTTATTAAGTACATTTTCTTTTTTATTTCCTTGTCTCCTTAGTCAAATAATACAGCATTATCCTCTCCCCTTATGATGCAACTGATTCCAAAATGTCTTCCGAAGTATTGGGAAAATATCCAACTAAATGTAGCACTAGGTCAGTGATATTGAACCTTGGGTGTTTAGAAACTACAGCTCCCAGAATGGATTGGTTGCAGAATGCTAAAAGACAAGGTTTGACATCACTGCACTAGGTCAAAAACTGTGGTTTGAAAATTACACTAATTAACATAATTTGTTAGTTATGCAGTTATGCAACAGTTTTTATTAGAAGCCCCTACATTTATTTTTAATAATCAGTAAATAGAAATATGGGATAAATGATTTTGAAAACCTACTCAGCAGCTTGACTAAAAAATAATCAACCCACGCATCATCCCTTCATGAAAAGGACCATGACTATGTGTGAGTACATTGATATGCCTCCCAGCTGAATCTCACTTGCAAACAAGAGCCTCTGTGTAGCAACAGTCACATGTTTTATTGACTTGTCTTCTAAGCTTATGTTTATATCATTGTATTCATCTTGCTCAGATGACTGTAGCATGCAAACCATATGCAGAGAGGCTGGAACAAGGACAGAAAAGATGACAATGTACGTGTTCATTACAGCGACTGGCATGTGAGCAGTCAAATGATGACAGATGGTAGCTTTTCTTTTCAATCCTCTGGAAGGATTATCCCAATGATTTACAATTTCCGTGCTACACAGTGCCATGAAAATATTTCACTTTACACATTTAAAATATCTAATGGTTATAAATGATTTAATATACACAAGTAACACAGCATCATGGGATTTTCTTTTTGCTGCCACTGTTTCTGAAGAATTGCTATACATAACACACAGTCATATCATAATATAGTTGACTGATTTAAATCCTTTCATTTCATTGGGAAAAAAAACAACAAAAAATAATAATATACTCAGCAACACATATAAAATGTTTGATTCACATAAACCAGCAATGTCCATAATATCTGTATTACCCCTGTAGGGAATGAACAAGAGACAATACTGCCAAATTGAAATGCTGAGATGCTAGAATAACTCCACTACCATTGCTTCTCATTTACGCCTCTTCTCTTTCTGAGCCTGAGTAGTCCTGCATCATCTTAATCTGTCTCCTCTAGCAAACTCCATATAGCATCAGACTTCTTGTAATCTTTATAATACACAACAAAGGACCAGTTAGGACAACTGTAAGGGCTGGTACACCTGGATAAAATATTCTGGTCAATTGGGCCAAAATATCACCTGCAATTACTGATTTAATCAATTGTTTTTACCTGATCCTGAATATTTTAATACACAGAATTAATCTGTCTGGTCAAAAAATTGTCTGCAAACCTTTCCTCTAAAGGCCAACTTCTGTTAAAAAATATGTGTCAGGAAAGGCCTTGGTTGGCCCATGTGTACAAACCTTGACACTTCAGCACTTTAACCAGGTGTTGCATGGACAAGCCTTTAATGATTGTCATTTTCACGACCACAATCTTACTTTTACGTTAAAGGGCATGTCCAGGCAAAAAGTAACTTTAGCTATAAATGATCTCCACATCCCCAAACCTCACTTTCGCATTAACAACATTTTTCTAAAATGCCCCTGAAGTTCCTTACCTGACCCAATCCCTCGATGCTCCTCCTCTGCTCTGCTGCTGATAGTCGCTCCCCGGTTGCAGCTGTCAGTAAAGGTGCAATGTGACATCACGCCCAATCGCCTGGCAGCCATGAAACCCTCTGCTCCTGTTTTTTAGCTTGTACATTTTTGCATATTCTGAAGGGGAGCTTTGAAGCCTAATTCTCTCCCTATCTTATTTAATTTATTAGTGACGTCTGTCAATAGGCACTTCACACTGAAAAACCAGAGGAGTGCACTACACTGATGATGGTTCAATAAAGCCAAAACTGGTCTGTAGTTGGCTCTCTAGTTTTGCCTTTTAAAAGGTATAGCTTTCCTGAGATCATGGAAATTACCCAAAAATCTCCGTTCCTTATTTATAGATGAATGGACAGTGTTAGTTCTCTATTGTAATTTCTATCAAATATGATGTTAAAAGGGTTTTTATAAAAAATAAAAGTTACAAATATTTCTTGCACCATTTCTTTTTGACCATGAATTTATGAATTTGAAAAGCTTTCCAATTATTCCAAGGTCCTCACTCAAATGAAAGTTCTAAATAAACTATTTTCATTTGTAGTTTAGGTGTCTTTTCTCCTGGAGCATTGCATCAGGTCGGTTGAATGTTTTTTATTTTATTTTTTTATCTTAAACACAAAGCTAAAAATTAAAATAAAATACTAATGCTGTTTTTTAAATGTACTGTACATCATGTTAAAAATACACTCACATATATATACACAAAATACAGAGCACAGTTAAAAAACTTTTCTACCTTGATTGTTTTAGTACTGGTTCTTTCAGCTTGTAAACTTGTAGCTAAAGACGAGTCCTGGTTCCAAAAAAACTTGAAACTCGGAAATGCTGGTTTTGAAAATCCGCAGATCCAGAAGAATTTTTTGACATTCCAAAAGTCAGAAATTATTGAAAATTTGAAATCTATATAATTAAAATTTGGAAATCACATTGAAAAGTAGAGATGGCCGAAACTGCCTGATTTCGTTGGGTTTTCGGATCTCGGGAAAATCCCGAAAATGGAACTTAAATTCGTGACTTTGGAGTGCGTTTTCCATTTTATTGAATGTTCGTGGCTATTTTAGAAAAGTTTCAAAAATAATTTGAACGTTCGGAAAAAATCAAAAATGTGCTCCGAAGTTCCGAAATCCAAACGATCCATCCACTTTCGAACAGAACTTTCGGATTTCAGAACCGAGGGGTTTCGTGTCAGATCCGGATCTGAGTCAGACCCGGATCCCATGTCTATTGCAAAGTGGGAATTCCAGTCTAAAAAGACAAAATCAAAACCAAAAAAAAAGCAAGAAAAATTCTGGTTAACTTGGGTTTGAACCAAATTTTCGGAATTTCAGTAAGTTCTGCGAAACTGCAGAACAAAGTTTCTGTTCATCTCTAATTGCCATCTGTTATGGTCTTATATTTAGGAGTATTATTTTCTTACTGTAACAAAATCTTCCCTATAAAAATTGTTTGTTTAGTGGTCAGAGTCCACAATTCTCCCAATTTTAGGAATTAGGCACCTCCAGTACGCACAATAAAGAACATATGGTTTCTGAAAGGTTCAGTCATACTCTGCATCTTTTAAAAATGTGTTTTATGTTCCAAAATACATGGCGCCAGTTTATCCCCCCACAAATTCAGTGTGATTTTTAAATGCTCTTCTGCATGGAAACATACTAATATTATGAATGGGAAAGGATGCAAAAAAACACTAGAATAACACTCCAAAAACCCCTTAATGGAAATACACAGCGCGTTTATCTGCTGTGTTTGCGTTCAGGAGTGTGAATGTAGCCTATCATTTTTTAACAAATTTATTGGATTTAATAACAAGAAATTTGAAGCAATAAAAATGTTCCATCCGTACTTAAAGATTCTGTTTAAGAACAAAAGATTTTTATCGTCTCTGTTTATCATACTAAATATCAGCCATTTTGCTGATTCTCTATCTTTAAAACTTTCTTTTAATTTGCCTCAGTATTTTCTGAATCCAATCAATTATAACTAATCCCCAACCTCTTATCTAGCACAAATTACCAATTAATATAAGAAGAATTACACTACATCCTATATATGTGTTGGTGCATTTTTTATCATACATAATTAAAGCAAATTATTGTCAGCTAGACGACATTTCAAAACTATTTATTAACATTAATGAGTCTGGACAAGCAGGCTGATTCGCTGGAAAGATATGATTGACAAACTGTTTTCTTAAGGAATTAAAGTTTTAAAGACCTTTTCTGGAAAGGTTAATGAGCTAATTTAGGAATAGATGATATGTATATTGTAACAGAATATAAAATTAAAGACATGACTGTCAGTCATATCATGTAACACAAATCACCAGGACTGAAATATATTTTTAAAGCTAAGTGTTGTAATTACTAAAGAAGAAAAATATATCTGGGCATTGCTTGCTGTTAAAACCCTTATTTAAAATAGATGGTTAGGAGCATTAATACTGGAACAGATATAGAGGAAAAGAGTACTATAAATCTTAATGTAAGTTGTTCAGCATGGTGGACTGTCAGTATGTGTGGTTAACAAATATAAATTTAGCTCCGAAACTACAGCATGTGGATCCACACATGCAATTTAGTCATTCAAGTGTTTATAGGCGCTTCAGTGTTACACAGATTTTCCTCAACTTTTGCACACCCTCTGATCACGTGGCAATCAGGAACACTGATATTCCTATTCTTTTCTGCATAATTGTATATGATTTTTCGTCTTTTTGACAAAATAAAAAAAAAAAAAATCAAAAACAATGCACGTGTAAGAAATGTATATAATTGGCTAACTGAGGGGGAGCTGTAAAAACAGGAACTATTTCCCAATAGTGTTTCAATGCTGCCATTAAAAAAACATTACTTACCTGACCCAGGAAAATTGTCATCTGATGGATGATGGACTGATGGATGTGTATGAGGGGCCCAAACAACTAAACCCCCATTAAAGAATATGGGTGGTTGATTGGGTTGGTGCATGCATTTGCCGTTTCATATTGGAATCTGTAAGCAAGTATGCAGCAGCATGTGTATGGTGCCTTAATTTCACAATACTATACTGAGACATAAAACTTTTTTTTATTTGGGCCATATGGGACAATGTATTACAAGTTTGAATTACATTCTTTGTGTCCCCTCTGCATCCTAAAGTTTTTCCCAAAACCAAAATTTTCCCCAGTGCTGGCCCGACTGTGTAGTTTAAAAAAAATCCTTACCTTACACCTCTGCTCCAAATGGTTCTCCTACAGTGCTTGTTCAAAGTCCAGGAAACTGAAGAGTAGGAGCTGTCAGTGTGTGAAAAAGTTTCTGCCCCTTAACTGTCCTCCCGGAGGACTCAGGCATTCCCCCTACCACCCTCCGGATTCCTCTATGGCTGCCTCACCCACTACCTATAAATTTATTTTTCTGCGGTGTAGGGCACCCCTGCCCACCCCAACCGCCAAGTTAGATTAGTAAAAAAAAAGCAGCAGAACATATGTGCCCTTGTTCCCGTGGCTATCTTCAAAGCCAGCAGACGCATCTGTGATTGGCTGCCACTCAGCCAATCACAGACGAGACTGCCAGTCCAGCCCCTGTTTACAACTTCCAGAAAACAAAAACCCGGAAAAGACAGGGGGGTGTAAGTAGATTTCTGCTGCTATTTTTACTAATCTAACTTGGAGATTGGGGGTGGGTAGGGGTGCCCTACAGTATATTAAAAAATATTTTACAGGGTGAAGATACCCTTTAAGGTCCTGAATGTTGTGACCATGTCTGCAGAAATTTGATGTTACTGGGGATTTACTCAATCACATATGTATACAAAGTAATAGCTATACCCATCCCACACTAAACTCTGATCACAGAGATCGAAGCTTTAAACTAGAAAGGGCTACAGGAAATAGTTTCTAATACAGAGCGGTAACTTTTTAACTGCTGATACAATGTAACAACACAAACCCTGCTAACATTATAAATAGACTGGATCTATATTGTGTGCATCCTGTTTAGAAGGTCTGTGGTGTCCACAATTTATATGTTAATGGGTCTATAAGAAGATTTAGTTTTTTTAGTATTTTTTCAAGGACATAGTCAAGTGATATATCCATGGTATGACTAGTTTAACTGTAGGTTTAACATAAAAGGTACCTGTATTACAGATTTAACTTAAAGGAGAACTAAACTCACATTCATTTAATCCTAATGCTTTTCTCCCCAGAACACCTGTATGTTGTAAGATTCTTCTCTGTGAAATTGCGTTTAGTACATGTAAGAAATATATTCTATAACTTGTTGTTGCCAATACAACTCACAGCTCATGTAGTCTTCAAATAGCCACTCTCCCTGACCCCTGTATTCCTTTTCTATGCATAGTTTCTAGTTCTGTTTCTATCAAAAGATGAATTTTCTAAACGTATCTGTAGTTGTTGTTGTATCTCTTATGGAGCAACATAATAATGCCATGTTTTTAGGAACATTCAGACCAAGAAGTAGCAGGTTAAAATCCCCTAGCTTACTTATAAAAAAAAATAGTCTACTGTCTAAGTTCATTGCTTTTTTGTTAGTTTCCATTATGTTGCTATAAAATTATATATATAATAAAAATATAAAGTTTTTACATATATAAACTTATATATAGCAGCTCTATTTTATTTATTAACAAACCAGTGTGAATTGCTGAGCCTTCCTGAAGCAATACAAAATAATCTACTGGTTTTACTGACATTTTTTCCTAGGAAAAGATAAAGATTCTACCTACATCTTCTGCGTGTGCAGTGGTGGCTCAGTGCTAAAGTGCTAGTCACAGGTTCAAATCCCCAGACTTTTTTTGTTTGTTTGTTTCCATTCTGTTCCTAGCAAAAGATAAAGATTCTACATCTACTTATGCTCCACCTAATAGCTCTTGTGGCATAGTGGTAGAAAGCTTTTTGATTTTAGTAAAAAAGAGTAAATGAGTTGCAGGTTCTATTCTCCAGACTTACTAAAAATTTTAAAATGTTTCTTACATCCATTCTAGCTAAGAAATAAACAGCAAAGATTACTTTTATTTTTTGTGTGAAAACAAAGGAATTTATCATTGTTTGAAACAGGAGTATTTCTAATGTGTTTTCACATAACCTGCATTGAATTTTCAGTTATCGTAAATAAAAAAAAGATCATAAATTACCGATAATGATCTTAAATCAACGAAAACGTGGTAGTAGATTTATGATCTCCATAGAATACATTTCGGTAGTTTACTACTGCATGGTATTCTATGGCTGAACATTCGGTCCCACATTACTGTAACTCGCAGTATTGCTAAATTGAGAAGCTGTGCATTCTTAAATAGGGCCCTGAATCTCTTAAAAAGGGGGGTTCATTATTATACAAGAGGAATCATGCCCAGCGTGTAGTAGCAAAAAATCTGTTTTTAAAGTTCAGTGGGAAATATCATTATTTTATATTATGCATTGATAATTAAACTAAGATAATTATTATATGAATTTAACCCCAAAGAGAGAGGTGAGAAATAGCTTTTGGTATCTTTGTGAAGAAGGGAGAGAATCCCAAAACGCGCATTGGTTAAGTTTAGGTTCCACACACCTGGGCATTTGTTCAGTGTCGTAGACTAGCCTCAAGCTCTATTCCCATTATTGGATGAGAGAGATTGCGGGACTGATGTTCGATACATCTGACGCTGTTTGTGACACCTTGAATATGCTGATCGGGAGGACCTGCTGGTAATCTTGGATTTCAGATGTGGACTTCCTAGGGATACACACTGTTTGGGTGAGACCACTCTATGCACTGTCCTTCTATAGTTGCAACTATATATTATCACCTCTACGTGCTTTATATCATCATTCCTTCTACAGCTGTTCGGGAAACCGGAACTGTATAACTAATGCTCTCCTCTATACTTTAGCACTTATGTGTTGGAACTATAGGGATTGTGTGAACTCCAACTATAGATATTTACTTTTTATCCTCAGGTGTCCATTTTTCTCCCAGGTGCCCCTTATTATATGTGTATATACTTTTTAGCTATGTGGTTTTATGGATGTATTATCAGGTTTTTTGTAATAAATATGATGTGCACCACTGGACCGTTGTTGATAAATCTACTGTCTTGGTGGGCTGAGAAGACTTTAATTATTTGTATTAGGCTAAATGGTGGTCGAGTGCCACATAAGGTTCTTTCCTCTTTCTGTTTTATCTTTGTGAATGTGCTCTTTCTATTTGGGGAATGTTGGGGAGACTTTAGTTATAGGATTAAATAAAATAGCAGAAACATAAGAAGCAACTGCATTTCACTTGTGATCCCATAATAACTTTTTTATCACTGCTATTTTCATGCTCACAGACTCTTATCATTTTTAAGTGATAATCTATATCTGTGTCCACCAATTATTGGGATGAAATGTTCATATGTCTGATAATCCACCTGTGTTTCTTTAAAACAACCTGCCATTTTCTGAAAAGATTTGTCAGATCTGAAAGTGCGATTTTATCACGTGGAATCCCATGGCACAGAACATCTTCCATATCAATGCAAATAATTAATAATTGGCTGTAAAAAAATCCAGACAAATTTTGTTATGGAAATAATTTCAACTTAATCTATAGTGAAATTCCGTGATAATAATAACATCAGCAAAAGCACAGACATATTCTTTATCTAATTTCCAAATGAAACCATCTGCTATCAAACATACGGCCACTAGATTATTTAAAATAACTCTCTATTGTGCATTTTACTTTTACATGTTCTTAAGCTGAGATTGATCATTATTATTTGAATTTTTTACAATGCTTTTCTACCCAATTTTGAACCTGGTTTTATTCTTTTGGTGTATTTAATTACTTTACATTACTTTAATCAATATATATGTTTTAACTGTAAAATATATTAAAGATCAAAATGTCCTTTGTTCTCTGCATTTCACCTAAAAATTATCACCAGAAAAAGAATGATTTGGTTTGTCAGCTAGAGACTGTGGCATTTTTCTCTATAAAACCAGTTACTAGACACTGAAAGATACTTGTAGAGAAGCTTGAATGCATAATGTCCCTCACTTGAAGCCACCTAATCAGTGGGATAGTATTACTTGTGTTACTAATTATGCTGACATCTTCTGTGAAATTGAGGCTCTCAGATAACAGACAAGTGATTGTGCAAAGCATTGATATTATTTAGAGGTACTCTCCACACAATATGCTCGGACAACATTCCTCTATGTACCATGTTACGGATTTTTCTCTTTTGTTTTATATAATCTATTTGTGTGCAGTAGACTAACAATCAGAAACAAATAGCCAAGTATCCCAGGCTTTAAACAATTTGAAAATTTGCATTTTATTGCATGTTAATGAAGTGTTAATTATTCTTGTATTCACTTTTATGCAAAGCACATTAATGCAGTTTGTCTGAATGTCCCAAGAGCGCATCAGGCTTGAGTGCTTTTGAAGCAGGGAAGAAAGAGACCCTATATTTTCTAGGTTTTTTGCTTAGAAAAAAAAATATTTTCTTAATTTTCATTACAAACACATGGACTCTATCAGAAAGGGAGGTTGTATATATGTCCTGGTTTTAGCAATTATTAAAACTAGCAAAACACAATATTACATCAGTAAATATTATAGCCCTTTAACTGTAAACACAAACAGCATAATCTTCTCAAAAGGCATGTTCACCCTTAAAAAAAAAACTGGCTACCTATCAGTTATCTGCCCGCGTATTTCTTATTTTTTTATGTTCCCTGTGACACACAATATGTGGGTCAAGCCATGCGTTCTTTAAAAGAAGGTGGTAGAGAACATCTCCATTCCATATAATGAATGCTGATCAAAAACCGCCATTAGGCAGACATTTTGCTTCATGTAAAGGTAGAGGCCCACAACAATGTTTCATAGAAAAAAACAACAATTAAGAGAAGGAGATATCCAGGAGACTCTCAATAGAAGAAAGAACACCAGGTGGGGGTTAAACTCTTGTTGGGATATCTCCTACAGCTTTTAAATAAATTGTATTAATAATAATATCTTTACTTACCATGAATCTCTATAGGAAGTTCACGAATTCTAAAAATTTTAGCATGTACAGGTATATCTGTTGTATTCAGTAAGATCAACTGGACTTAAAGTTTAGTTCTTGAAGACATTTCGCTAGTCATCCGACTGGCTTTCTCAATTCAAAATGACTTATACAAGAATTTATTGGCATGGTGAGAGGCCAAGACAGCACCCTTACCAGCAGAACAGATCTTAACCCAGAACAGGTGTGTTGCCTACTGGACTTGTGCCTGAATACCCACCAATTTCAAATACAGGGTTAAGTTCTATAAGCAAAAACATGAATGTGCTATGGGATCTCCAGTTTCACCCATTGTTGCCAACCTTTACATAGAGGAAGTGGAAACACAGGCGCTTAATACATTTAAGGGCATAGCACCCAGCTACTGGTTCAGATATGTGGATGACACCTGGGTTAAAATCTGCCAGAAGGAAGTACAAGCCTTCACAGAACACATCTGTAGACCAGAACATCAAATTTACAAGGGAAGAGGTACACAACAACATACTGGCTTTCTTGGACTGCTTGGTAAAAGTCAAGAAGAATGGTTAACTGGAAGAAAAGTTTTACAGAAAACGAACCCACACAGATCAGTATATTGTTGTTTACTTCTTCCCTTGTAAATTTGATGTTCTGGGTTTCATCAGAACCCTGGAACACAGAGCAGAGAACATCCCCACTAGCACAGAGGCGAAAGCTAAAGAAATGAAACATCTCAGAGGAGCCCTTAAAACTTGTGGATATCCAGACTGGGCCAGACTGATATTCCTGTCTGCTTTAAACCAAACAACACACTGAGGCAGCAATTGGTTCATCCGAAAGACCCAATACCGAAACACAAGAATAGTGACATTAAATACGCAGTACAGTGCAGTGACGAGAGACCAAACAGCAACTGCACCAACGTATGGCCCAGCACAGAAGAGCCAATTCCTCAGGTCAGGACTCAGCCATGTACCTGCATCTTAAGGAAAAAGGACATACCTTTGAAGATTGTAATGTCAACATCCTTTCAAAGGAACAGGACTGGTTCAAGAGAGGTGTCAAGGAGGCCATTTATGTGAAAATAAAGAAACCAAGCCTGAATAGAGGTGGGGGGAGGGTTCGACACCAACGGTCTGCCATGTACAATGCTGTTTTGACGTCTTACCCTGGGCGTTCCTATAACACCTCTTAGCCACAATGCAATCACGTCTTGCATTCATAATGTCTTTAACACCTGGCTGTGATATGCTAATTGGGACTTTCCAGGGTACATAATTGCCACAGATTCTTGTACAAGTCATTCTGAATTGAGAAAGCCAGTCGGATGACTAGCGAAACGTCTTCAAGAACTACATTTCAAGTCCAGTTGATCTAATTGAATACAACAGATATACCATGACCTGGATGAATGAGAACCTTCACAAGCATATACTTATTTACAATCAACTGTGCTTAAAACAGTTTTCCCTATAATTTGCATAGATTTTTTAAGCAAATGAAAAACAAACAAGAAAATGAAACAAGATGAGGGGGGAAAATGGGTGTTCACGATCTTTTAAATTAAAACTTAAAAAGTCAGGGATTTTTAACTTCACCTTATAATGAACTCATGGTTCTTTATAATGTGCTAATGATAAGGGTTCTGTTTTGCCTTATAGTTTGTTGTCTAGTCTTTGTCAACCTTAAGCACCTCCCCCTATTTGTATACAGGGGTTTTAGATCCAGTTGATTTTGCAGACTGATTAAGTGGTGCTCCTATTCCACCCCCACCCACCCCCCAATCGTATTATCTAGCACATCCGCTTGCTGGATAATCAATAAAGGATCAGATCAGCTAAGAAGCAAATGTTGCCTTGTGTGCGATAATGTAAATTCATAACTGACAGTTGATATTTTATTTAATTAAGTAAATTGAAATGGAAACCATTTAAATGTACTGTAAGTAATGCCTGTACCACGGGAAAAATATGGCAAAGATCAGGAGGTATAAGGAGCTTTAGGGACAGTGGGGAGGTAAGCAAGTGTAACAATCTCAGGCTATGGGAGTGGGGTAGGTAAGTATTGATTTTAGTGGCGGGAGTGGACATGCCCTTTAAAAAGGTATAGAACCTCTCAGGGCCACATCTACCATGAGGCAGAGTGAGACAGTGAGTGCACTGAAGAAGAAAGGCAGCAGACAGGCAATGGTAGAAAAAAAACTTATTTTTCCTTGACTGGTCAAAAAAAAATAATTTCCCTTAATAACAGATATGATAATCCTTTTATATGGTTAGGTTATCTTTATTTAGATTGTTGGGCTGAGGCCACACTACAACGCATCAAGCACGCATGCTTTCGCGTGCGTTATCACGCTTTCTGTGTGTTAGCGTGCTTTATTTTCGCATTTGCGGTCGTGCTTTCCGCTATCTTTTAATCGAAAATGCAATCGATTGCGCAAAAAAATGACGCAAAACACGAACGGACACGCAATCGCATGCACATCGGAAATCGCAGGAACATTCGCGTTCCAGTGCAAAACACGCTAGTGTGGCCTAGCCCTTAGGGTAGGTCAGACTAGTTAGGTTAGTTAGAGCAGGCTTACAAATCTTTTGGCATTAATCTTTTATACTATAGTAAGTATGGCATTTCTAATGTATTGTAACATTCTCCGCAAGTTAGTTAGAGGCCGCGCACCATTCCCCTCAACATCCGAGTAGTTTCCAGTCCATTCCGAAACAACAATATCTTAAAATCACTTTTATTGATGCATAAAAAATTCAGTATATGATTTGGGTCAAATGACCCTTACTCATAGAGTTACTCAGAGTAAGGGTCATTTGACCCAAAACACGTCAGACCTGTTAGTTTGACTCTCATATACATGTGGGAGGGGGGTGGGTCTTGAGCCGCCAATTGCCTGGAACTAATGTATTGTTACAGTGGTACCAACATGTATGACACAGGCTATAAAATAAGTTTGATTTTGATTTGACCAACAAAAACCTGAAAGGAGCAATATGGTAGTGGCAACACAAGTTGTTTGAGAAAGGGATGTAATATCTGTTTCTAATTATTTACATTATTGCTAATTAACTGTTTGAGGAACTGTTTAAATACCTACGTGATAGGAAGTTCAAAACGGTAAAACTTTAGCCACGTCTTTCAACAAAGCCTCACGCACTTTATCGTGGCAGCATCACACAATAGAGCAGCAATATAAAGTTTGGCTCAGGCAGCAGAAACCCTAGAAGTGCCCCTGGAACCTATAATTAAAGGGCTGGGTTGGGGCTCCTACTCCCACATGTGCACTTTACCTATCTTCCCATCAAATACATAAAATAGAAGGACCATGGGAGCACTCCTTAAGGTTCATACACACGATCAATATGCGCACAACCCGTGACCCCCGGCGTCGACGGCTACACGCGACGAACAGCCATTCCGGCTGAGAATCGTCCGTGTGTATGCATTCAGTCGGGGGTCGTTCGTCAATTTGGATCAACAAACAACGGACGATTCTTGCCCGAAACGTCCGTTTGGCGTGTGTAGCCGTCGGCGTCAGGGGTCGTGGGTCGGGATGCACATCGTGCGTGTGTACGTGCTCTTAGGCTAAATGACAATCAAAATATGTGGAAGTGCTACTGATCTGGGTAATAATTCATACATACATAGAAACTGAATAAAATTCAGTAACTGAATAAAATAATTGTTCAGTGCTATAAAATAAAAGGTTTATGATTGACTTAACCAATACAGTGAGATAACATTTAATGAAAACAATAATCTCCAAAACATTACACTATTTCTGCCTACTTAATACTAACAGTTAAACAGTTGTTTTTGCCCAGTTTTTGCAAAAATCTGTTGTAAAGTTGATCCTCCAAAATATCAGCTGTGTGGCTTTAATCTACCAAAAGATCAGCCAAGCAATACATAAAAATCATGCAGCGTTGCCCATGTGCAAATAGCCTTATGGGACAAAGTACAGTTGATTAATGATTATTTAATGCCTTTAAACAAGTATGAAACTAAATTAAAACACTAATTTGCCATATGCTTGAATAGGGCATCAGTTGTCTAGGAATAAGTCAGCAAACCTGTGCACGTCGGGTAAATGATAAGAAGGTACAGTCCAAACACAAGGTCCAAAGGTAAATATCACAAACACATAGAATTAACGCATGCTGGAAGATCAAATCATTTATTTGCTAATATTTGTTTGCTATATTAATCCAAAATAATAATAATAATATATATACTGAAGCCTGCTCACTGAACTTGTAAGTTCCATATCACATGGTCACATAGGAGGTAGCTCCTTGCATGCTCGCGTGGAAGGCTTATCCTACTCAAGGATCAACAAATACAACAAAGAATGCTGTATTGTTGATATGATTGATCAATGTCAGAGAAACTAAAGGGATTGGTGCTGCATTCTGTTGTATTCCATTTAAACACTGATTATTATGCAGGGAAATTAAATAAAAGTTCTTATTGTTAAAAATGGTGCTAATTTTGCCCCAACCAATCAGATATTATTTAACATTTGAAAGCTAACATCTGATTGGTTGGAGCAAAATTAGCACCATTTTTAACAATAAGAACTTTTATTAAACTCAGACAGTGTCATATTAACTAGTGTATGTACAGATTATGAAGGATTATTATAAATATACAGGAGGTGGGAAGAGCTGCCTATAAAGTATTGGATCATATGGCCCATTATCGTTCTGATGCTTAATTTATCCTTTATATGAAATTAATGAGGTGTTTAATTTTATTTTTTTTATGAACATCATAAACATTTCAATAACAATTGTGTTTAACCAAACAATAAAGCTTCATTGGAATCTAAAAGGCATTTTACAGTGATATACAGGCACCATTACTGATATGGTACCTGTATATATATATGTATATATATATAATATATATATATATATATATATATATATGTATATATATATATATATATATATATAAAATACTGATAAAGATCTCTACATTTTAGTATATAGAATAAAAAACTAAAAAAACTAGCAAGATTGTTTGAATTTCTGGTGTGTATCCAACAAGCTTGTTCCATAGATGCAGAAAAGCGATCACATGTAAATAATTGCAGTAATGTCATCAGCAAATCATAGATGACAAAAGCTTGAAACATTTCAAGATAATTATACAACCTTTGCTTGTCTTGCCCTTTTCTTCCATTCGCTGTTCAGTTAGTGGCCATGACAAGCAAAATTTTACAGAAATCGAAACTGTACCAAAGCGTGCTGTAGAACAAAAGGTGCAGTGCTTCAGTTAAATAAATGATTTATTCCACTCTATTTTAAATGCAATTGTTTACAGGATTAATGTATTCTAGATTCCAATACATTTACAGGGAGATTCAATAAAAGTTCTTATTGTTAAAAATGGGGCTAATTTTGCCCCAACTAATCAGATGTCATCAAATCAAATGTTAAATAAGATCTGATTGGTTGGGAAAAAATTAGCACCATTTTTAACGACAAGAGCTTTTATTAAATCTCCCTGTAAATGTAATAATATATTATCAGGGTTATTCAATAAAAGTTCTTATCGTTTAAAATGGTGCTAATTTTGCCCCAGCCAATCAGATGTTAGCTTCCAAATGTTAAATGATATCTGATTAGTTGGGGCATAATTAGCACCATTTTAAGCGATAAGAACTTTTAATGAATCTCCCTGTATGTGTGTTAAAGGACAACTAAAGCCACAGAACAACACTGAACCAGAAGGCAGAACACCTTGATATAAAGCCAGTAATCAGTGTCTTACCTCTCATTTTGATATGGGTGCTGGGAAATTTACCTAAATAATATATGGCTTTTGCTTAACATCACAGCATTCTAATGTCACACAGTCTGGTCAACGACCATTATGTTCTGCCCATGCTCAGTCCTTAGCTATGGCAGAAATTGTTACAGTTGGTCACACCCATTAATAATCTCTAGCCAATCCTTTTACAGGACAGATAAAGCAAGGAAGCATGTGACTGAGGTCAGGAGGTGTGGTCTGACACTGCACATACACACAGATACTTAATTCAGTTCTTAACAGGCTTACATTTATTTTAATACAATTTACTGAAGTCATATTATATAGCTTATTGGTGTTTTTAGGGGGGTTGTTTTCAGATTCTGGAGTATAAAAAAATGGATTTAGTTCTCCTTTAAGTTTTTAGGCTATCTACTGTAGCTTTCTATTTACTTATTGATTAACTATCTATCATTTTTTCGATCAGTATCATCTATCTGTCTATAGAAAATAAATCAACTGAAAATAAAATATGGAAACTGTTAATAAATAATGAAAGTTAGCATAATTTCCACATTATTAATTTAAAGTATTTAACTGTATTATATATTTAATGCATACTCTACATTGCCATTACAAAATTCTACCCTTCAAAAATCTTTAAGGTTTATTTAGACCTTAGACAAGATACACAAGGTACACTTGGGGCAATAGTTCAATCTGTCAAAAAGAAAATAGCCGTAGCTGTTATTTAGGTGCAACCACTTGGCAGTCCATGAAGACCGCACAATTGTTCGAAATTTACAGAATTTAAAAGACAAGTCAGTAAAATAAGCTGATTTTTGTATTGCCCCATTAAGGCTGTGCAAATCACACTGTCTAGTAAATAAACATGGAAGCCTTCTTAGTTACAGAATCTATTACTCACATGTACTACCGTATATACTTGAATATAAGTCGATCCGAGTATAAGTCGAGGTACCTATTTTTACCTAGAAAATGAGTAAAACATGACTGACTCGAGTATAAGTCGAGGGTACAAAATGTGACCACTACTGCCTTTATTTGCTGGGAGTTGTAGTTTCAAAACATCTTCAGTGGCAAGAATTGGGCTTTCTGTATGGGACTACTGTCCACTCCCATCCCCAGAGCAAACATACATGTTCAGAGAAGGCTAGAGGATTAGTGTAGTATGTTGCAGTACACTAACCTCTTATCCTGTAAGCCAGCATCTGCTCGCTCCGCTCCACTCCACCCCATTGCAGCCAGCATTCTGTATGGGACTACTGTTCCACCCCCATCCCCAGAGCAAACATACATGTTCAGAGAAGGCTAGAGGATTAGTGTAGTATGGTGCAGTACACTAACCTCTTATCCTGTAAGCCAGCATCAGCTCGCTCCACTCCATTCCATTGCAGCCAGCATCCGCTCGATCCGCTCCACTCCATTGCTCAGCGCCGGGAAATGAAACCGGCGCCGAGTATTGATGTCACCCATCAGAACAGTGGAGCAGAGCGTTGCGGATGCGGGCTTACTGGATAACAAGTTAGTGACTCGAGTATAAGTCGAGGCTGGATTTTTAGGCTTTTTTTAAAGCCTAAAAACCTCGACTTATACTCGAGTATATACGGTAAATGCAACTTACTAAAGAAGTAATGTATAGGTGTTTTGGGGAGAAAAGCTTTCATTTTAGTATTTTAAAAAATGTTTAGTTCTCCTTTAAATTAGATAACTGTCTAATTTACTTTTAAGCGTATCCAATTTAAACACTGTAAAGCCTGCTTCCAAGCTATTGTTATCTGTTCAAAATACTTTTTCCTTACTGAACTCCCTAAAGCTACATACAGTATATACGATTGTGCTTGATTGTGTTCTGAACTGCCATTATCTTTATAGGTATAGGTGCTTGGTTGGGCTTCATTGATGATCTGCCAGGTCAACGTCACCCAACCGAACAGTCTGTTTCACCTGACCAATCGCCAATACGTTAAACAATAGCTGGTCGAAACTGGTATGTGTACGGAACGTAACCCTGACTCTTTATTTAGCTGATGACCATGAAGCACCATCATCTATGATAACCTGATCTCAAACCTTTGTGCATGACAACCTTAGTGTAAACTGCAGAGGAATCAACGACATCTCAGTAATTGTCAAAATTATTAACAAAACAGCATGAAGAGATTTTTCCTGATCAACCACAGCAACTTTAATAACTAATACCTTATTTTGTCTAAGAAATTAGAAAAAATGACCAAGTTAAGCTTTTGGTTAGATGTCTGTCTATAGTCTATACAGAGAAGGACACCCTTTATATCACAATTCGCATTTTAAAAAGCACAACACTTTCCATTTTCCATTTTTTGTAGGTTTTCCACCTTACATTTTAGTACACAATCATCTATATTATAATTACATTTTGTTTATATTTATGTTTAATTTAATATTTCATCCTCACCAGTCACCACTAAAAACACAAATGTAATTTTAATGTACATTATTTGCTATTAACAAATGAATGCCTGGATTAGTTTTAAGATAACTATTATCCATGGATCAATTCGGAAATAACATTTAAGGCCTCTAAATACAAAGCTTTTTATTCTAAAATCCTTAAGGAACCTGCAAAATGATTCATCTGTGGGTTGGGATATTCCTTGTGTTGTGTCACAGTTGGATGGTTGTTACAAACGTAATCATAAGTATCAGCCCTTGGGATAAGCTTCTAATTAACTCCAAATAATTATACCACTGCTTGTTTCTTTCCCCCAGTCCACCTTAGGAAGGGGAATTCTATTACATTATAGAAAGATTGATGATTTCAGCATTATACACTAACATACTGCAAAAACCTTTGCAGAAAAACACTATATGAAGAATACATTTAAAGGCAACAATTATGCATTTTTAGCTATTCTCCTGTGAATAAAAAAAACTGTTTTAATTTCCCAAAACTGACAATTAAAACCGTGCCAAATTAGGATCTAAGAGGAAGAAAACACAATAACTAGAATAACACATGCAGTATTTTGCAAACAGATAGCCTTATCAGAACATCCACTACTCAGGATAGAAGCCAGTAACTGCATTTTCAGAAGTGAGGGGTGTGCTACATCAAAGTGGGAACACAATAGAAAACAAAAGGAATGATTAGCGGGTTGCTACTTTTTCTCTTTAAAATCAAACATAAAAGTCAGCATGCTGAAAGGACCATCCATATTTACATACAACAATGGAGCCAACATGGGTATGATTTTGCTACTTGTGGAGGATCTGGGGCGAGAGTGGACAGAGTTAAGGTAGGTACAGAGGCGCAGTTGCGCACCCAACTCTGCACACCTGATGCCCCATTAGACAATGAATGGCCATTTCAGCGATAATTCATTTGTGTATTGGCATTCATTCGGGCATCGTTGATGATCCCCTGGGTCGGATCACACAGTCGAGATGATGCTACACAGGGCAGTCTGGTGCCTTTCTAAAATGCAGCTAGTGCGTCCCTGATAGTCCATTTCTTGGACACCCCTGTATTTCAAGCTTGAGGCATCATTTTAAATGTAGCCATACAGGATGCAGTTTATGAACTGGTACTGGCATGTAGACTTTATATTTTGTATCACTTGTTTTTACTTACTTATCATCCCCAAAAAATTACTTACAATTATTTGGTGGTTTTTTTTTTACAGTTTATAAGTGAAATAAAAAACCTAAGAAGTGTACTATTAGCAAATGGGCAATAATACAATACAATAAGTAAAAAATCGGTTGATAGATATAAAAACATTAAATAGCATGTCCAATATACTATGTGGTGCAATATTTCCTAACCAGCACCCCTCTCCCCCACAGTATTCCCTACGAGGTGGCATTTTTCATAGTTATATTTATTAGATTTATCTGTTGAATTTGTAGAGATTTTATAGTACAGTTTGCTGAGATGATGACTGAAAAACAAAATAACAAAAAAATATAGCAAATTTATTTGGGGGTTTCCTGAGATCTATAATTTCTTCAATGGCTCTGCAAGGCTATGAAAGGTGGGAAACACTGCTCTGGTGCATTGTTCACATATAGATCATATCACAATCAACAGAAAGTTTTCAACCTTTTATAGGTTCATTTGACAATTTACAATTGAATGTTTAGGTTGATCTAATGCTAAAATAAGAATTAATTTAGGTTAAATTCAACCAAAATGATCCAATGGATAGATTGGCAACAGTGGTCTCAAAACAAGTTAGGGTTAAGCCTGCAGTATATCCTTTACACTGAGCCAACAATCATATCTCTGGCTGGAGTCTGTGAGAAATTTCATTGGGTTGAATGTTCAAACTTCCTGCTTCCAGTAGGTTGAGTGACATCGCCTGACCTCTGCCGGCCCTTTTCCCCCAGGGGAGAAGCATGCTCAGTTAAGACTTATTGCTGGGGAAATCAGGAAGTACCTGAGGAACAAATTGACAGTTGAGAAGGGGAGCCTATTAATGCAGACAGGCTGGTCACATGACTACAAGCTGGTCACATGGCTAAAAACAGGAAGATTTTAACCAGGAACTTACATTGCTGAACCTTTCCAGCAATAACTTCTCACAAATTTTATCTAGAGATGTGATTTAGGTTTTATTTTGAAGGTGTGATGGAAGGCTTTTTATATAATTATTACTAGTTTGGAAGACTTTGAGACCAGAGTTACACTGTAAGCACAAAATTGATCTATAGGGCTGTGCTGTTAATCTGCAGTAACCAATCAGATGTTATCAAATGTTTTCTAACTGTAGTAGACCCGTAAAAAGGTATCTGATTAGTTGTTGCAAATTAAAAGCACAGGCACATTTTTGCACCTCTTTAATGTGTGATTGTTGATTTTTACGACATAAGTCTGTTCCCTCTTTGTTTTTACTTTTAAATCACCTCATTCAGACATTGATTTACATTGCTAATAATAAAATCTAGCGATCAGTCCTGGTTTCAAAATGAACCTAGTTTTGATTTAGAACTGCCAGTTTCTGGATCTGACAATTTTTTAAAAAAAATTCAAAATTCAGATTAGATAATCTAAAGTTGGGAAATTTACTCAAATTTTTTTTTTCAAAATTTAGAAAATTGGATAGGGAAGAACTGTTCAAAAATAGAAAATTCTAAATTGCAAATGGAAAAATTCTGAAAGTTCTTATTCTGAACTGTGGTTAGTAAGAAACTCGCCAGTTTCATTCATCTATAATAAAACCAAGACAATCCATTTCCTTTTATAGAAAACAATTGTTTACATCCGTGTATTACAAGAATGGTTAAATTAAACTATTAATTACATATTGCAGTAACTTACTGACATTACAATATAAAATCTTTACAGCCAACAACATTTTCCCCCTTTGCTACATTTTCATTAGGGAAAAAAAATCTTTAATCTGACAAACAGAACTCTACATTTTTTTCTTGTCTTCTGGTTCATGCCTGTTACTAACAATCAGGAGTAAATATAATAGCTCCCAGCATTCTGCTCGGGATAATAAAGAATACAAAGAAGTCATGATTTGGGAAATACACTGTAATTCTATGGCAGGTTTGAGCAAAAAGGGGGGAAAAATGAAAATTAACACTTTAATTTTTTTCTTTGGATATCGGCATTCACTCTTACAGCTAAAATAATCCGTAATATGTAACCGCGTTGCTAGGGAAACAACCTATTTTTCATGAATAGCAAAGCTAATGGCATACGAATCCTATGTAGTGTACCTCATCACTGAATCTTTTAGTGCTGCCCCAGGCTGTGTAATGTCCTACAACCTCTTGTTAAAATGAACCTATTCTTTTTTTTCACCCTTTGCACACTTACCTTGTAATTATCCTTACTGTGCCTTTTTTAATACATTCTGTTCTTTTGCTCCTTAGGTGCCTAAATTAAATGTAACTGTAGGCATGCAGGAGAATGGGATATTTGGAGGAAGAAAATACCTTCAGCAAATAATAATATAGAACATTTAACTGCAGTCCTTGTAAAAAAAATGATTACTGTGAAATAAAACAGAATTTTCATTAGCCGATTAACATCCTCGCTATTCAAAAAAAATCTGTGATATAGAAGGAAGAATAAAGAAATAAAGAACTCTTAACAAATAACTGTAACAACACAAATCTATTGTTACTCAATGAATGATTTGTTGTTGCTGATTTTGTGTGAATAACACATGTGTTGAATTTGATAGGGATACCGTAAGTCCTTTTTAGAACAAGACATTTTAGACCAGGAGAGGATTTAAACAGCTAAGAATGGGTAGCCAGATCCTGTCAAGATATTGTTACAGGAAGGTTTGAAAGATTTAGCTTGTTGGGGGTTGTAAATATCATAGTGATTAAAGGATAACTTTACTCTAAAAATGATCTTTTTAAAAATAGAAATTACCTGGGGCAGGGAGATAGGATTGATTATTCCTACCTTACAATATTGTTTTGTTGAGTAGCTAAATTACATAAAGTTTTCAATTGCCAGGTTAGTCCTGGACTAATCCTCTATTAAAAATAGTGTTGAAGCCAGGAGGAAGATTGGCAAAATCAGAATTCTTTGGGCTGATGCTCCTCACAGAAACAATATTGGGAGGTAGGAATTAGCAGTCCTATATCCCTGTCCCATGTAATTTTCATTTTAATTATATATAAAAAAAACTTTATTCACACTATAGTTCTCCTTTAATCATTTACAGCACAGGGCACTGCTGGGAATGTGCAAGGGACATGTGTCTGCTCAAACTCACTGGTATGGCTTTTACCAAATAGGGTTATCATACCAGTAGGGCAGAATTTGGTCAGTTTCTGTTTTTTAAAGTGTATCTCCACCCTCTATATAAATTTTTAACAAAATGTAGGGCATTTATCGCCCATTTATAAGTGTGTAATGTGTAAATGATAGTTCCTGATGCTGATCTTTTCCTTCCAGAAATGTCCCTCGGCCACTGTCTGCCCCCTTTATTAAAGTATAGAGAGCCTGCCACATTCTTAAGGAATGTGTCACAGTCCTGAACATTCTTTCTACAGTATATTTCATTTAGGGAAATGCTTTAAACTGTGTGCAGCCACATCTTTGAAAATTGGCTTACA